>OX940801.1:36863960-37214253 GCA_954870605.1 Acer campestre
GACTGATAGCAATGCTAAGAACAAGTCGCACGGTGGTGGGTTTTATTACAGGACTGAAGGTCTCGAAATAATCCACACCCGGTCTTTGATTGAAGCCCTTGGCAACCAAACGAGCTTTATATCTGTCAATTGAGCCGTCTGAGTTCCGCTTGATCCGAAAAATCCATTTACATCCCACAATATTAGAGGCCTCAGCTGATGGAACTAGCTCCCAAGTTCCGTTACGAATAAGAGCATCACACTCTTCAGACATTGCATGTCGCCAATTTGCATCCTTTAAGGCGTGAGATATCGTCGTCGGCTCAAAATCTGGCGAAGACTGTAATTGGGCAAGTAAATTCAGTTTGTGAATGGGCTTGTGAATTGCATTCTTAGCTCTGGTAATCATGGGATGATCATTAACTGTGTGAGTGACCACACCCGAAGCTGAAGGAGCAGTAGCCGCACCTGATGGTGTAGAGTTTGGTGCGGTACCTGATGTTGGAGAGGCTGGTTCTGTACCTGATGCGGAAGACTGTGGAACACCTGCAGGACTAATGTTGGCAATTGGGCCACTCGCAGCTGTAGAAGACAAGCTCGGTGAGGAAGTAGCAGATGACAATAGTGGAACAGCATCAGATGAGTGCAGAGATGATGGGCGACCCGTGGCAATCTGTGGCGTGAGCTGGGAAGACTTGCAAGATGACTCACTCGGAGATGAAGCAGCTGGAAGTGGGACATGTGGCGTGAGAGTGGGAGCCTCACATGGTGGCATATCGTGAGAGAGCACAACCGAAGATGAAGATGAAGGTGGCCGACAAGTGGGAAGGGAAGACACGGGAAGCACTGCTGGAACCCAAGAGCTGACAGTATTGGTGGATGGTCGATCAAGTGTGGTGTGTAGGGACTTATAGGGAAAAATGGACTCCACAAATTGGACGTGACGGGAGACAAACAATTTGGAACACGACGGATCATAACAAAGATAAGCACTCTGAGACAGTGAATACCCGAGAAAGACACACGAGGTGGACCGTTTATCAAGTTTATGAGATGAATACGGTCGAAGCCAAGGATAACAAAGACACCCGAAGACTCTTAGTTTTGAGTAATTCGGAGGGGAACCAAAGATGTGTTCATAGGGCGAATAAAAATTCAGAGTAGGTGTAGGCATTCGGTTTATCAAATACACAGCCGTAGCAAATGCATGAGGCCAAAAAATCAGTGGGAGAGAGGCATGAGAAAGTAATGCGAGACCCGTCTCAACAATATGACGATGTCTCCTTTCAGAGTACCCATTGTGTTCAGGGGTATGAGGTGGAGTAGTTAAATGGGAAATACCATTCATGGCAAGGTAGTCTTTGAGAGCCATGTATTCACCACCATTATCAGTGTATAGAGTGATGATAGGTCGAGCAAAATATTTTTCCACAATAGCTCGAAACCGAATAAAAATATCTTTAACTTCTGATTTTCTCTTAAGAGGATATAGCCATATATATTTGGTGAAGTGGTCAACAAAAATCACATAGTACTTAAAACCATCAGGAGAAATAACAGGAGACATCCATACATCAGAAAAAATAGTTTCCAGAGGCCTCGAGGAGACAAGAGATGAAGAAGAAAAAGGTTGTTTATGACTTTTATTGCATTGACATGAATGACATGACAAATCCTTTGACATAGGAGACGACAAATCTAAATTAAAATTCGAAACAATACGATGTAATATGGGATAAGCTGGATGGCCTAATCTGTGATGCCAGGTTGAGGAGGTTGTTTTGACACTTGAGAATGCTAGGACAGGTGCTGACACGGAATTAGACTTTGGCCACTCATACACGCCATCCTTGGTTGTGCCCTTCAGAAGAATTGCCCCCGTGCGAAGATCCTTCACAAGAAAAGAGGATGATAAGAACTCAACTGAAACATTGTTAGTAGCACAAAATTGTGAGATTGAAATCAGGTTCTTTTTCATATTAGGAACACACAGAACATCCTGCAATGTAAACTTGTTATTTGAAACACAAATTGATGCGGAACCAATATTTGTGATTTGCAAACCTGTGCCATCACCAATCATGACATCGTCGGATCCACTATAGGGTGCATGGAGAGACAAGTTGTTCAAATCCGCCGTTACATGATGCGAAGCCCCACTGTCCAGAAGCCAACCAGGATTAATAGGAGATGTAGCAGCTGCATAGTGTGCCCTTGGCTGCCAAGGACTGTGAGAAGGACCAGCTGGAGATGCAGCAGCCGATGTATTTGGGATCATCTGGAAGGATGGACAACGCTTGGCAGAATGTCCTTGAACCCCACAAACCTGGCAGCGGCCAAGATAGGGGCGTGGGACATGGGGATGACCACGGTGAGGAGGACCTGTGCTGTTAGAAGGATGCCGAGATGGCTGAGAAGAAAATGGGCGCCAGCCTGTGTTACCTTGAGAAGAAGGACGCCAAGTGTTGCCACTTTGTTGTGGGCGCCAATTCGAGCCAGTCTTAGAGATGGGATTTGCCGTGGCAGGAAAAGATGAGGCCTCCTTTTTATGGCTCTGAAGTGAAGCTTCAAATGTCAGGAGCTTTTCATGAAGTTCATCAAACGATATGGGATTATCCCTGGCTTGCACAGCTCTAACTAATTCCTTATAATCGTCATCGAGTTCGTCGAGGATCCTTTCAGTAAGATCTTCATCATCCATTGGAGCACCAAGTAGTGCTAGTTCATCTGCACGAGCCTTAATTGAGTGAAGAAAATCAGTAATGGACTGTGTACCTTTAGAGGAGTTTTTGATAAGTGCCTTGATTTGCTTGATGCGACCACGAGACGGCTTAGCATATGTATTTGCAAGTATGTTCCACGCCTCCATGGATGTTTTTGCTCTGGCAACAAAAGAGATGATAGTGGGAGAAAGAGAGCCAATTATTGCATTTAGGATAAGTTGATCTTGACGATGCCAAATACTGTATGCCGGATTCGAAGTTGAGACGTCAGCCACTATTATGGAGACCGGTGGGCAAGGTTTAGAACCATCAATGAAGCCAAGGAGATCATATCCAGTAAATAGAGTTTCAAACTGAATTTTCCAGGACATATAGTTGTTGGTGGTGAGTTTGAGAGGGGCCTGGGCAGTGATGTTGATGGTGATAAGATGAAATTCATTAGAGCGCAGCGAGGTTGAAGTGACTGGTGTGACGTTGACAATTGTGGGAGACGCTCTAGATGAGCTAGATTCAGGAGGAATCTCGGTTGTTGAGGTAGTCATTGAATAATGGAAAGAAGAAGAAGAAAATTTATGGTTTTAGGTATAGATCTGCTGCTCTGATACCATGTAAACTAAGTAATAAGAGTTGGAATATTTTTGGTGTAAAAGCTGCACACCCGTTTCATTGATTAAGCTTTGAATATATATTACAACAGAGAATACGTGAATCCCTACTAGAGATTGAGTTCTCTTCAAGTTAGGAGAACCAAAATATATACAGTCCTAAACAAACTAAATAACAAAAGAAATATTATATACAGTGGTGTATTTGAATTATAATACGTAACACTTAATACAAACTTATTTCAGGACCATATCAAAACCACACTTTTTTTTTTTTTTTTCCAATTTTGCTTCTAAGTGAAATTTTCCCAAAATCAAACCAAAAATCATAGTTACAAACCCCAAAAATCCCAACCGAAATTGACCCCAACCCCATCGAAATCCAAACAAATAGTCAAACCCAAAAAATCAACAAAATCAATCACCACTACCACCACCAAACCGCCATCCACCTAAACCCAAAAACCAAACCACCCACCACAAACACTATCAAATTCAAACTACAACAACCAAACCCTTTTGATTTTTAAAATTTTTGAGGTGAAGATGAGAGATTGAGTTGGAGATGGAGAGAAGAATAGAGAGAGAGAGAGAGAGAGAGAGAGAGAGAGAGAGAGAGAGAGAGAGAGACAAGAGAAGAGGAGGACGGTAATGAGAGAGGAGAGAAAAAATGATTTTTTTTTTTTAACTTTTTGATTAATACGGTGTCATTTGTTAGGTGGAGAGAGAAAAAAAAACATAAATCAATCCTAACCACTCATTTGCTTGTTTGCCACATGTCAATGGATGCTTGAAAGATGAGTAAAAAAAAGATGGGTTTTTTAAAAAATAAAAATAAAATTGTATCTCGATCTTTACTTTATTTTTTTTAATTAAGCATTATATAATTATATAAATTTAAGATTTTTTTTTTGGAAGAAAGGGGGACTCAAACCCGCAACCTCATTGTGCAAGTGTAATGAGTTTTACCACGGGATCAATCTCATCTCGTCATCTCAATTTTACTTTTGATTGATTTTATAAAGATAATAAATATTATTTCTTCCATTCAAAGTATAAGAGATTAAAAATCCTGATGGTGTAGTATGTATTGCAATGTGAAAATTATCATGCGATTAAAAGTTGTGATAAGAATATAAAACATATTTGATCAAAACTTGCATATCAAAATAGAGAGCCTCACTTATATTATTTCTTATTGCTCCAACAATGAACTGTGAAAAACTTATATACCACATAAAAAAAATAGACATTTTGTTAAAACATATCTCTTCAATGTAATCATTGTTGTTCAATATCAAACTGACTGGCAAAAAAAAATTATAAACAGTGTCAACATTAATATCTACTTTTTGAGGGATTTTATTGAACAACTATTTTGTAAATTGTTTCTGAATTGGAGATAAATATTAAAAAATTGTTAAGCAATTGTTTGGTTTAAAAAAAAAAAAAAAAAAAAAAAAACTAGATATGTCATTAATAAGTTGTATTTTCAATAGGAACATTGAAAACAGAATTTTCATTTGATTATCGAGTATACTTTTATATCATCTAAGAAGTAAATCTATGACATTGTTGACATGTCAATATTTATTATAATGCAACCCATTTTCATTGGAGATTGAATCCTTCGAAGTCTTTTAGTTAACATTCCATATATGGATTAGATATGTGGAGGTATATAAATTTGTTAGATAATGGACTTATATGGATACATTAATTAAGCTTGTTGGAGATGCAATTGATGTGCCACTTTGTTATCGGAGAATTGAGAATATTGCTAAGATGTTGGATGCTCATGTAAGAACATGGAAAGTGGAAACACACCCAGAACTCCAGAAGGTCCTTGGAGTTGAATTTTCTCTATAGAAAAGCTTTGGTGGCACGAGTGAGTCATATATGATTAGATTGATATATATATGATTGGATCTGATTAAAACACGTCGTTAGAGATTGGGTCACATATGATTAGATCAAAATCTAATTGTAACACGATTGAATATATCACTACATAAAAATCAATTCTTAAGTAGAAAAATTTACATCAACAAAACTGTTCTATTATCAAAACATTACTCTTTCATAAAATTAATTTGTTTCCTATGACATTTAAGCTTTTCCATTTTAATTTTGTAAATTCAAATATTTGGAAAGTTAAAAATAAATTGATTTTATATAGGCTTTGTTTATATAATGAAAATATATTCTCAATTTGTGTGATTTCATTTTTAACTAATCTACAAATCTTGATTTTCTGCCTTTTCTGCCACAGTTGAATCTCCTCATAGATAAATAAATTACATTTGCAATTTTAATAACTCCATTACAGATTCATTCCATGTTTATGATAAACAAAATACATTATTAGTCACTTTCAGATTAACTCGAACTAAAACCAAATCAAGCTACCAAAACTATAAATATTTATAACATGTCATAGAGACAATTTCATTTTTATATATCATCAGTGACACTGACCATGCAATTATGTATATTATTATTATTACAAGAGTATTTTTTAAAAGAACGATTATTTCAGCTTTATATTTAGATATGATCGGAAGTTTTGTGCTTTGTAATATTTACATCAAAAAAGAGTGTCAAATTACAAATGCACAAGAGAAGAAAGTTTGTAATTTTAAATTATTTATATTAGTAATTTTCGATTACAATATATAGCATGAATTTCAATTGTTACTTTCAGGATAACATCTTCCCCATAATTGTTTATCCGTCAATGAATGAAATATAATAATATATAATACATGAAACACTCTTTCTAAGAATGAGAAATTGCAATGCACAAAACCTAAGAATGACATTGCTGATGAAAAGGGTCATGTCGAGGACACGTACAATTAATAATAAAATATGTTCATCCATTCGACATTCGGTGTAATCCTACACATTTTTCTCAGAGTGTGGCAATATTTTAACATTTGCAAAAGGATGTGGTCCAAGAATTAGGTTTTGCAAACCTACTCATGTTAAAAATCGGATTTTTTCAGTGTGAACTTTGTGCTTGGCTAGTACTAACAAGTTTGATACAACAAGTTTATCAAATGAACTGCATGATAAGAGCTTCCCATTAGACCCTTTCGTTTTTTTTTTTTTTCATATTACATATGTATTTATAACAGACAAGATATAATACATGTTAAAGAAACTATTACTGATAGTTGGAGAACTAAATTTTGTTATGGAATATGTAAATCCAAAAGCAATCAAAACAATCACCCACTAAAAGAAAATAAATAATAATAAAGAGAGACACAAGATTTTACGTGGTTCGACCTAAGGTTACATCCACGTAGCGCATCAATACTTAACTTCCACTATCAAATCAGTGCTTACAATTGTGAAGCAAACTTTATCTTTCAATTTGACTTTGAATATTATTTTTCTGTCTCGCACTAAAACCATAAGAATACAAGACGTTTGGGGAAAACTGTCACACATCAATAAAATAAGAATCCCCTCCTCAATAACATGCATGATACTAAAATATTAAATAGGATTGCGGAATATCTTGAAAGTTGAGATGGTCAATGAGAGTCGAATTATTATGACAACATATACAGCCGAGGCATTGCATCAACCATGCATATATGTTTTCTTTTATCCACTGCAATAGTTGTGTGACGAAGATTGTTGGTCTATCTATGCAACTCATGCATTTGAAGGTGGCAACTACCTTGAACAACCAAACTTGAAATACATTGGTGAAGAACATCCAACTATCTATTAGGGAGTTTGTTGTACTCTAAGGTAAAAGCTTATGAATTGAAGACAATTCTAAATAGCAAAATATGAGAATCGTAGCTAGGGTGATAAGAGCAACATGCTTCCATCATTAGGCTTTAGCTATTATTCTCTTCCTCATCATTATAACATTGTTTTTCTTATTATTTTATCTTCCCCAAAGGTTATATATTTAAAAAGGATAATCTAATTTTACTTGGCAGACGATTTCTTACTATTAAGAAGTTTTAAGACAATATAGGTGGTAGACAATGAATATTTTGAGGAATTGCTATCAATTGGTCATTCTTTCAACAAGTATATAGTTTATGTTGTAAAAATTGAAAAACAGATGAAGAATATAAAGAATAGATGAACACAATACAATAAAATGAAGAAAGGTAAATATGAGAGAGAGACGAGATATGAGAGCACAAATTGTGTAATGATATATTAGATCATCAGTTTCATTAACAGTACAAATGCCATATATATAGGCAAACAAACAAGGGATTTATATTGCAATTTTCTTTCTAATAACGCCACCTATTTTGCTTAAGGAGGAAGCAATTGAAGACAAGCTTCCATGTGGGTTGATGATAATGATAGGAGATGTCAATGAATTCTACTATGATTTACAAGTGGCGGTAAAATATCCATATAATATCACAATAGTTTCAACAAATTATGTATTTTTATCTATGATTTTAATAATGATTTAGCTCAATATACAATTAGTGAGTCTTGTTTTAAGTTTGAAATTGACAAGCGGCATGATATTCTCAAGGTGCTCAATCAGTTGTCAAATTCAACATAGGTTTTGTACAACTTATTATGGTTATAAAATCAATTGTCTCATGATTTTAACGAATTGAACCATTCAAGGTATTTAGATTTTTCGTACAATCCAATCACAATTTTTTTTTTTGAAAGGTAGTATTATTAAGGGCAAAAGCCAACAGCAAAGACACACAACAAGAGCACCAAAAGGAAGCCAAAGCTGAGCCTGCTAACACAACAAAGCAGAGCCAAAAACAAACAAAAAAGCACACAAACAGAAGGGAATAGAACAAAAGACCAAAACAAGCCAGCAGCAAAGCAACCCAACAGGCTCAAAAAATGCTTACAAGACTGCACATCTCTTCCAAAATCCAGCCAACCCAAAGCCCCCAAAGCGACACACAAAAAGCAAACGCTAATTGTTTGCACAGCAGAATCCCTTCTTTCCAAAGGTACCAGTTTTAATCCTCCTTACAATCTCCTCAACAATATCCTTTTCTCTTCCCTTAACATCAAAGCCTAAGACCTTCCTGGCTTTGATGACCTTTTCAATCTCATCTCTTAAGTTCTAAGATGCCTTCTTCACCATATGAACTATGTATTCCTTGACAATATCATGATTAAGATCAAGAGCCCTAGCCTTCGAAAGTGTCGTTTTCATACCATGACTCTTAACCGGTTGAATTCTCTTTCTTCCTATCCTCTTCATGGACCGGTCATTTCCTACTTTTCCAACATCACCTTCATCTGGATCAGATACCAACTCTGTATCATGCGGGAGCGTATCAGTAGAAATCCCGCTAGGATTGAGCTTCTCTTGGTCAAAGTTAGGCTGCCTTGGGCTTTTAGTTGTATCACTCAAAGCCCCATATACCTGGTCCACACTAGTATGCATTGGGCTATCAGGAGCTTGAGTTTGAGAACCGGATGGAACTGACACAAAATCCTTCAGCAGCCATCCCCTCGACAAGGGCTGTCCGACCCATCTTCCCCTTTAGCCTCAAAAGACTTGGGCTCCCTTTCCAAAGATTTTAATTTGGAGTCAGAAGACCCATCCAAGTCAGAAGAATGTCAAACTCAAAACATAGGTTTTGCACAACTTAGAGATATTGACGTTGTCATATTGTACAAAACTTATTGAATTGCCTACAAGCATGGGTAATCTAAAATCAATTTAGATTATCTTGATTAGTGAGTTGGGTAAACCTCTGCGTATTCCTGGCAAACTTTCTATTTTTGAGCTGCAAAATGTAAGTGACGGTGACGTTGCCGAGAATACCAAATTGAAGGATAATAAGATATAAATGAATTAGATTTCAGGTGAAACAAAAACATTCTTCACGATCAAAATAAAGAAACAGTTGTTCTACAAAAGTTGCTATCTCATAAAATATTGAAAAGCTTTTCATTGCAATCTCATATAATATTGCCAAATTGGTTGGGAGATTCATCATTTTCTACCATAGTATTCTTGTGTTTAAGTGATTGCAAAAATTTCTCATTCTTGCCATAAATATGACAATTATTGAATTTGAAAATCTAATTAGAAAATGTTAATATTGAATTCTATAACACTAGTTCCTCATTTGTTACTCCATTCAAATCTTTGTGCATTTACTTTGAGAACTTCATTTAGTAATTTCATATATCAGATTGTATTAAAAAAAAATTTGAAAGAAATCCTAATATCCATATATCATAATAGTCCTTTTATATCTCAAATTGTAGTGATGATCATAATAGTCATTTTATAACTAAAATTGCAGTAAAAAGAAATAAATATAATATCGAAAGTAAAAATTACATTGGAGCACTTGCATCAGAGTATGGTTTTTCCGGATAATTCACAAGCAACTGATAATGGCCACCACCCATAAGCGTTAGTGGCGATAGTGAATACAACAACTTAGGATAATAGTTACAACTGTAGAGCTAAACATTAATCTTTTAACCAACAAAGCAATTAAACCTTTCACCCTCCCATCTCTACGAAGAAACTTTTTCTTGATAAAGCTTATTCCCATAACAACTCCCATACATGTGATTAGTAACTGTAAGATGGCTTGAACATTCCCAATAAACATGTCAGGCATTTTGTTGAATAGTCAAGGTTGTCATATAAACCACTAATGAGACCATTTCAATGACTGTAGAAATACGTCAAATAGTTTGAGTTCTCAAGAGTTTCACTCCCTTATATACAAAATATGAAATGACTTACACAACTCCATAGTGACAGTCAAATATAGTAAACATATCTGTTACTGCTAAGAGTTTGTGCCAATAGAAAGAAGACCCATCCATATGTTAAGAAAAAGATACGCTAGACTTGTATCACATCTATGTTTAATCCCCTTTCGTTCTTCCCATCTCCCTTATCTCCGTTGACAGAGGGGTGGCCGCTGCTGCCGCGACTCGCGAGGTGAGGCATTGACTGTTTCACGGCTGCCACTATGGCTCTAAGTTGAAATTAATCTATGATTGCCCTAAGTTATATTAATTTATGAAGAAGGTCTCCCAACCTAAGAATTCTTTTGATCTCAAATTCCAACAAGATAGAGCCAATGCCAAAACAAATGTACATGCTTCCCACATCTTTGCCCAAGTACTACTTCAGGCGGCTTAAACAAAAGCAGGAAACGTTACTTGACAAAAGTTGAAGTTGATAGTGTAAACAGTGACCGACTTGCACAAGGGCTAGGGTGGGCTTAAAATAAAATAATAGTAAAATATTAATATTAATTCCTAATCGAATCAGGAGGTTAGGAGATGTGAGTTTTCCTAATTTTTTTTATATTAATATTTGTTTCGGTCCACGACAGCGTGAGGTTTATTTATTTATTTATTTATTTATTTATTTTTAATAATAATTCTCTCCCTTCCCCATTCTCCAAATTTACTCAAATTTGACATCATCTTTTTGTCAATATTAACAATTTGTTTTCCAATTAGGTAAGTTTTATGAACATTTTGAATTTAAATATTGTATTTTGTATTGAAATTTTAGAATTATTATAATTTTTAGTTAGCCATTGTCATTAACATGATTTTTTTGTTGTGGCTAGGTTTTTATTTATTTAGATTTTACGTAATCCATGATTGTTGATTTTGTAACAGGATGTAAAACCTGGTCTATTTAGATTGAGTTATAAAAATTATTAGTAGATTAATTGATTTCAATAAAGTGAATATATAAAAAGGGGTACACCGTACACGTATTGTTTTTTTTAGTTAATTTGGGTTATAAAATTTTGGCCCAAAAAGATTGGGTTAAAAAATCCGAATAAACAAATATGGGTAAAAATTTCAGGCTAAAAATGCAGGTCAAAATAGAGTTTGGTAAAATCGTGTATTTTGCCGGCCCGGTCTCGACCTGGTTGAGTTTTGGCCTTTTAAAATATTCGGGTTTAGTCCGGTCCGTATTGGAGTCCGCAATTTGCCGACCATGGAAGGGCCTATTTTCATACACAAATGGGTCAGACCCAAATTCAAGCCCTAGACCCGGTTCAAGGAAAATATTATAACGAGAAATATATAGCATTAATGATAACGGGTTGACTTATTCAATTTAATACTTGAACAATTAATGATATGTATAGCGTTACAACTCCATGTAGTAGCGCACACTCTCTCTCTCTCTCTCTCTCTCTCTCTCTCTCTCTCTCTATATATATATATATATATATGAGTAATGTTAGACGTCTCAAATTCTGTCTCAAATGATATGGCACATGAGATGTCAACATCATATCAGTTACCATATAATCTCATGATTTATAAGATGCTGCATCTTATGTGCCGAATCATTTAAGATAGAATTTAGGAAAAAAAATTGGGATATCTAACATTACTTATATATATATATTCCCTCAAAATAAAAAACCAAAACAACAACCAAATTGTGAATTGTGAACATGAATGATCATCTGGTGATAGTATTACTTGTTTCAGTACTACTAGCTCTAACCAATATCCGGCCTGCGTACTCCCGAATAGCCTTAATTAAATGGCACGTACATGTCAAGAATTAGATGAGCCGATATTGTCCGTGCAATGCAAGTCGAGAGACAGTGATCTTGGCCTCCAAAATCTCACGGCGGGGGCTGAGTTTGAGTGGCATTTCAAATTGAACTTCTCTGGGTCAACGCTTTTCTGGTGCTACTGGAGGCCGGAAAAGGGCAATATCTATGCCGATTCCAAGGTGTTCTGGTAAGATGATGAGCTTTTTCAAAAATGTGATTACAAGAACTGTATACGGATTGCTAGAGATAATGGTCTTTCCTTGAGGAATGTTCCTAAAGACTATGACGAGTTTTGGTATCATTGGAAGAGACAAATTAGCCCTATTGGAAGAGATCATCCCATAGAGATAGCTAGGGATCGTCAACCTCTGTATCTCTTCAAAAAATTGCAGATTTTAGAACTCAAATGATGAGAATTAAAAAACATCACCAAAGGATCCATTGCATGTTCCAGTTGGGCCAATTACAAGGGCCAAGAGGATCAAATAAGCATTTAATGGGTTGATTCAAGAGATATGAGTTGATTCTAAAATGACACATTTCAAGATGGGCCCACGTGAAGACCAAGGCTTAGATAATATCATCAAGGCAACATTATGGGCGGCATATGGTTGGAGGAGAATCCAATTTCATCATATTTCCTATTTCAGTATATTTCCTATTTTATTTATTTCCCAAATAAAAATAAAGAGTTGATTTGTTTTCTAAATAAATGGCTGATTTGTTTCCCAAATTCAGCTTTCCAAATAAGGAGCAAATTAACTAGCTGCTAGTTTTAGTCTTTATTTATTCCCTAAAATTGTTTGGTAAGGAGCAAATAAGGAGCAAATCAATAAAGGGCTGATGGTAAGGGATTAATGCTGAATATTTGTTTCCATTTTAGTACTAGGCGTGTAGCCTATTCCCTTTTTAGCAATTTTAGGTCTTAGATATTCCCTTATTTGGAATTTTAGGAAATAAATAATGACTAAAACTAGCAGCTAGTTAATTTGCTCATTATTTGGAAAGCTGAATTTGAGAAACAAATTAACCCTTTATTTGGGAAACAAATCAACTATTTATTTAGGAAATAAATAAAATAAGAAATATGCTGAAATAGGAAATATGCTAAAATTGGATTCTCCTCCAACCATACGACACCTATAATGTTGCCTTGATTTTCACATGGGCCATCTTGAAATGTGTCATTTTAGAATCAGCTCATATCTCTTGAATCAACCTATTAAGTGATTCTATGATCCTCTTGACCCTTGTAATTGACCCAACTGGAATATGCAATGGATCCTTTAGTGATGCTTCTTGATTCTCATCATTTGGGTTCTAAAATCTGCAATTTTTTGAAGAGATACGGAGGTTGATGATCCCTAGCTATCTCTATGGGATGATCTCTTCCAATAATTTCTTTAAAAAAAAAAATAAATAAAAAAATTGTTGCCATTCAATTAAATTTCATTTTTCTTCCACCAAAAAGGCTAAAACCATTACCGCGAAGACAATGATTTTTATTTTTGGTTTAAAAAAAAAAAAAAAGGAAAGGATTTTTTTTAAAGAATTTTATTTCTTAAATTTCTTTAAGTGTAAAATTACCTTATTACCTTTCTGATATAAAAATCTCTAATAATTTTAACGATCAATCGTTTGGTCAATAGTACTAATCTGTCATTTTAGAAAATGTGCAATCTAATTGCAATTTTAGTAAATGTCTACATTTGTGCCATTTGCCCATAAAAATAAATAAATAAAAGGAAACAAAAATGCATTGTGTGTTGCAATATTGTGACTTGTGACAAACATTAACTTCCTTTTCAATTCAACCTAACTAATCATACTTTAATTACCGACTGTAAAGATATAAGAAAATATAAAAGGTTTTGTAAGGATAAATCTGGTCATGATATATTGACTGCATTTTTGATTCCTCCCCAGTTGTGTCATAGTATTGAAATGATGAAGACAATTCTTATGATTTTTTGCTTAAACATTTTGAACCATTAATCTTATTGAGATATGAGTGCATATATAAGATTTTATTGGAGTCATGAGCTTAGAATCATGTCTTCGTAAGATGTGGTTATAGATTGATAAAGTTGTTTGTCATTTAAATATAATTTTTTTTTTTTAATATATTTTTTAAAATATTACAACAATTTGAGGTTTGGATTTCTACATTTAAAAAGAAGGGATACTTAAATATTTGATTCTTCCGATTATTATTTTCCGGATATAAGACTTTTTGTATGATTACTTTTAATATTTAAATTTGTATTATTTCTATATTATTTTATAGTATTTCGTATTTCAATGTAGTGCTTAAACCTAACATTGATTCTAATGTATCTACTCACTTGAGGGTCACAAATCAGAATATCTTGTGGTACACTGGTAGTCTGGTACTTTTGATTTGGTTCTGTAATTCACTGCTTCACTTCTCCAAATAACACTCAATCTTCACCAAAACTAGATTGAAGGGGGCGTTTCTTCCATAATGTTTGAGTTCTAGGAGAAGAGAGGTGGAGATTTTTTTTTTTTGGATTTGCATAAATTGAATGGATGGATGAAATATCGGAGGAAACTGACTTGAATCGTTTTTTTTTTTTTTTTTTTTTTTTTTTTTTCCTTTTCAGTTAAATTATTAGATTAAAAATGTTAAATACAATTTTTATACCACCAAAACGCTACAGCCATGCAATTGAGTGAAAATGCTTGGAAATATCTTATTTTTTTTAAATGACTTTATGGAATTAGCACTAAGTTAATAACTTAAGTTTAATATGTTAACTGTCAAAAATACACAATTGATTTATTTTTAAGACCATTTCTTACCTCTATTTTTTCTCTCTTTTTCTCTTTCTATTTTGAACTTGCTCGAGAGTCTAGACTTACTGTTGTGTAACTACTGGTATGTAAAAAAAGGAAAAAAAAAAAAAAGGAAGAAAAACACATAGACTTATAAGTCTCAAATTGAGGTTTATAATTCAGGATTTGGAAAGAAGGAGTAACTCGAATCCACAACCTCGTGTTATTGATGTGAATGTGCACAGTAACTCGAACCCACAAGTAATGTGTGTAAAAAATATTGAGTTACTTTTTATTCAAAATTAAAATGTTTATAATCTTACAAATTGGATCTTTATACATGAACAAATTAAAATATATAAATTTAAATATTCATCGCTTGTCTTATTAAGAAACCACACAAATCTACTTCATTTATTAGTGGAAGAGCACCAAACAAGGACTAACAAATAGAACCATAGATTTGTGATTTCCAGGCGATTTTGTGATTCTAGATGTTCAAATAAAGCAGTTCAATCCGACAGATTTCCCGGGCAGTTTGAGAACCAAACAGGAAATTCGTAGAGACCCACAGAAATAATAACCATAGATTTCACCATCCGGGACATCGACACGTGTTGAAAATCATACTTTATTGACAGCATTACAAAATCTACAATTTTTTTTTTCCTCTTCTTCACTAGTAAGGCAAAGGAAAAACATACTTGTAATAACTTGCAAGGAAATTAAGAAAGAATTTCTTGTTAAGAAAATGGCAAGCTTGGAGGGAGCAGACGCATTGAATGGATCTACCAGAGAGACTTTTCCGGCAGCAGACATTGCCGAAGAATTGAACCCTGGCATGAACAAGAATTTTGAAGTTGACCCTACGTCTTCTGATATCTCTACCTCATTGCAAATCAAGGTGACATAATTTCTTACACTCCTAGCTGTTATCAAACATTAAATTATACGTAGAAATTCTCAATTGTCCAACTTTCAGTTTTCTAAAATCCAGAATCAACTTATGAGATAAGGTTGGCCTAGTCATAAAAATCCGTACCAAGCTTGTTTCCGCACAGAACAAACGTACAGAAGACAAAATACTATTAGCTATTAGATCCATCTAACTATTGAGAGTATTTTTATGCATGAGAAATGGACATTACTAAACAAACAAAAAGTACGTGTTAATGCATCAAATATATTTGATATCTTTTATCTTTTCTACCTGACATTTATTTATTGTGGTTATAAATTCAAAGGAAAAACTTATAACGGTGTTGTTTGTTGTGGTTTTGCATTGAAGAAACAACTTGAAGAAACAAAAAATAAGAAGAAAAGAGAAGAAAAAGATGCAACGCAGAAGCTGAAATCAGCCATTATAGTTTCGGCAGTGGTCGCAGCTGTGGCAGGTGCTGTCTTTGCTTTGACCAAGAAATTGAGAGAGAATAAATAAACCCACCATCCATCCGGATAGCAGTAAATATGGGCATTTTTTTTAAAGCTTTACTTTACTGTTATACATATGATCTATTTATGTCAGGTATAATTTTGATTGTTTAATTTGACGATTGATATTGTGTACACCGATCGTATTTTTTGGTATTAGCTAGCTTAGTGGGTAAGTTCTCTTGTTGTTGTACAAGAGATTTTGAATTCAAATCTAGCTCACATCTGGGTGAGAAATGGTTTCAATTCCATTTATGTATTGAAATCATTTTTCTTTTGATTAATCGACACTACTATTTTCATGATTCAACGAGTTTTAGCAATGAATTTTTAGAGAAATAACGAAAATGAATCAGAAATTTCAAGAGTGTAGATGATTGGGGCATATGATCACTGCCAACCTCAATCTGTATAGGCCAAACTTGTTTTAATTAGGTTTAAATATGTGATTTATTTATGGAAGAATTGTAAATAAACCTCTAACGTTAATTTGATTAAATGTCAAATTAAACCATATGGTTTGAACAATTAGTTACAAAAAAAAAACCCTATCGTTAGTTGACTGTTAATTGACTTTATTCAAATAAAATATGACAATTTAAATCCTTAAAATAAACTGAATTTTAAAAAAGTATAATAAAAAATATACTAATGATAAAAAAAATTCTTAAAATAATTATTTTTATATCATAAATAAAAAATTTTAAAAAATCTATAAATTAAAAAAAAAAAAAATAGAAACAAAAACAATGAAGAAGACATGCACATTACGAAGGATATGTGTCTTTGATCATCTTATCCATATATATATATATATATATACATTTTATATTTTAAAATAATTTTGTTTTTATTTTAATTTTTTAAATGATTTTATTGCTTTGTCATAGTATATTTTTAAATTTTAAATTTTAAATTTTTTATTTTCTAACATATTTTTAATATATTTTTTAATTATTTTTTAGTTCAATTATAGAAAAAAAAATCTCATAAATAATCATATTTCATTATATTTAATTAAAGTCAACTAATGGTAAGTGGTTTTTTGCTGATTGTTCAAACTTCAAACCACATGGTTTGATTTGGCATTTGATCAAACGTTAAGGGGTTATTTACAATTCTTCCTTTATTTATTTATTCATTTAGTTTATTTCGTCTAATTATCTTAACTCTTATTCAAGAGATTGAGGAAAAAATTCAAAATTCAAAGTAACGATCTGCAATACAAACTATTGGCTAGCTAAAATAATGAAATTCATATTATATGTACATGTGGAAATATTATTATCGCACCTAATTTACCAAGTAATCATACAAATCTAACATTTAAAACTTTACCTACTCATTTTCAATGCAAACCATGTGGTTAATTAGTGGCTGAACATCTACAAAGATATCTCTGAGATATCTTTACAACTATGAAACTGTAACGGGTACTTATGATTTATGAGTGAGTAGTTTTTATAGTTTTGTATTCATCTTACAATAAGAAAATGTTTAAAGTAATATTTGTTGTAAGCTATAATTAATAATGAAGTGTTGGAGGAAACTGAAATTAAAATAACTCGTCGGTTGAAGAACTTCTTGAAGAACTTCTAGAGGAGTACGTTTTGACAATTCTCCGCGAGCTAACTAAATCAGAGAATCAAAACCTTCCCCTTCATTCTTTCCCATAGCTGTGACAGCCGGCACGGAAAATCCATCATCTCATTTCTTCTTTCAACATCTCATTTCTTCTCATAGGTCTATCAGTCGGCACACAAATAGTCCAACATACATGTGAGTGTTATTAACATAGTAGGAGTTGAGAAATTAACTCCACCAGTTCAAGACAATCAGAGACAAACGAAAGAAGAAAAGAAAAAGTTTGAGACAGGAAAGTTTGTTATAATGTTAACCTTTCCAGTAAAAGTAATATCAGCATGATCAAACTTTCTCAATAAGATCAGACGGTAGTTGGCGCATCTCCAACATAAGATCAGAGTCTCACTAATCAGAGAAGCATCTCTGATGGAAAACTTTAGGCGGGAAATTCTGTTAGGAGGTTACAACAGAATCTAATCTTATCTTTGATTCCTGCAAGTTGCAAGTTGTATATAAATGAGCTTGATCTCAGAATGTAATCATTAAGTAAAAAATGAAATTTCTATTCATTTCTGGAAAATAGCTTCTCTCTCTCGTCTGTTCTTCTTCTTCTTCTTCTTTAGTCTTTTTCAATACTCTGTTTCTAAGGTCTAAGAGACCTTTTATCAAACACTTAACAAACTTCACAATACACCACATCACCACAAACAGAAGTTTCGGAAAACAAATATCATCTGCATATTAATATATATTTACTTTTTATTATTATTTGTTTTGATAGAATATTTGCTTTTTATTATTACTGTTAATTAAATAAACAAAAGCCAGATGATAGATCAATGGATTTGATAACATATATAACATATATTTAATCATTACCATACTTGATTAATTTCATTGATATTCATCCGTTACCTAATAATATCTTACATGTATCCATCTTCATTGTTCCGGTCATTTTATTTAATATCTTTTCAATCTCTTAAACATTTTGATTACAGCGCTATCCAAAAACTTAATAGATTTGTGGGTAAACATGGACTATATAGTCTATGTGTTCATTCATTGATTCTTTGTATTAAAAAAAAAATAAAAATTGTTGGATGTAATTCACGATGAAATAAAAGGATTACCCTAAATAATTAAACTCAAAATTATTTAATTATTTTTCTATTTAAGACTTGTATGCAAAGAGTCTTTAAGGTTTTTCTTAATAATTTACGGATCTCCCAACCCATAATATTTCAACTTGTATATCAACTTATGATGTGATAATTTAATTTATAAGACATATATATGATAAGTAAAACAAGTCATCAATGTTAATGTGTATCCATTTATTAATTTTTTTTAAAGAAAATATCTATTTATTAATTGGCACACCTTAAATTGGGATACAAATTAAGATATGTATAAAATTGGAATGTTTAGTATTATTGTAATTTTATTAAAATGATCTCTAAGCTGCTGATAGGGAAGGAAATTTTGATTGGATGATCCTAAGTTAGCCTAGCCTTATGCGGTATGAAAGTACATACAATTAGTTATTAATGTCACATAATATATTATAAGTGAGTTGCACCTCTAAAGTGTTATGGAATTGAATGAAAAATTGTTGTATCGCTGCTTAAAAAAAAAAAAAAAAAAAAAAAAAAGATCATTCAAAACTTTAGGGGTCGTCCTGTAAGCGTTTTTCAGTTGTTGTTTTTTTAAAAGAAAAATAAAAATGAAATTAGTGTTTTTGGTTTCAGTTTCGAAATTTGAAAATGCGTTTGGCAGCATATATTGAAATCCGTATTTTAAAAATGAAAACGGGAAAAACGCATCTAGTAGGCTAACTGAAAACTATCGAAAATTGAAATATCAATTTTTACCGTTTGTTTAATATTATAACAATTATAAAAAAATTGATTAAATAATTAACCAATAAAATTTTTGTAATGTAATTTATAAATTAAACAAAAGTTAACAGTTGAAGAGGAAGAGGAAGAAGAAGAAGAAGAAGAAGAAGACCAGATCAACGACGAAGCAGAGCAGATCGGCAGAGAGCGGAGGAGGAGGAGGAAGAAGAGGAAGAAGAAGAAGAAGACCAGCTGAAGAAGAACACCAGATCGACGGCGAGCGAAGGAGAAGGAGGAAGAAGAAGAAGAAGAAGAAGAAGACCAGATTGACGACGAGCTGTGAAGGAGGAAGAGAAAAAAGAAGAAGAAGATGTGAAAGAAATACTGATGAAGAATTCGTTCAAGAGAAAAAAAGAAAAAAAAAAATTTGTTAATTTTTTTTTTAAAAACAAAAACAAAAACAAATAAAACATGTGTTTTGTGTTTTTCAAATATTTCACTGTTAACACTGATTTTGTTGTTTGTTTTTTGCAAATAAAATAAAAAAGGGTTAATGAACGCAAATTCGAAATCATTTTTGGAAAAGAAAAAAGAAAACGGGCTGAAAAATGGTTACAGGACAGGAAAAAAATGATATCTTTTTATAAAATGTAAAACATATCGCTTAATCTAATAGTAATCATTTTTTATTTTTTTTTGATAATAGGATCACTCAAAAATAAAATGATCCTATTTCATTTAAAATAGGTAATTTTATGGAAAAATATGATCTATTTTATTTTGTTTAAAAGTGATCTAATGTCAAGTAATTGATGATATTAACAGGGTACACACCAAGGAGGTCTGTGCCATTTGATTGTTTGTGATCTGTAAAGTCATTAATGGAAATGAAAGACAAATGTTTCAATATCATCATTATCATGGTTCATGGATGGACTCAAGTGTCAACCATGACAATTTTTTCTCTCCCATCAATATCATGGACGACTCAAATGTCACCATGGCAGAAAACTTGTTTAGTCTCTTGTGGAAAGTGATTTTGAGTGGGATTTTCAAACTCATATACATTTGTCAAATTTTATTATTATTTTTATCTATCGATCCACCTATTTAGACTAAGTATTTTTTTTTTTTTTTTAAAAGCCTTTTACTATTGATTGGGTTCGAGCCGTTAATTTGAAAATCATTTGTACAAGTTTCAAGCTCGTTTTGTTATGTCCTGGCCGGGACTTGTCAAACAGATTTATAGTGGAATAATTTTGATCACAATTCCCCAAATTTCTTCACCTTAAGACACGACATGCACGAGAATCTATTCGGTAAATCAAAATATCTTTGTTTTGTGTCTTCACTAGAATAAGTGCTTTTGACTTTTGACCCGCGACCAATGTATATATAGGTGTCGTTTGTCTTTTGACGCAGCGTGAAACAAGAAAGGAATAAGGCTAACGCCTATACTCCAATATAAACCGGAATTCACCAGAAAAGAGAAAAAATCTTAAGAGAAAATATGAATTCTATTAGATAAAAGTTGAATTGCCTTTCAGCTTACAAGCATATTTAAAATAAATAAAACCCTAATCCTTGTCGAGAAAGGAAACAAGTGAAATTTAGGGAAATTACCAAAAATAAAAAAATTGAGATAATAAAGGAAACAAATAATACTGACGTCTTAAATCAAGGCAGAACTGACGTCTTAAATCAAGGCAGAATTGACAGTAGACGATTCTGACTTTTAAAACTCAAATTATTACCAAAACATAAGTTTCCTAAAATAGCAAAAAGGGTAATTACAGGGCTTAAATGATGGAATTGACCGAAAAACCGTGAAAGTTTCACGCCATTCCGACTCCATTGCCAAAAATCATTTATTCTTGAATTTTCATCGGACCATCAAAGCCATGAAAGACTCCGCCACCTGTTCTACATCATCTTTTTATCTGAAAACTGAACAATTCATAATTTTATTGAAAACTGAATAGTGATTGAAACTTGAATCTGAATGACATTTTTTTTAATCACCTCTGAATAGAATGTCAACTTTCTTGTTTTTTTAAATATAAAATGGTTTTAAAACAAGTAATTTGACATTTATACCCTTGTTACTATTACTTGTTATGTTTTTCATTTTATATGATGCAGACAACTACATAAAAGTAATTTAACAAATCTTAAACCATTTTTTATGTAATAATAGTAATATATAATTCATGATTGAGATATATATATATATATATATATGATAAATAATTGTTTAAAAAAGGAAAAACAATGATTTAGAAATGGTTTTGATTTAGTGATTAATGTTGTTTTAGATGTTTATCATAAGTAATAAGTTAAAAGAAATAATTGTGTATAATATAAAATTATGATAAAATTGGAAATATGTTATCTTTGGTAGTATAATCTTAGAAGAAAATATATTAAAAACAATCCAGTGATTTGAAATTAAATTAAAAGTCATGATTTGTTACTTTTTATTTTAAATTGTTTTTTAGTATTTTAAAGTTTTTTGACCACTTAAAAAAACAAACAAAACAACTTAATTTAAATTCAGACCCATTAAGTTTTAAGTACAAAAAAACAAACGACTCCTTAGTCTCCTGAGGAAAGTGATTTTGAGTGGGATTTTCAAACTCATATGCATTTGTCAAACATTGAGTGGAATAATTTTGGTCATAATGCCCAAATTTAGGATTCAAATCACCTATATAAAAAAAAAAAAATGGTGTCTTAATTTGTATCTAACCAACCACATATGTACACGTTTAAAAAAAAAAATATATAAATAAATATAAATGATTGTGTACATATAGTCCAATTTGATTGGTTAGAAACAAATTAGAAACCATTTTTTGACAGGTGATTTGAATCCCCAAATTTATTCACCTTAAGACACGACATGCATGAGATTCTATTCATCAAAATATCTTTGTTTTGAGTCCACACTAGAATAAGTGCTTTTGAATTTAGACCATCGACCTCTATATATTTAGTTGTTTCAAAGCTAGGTGAAATTAATTACTCACACACAACAAAGGGAGAAGGAGCAAAAGGTTGCTTTCTCATTTTCAGAAATCCATATAAGCTTATCTGTTTTTGTTTTTTGCATTACTCTGATCTATGTTGTATCTTTCGCTTCTGCCACCAGAGAATTATTAGCTCAAAATATGATATAGGTGAAGCTGCCTTGAAGGCTTTTAAGTCAAAGATTTATCACGATCCCTCAAGGAGTCCCCAAGTCCTGAAACGATTCTTGTCACTTTTGCAAATGGGAGGGAATTACATGCAGTCATAGGTATAGAAGAGTGACCATCCTCGACCTTAGTTCAAGAGGTTTGTTTGGCACTCTATCTCCTTACATTGGCAATCTCAGCTTCCTAAGGGAGCTCATACTCTATAATAATATTATCTAAGGTGAAATCCCTCACGAATTCGGTCGTCTCTTCAGGTTGAATAAGATGTTTATGTTTAAAAATTCTCTTGTGGGGGGAAATTCCAACCAACTTGTCTCAATGTTCCAGGCTCACAAACTTATTTTTAGGAAACAGCAATTTAGAAGGTAAAATTCTGATGGAGTTTGTACATTTGTACAATCTCCAATGATTGACTTTACACATGAACAATTTGACGGGAGGCATCCCACATTTTCTTGGAAACTTTACTTCATTGGAAATTCTATCTTTATCGATCTTACAACACTTTGGGAGGAAATATTCCAAATTCATTGGGTCAATTGAGAAAATTAACATTTATAGGACTCGCCGGTAACAACCTCTATGGTACCATCCCTCCTTCCTTGTACAATCTTTCATTCCTTGCTAATTTCTCTTTATCTGTGTTGGATGTGTGGTTCTATCCCACATCGTTAAGACAAACAAGCTTTGTGCCATTTATAAAGTGTTGGGCAAACCTTAACCTTCAAGATGTCTTTTGGGTTAAATTAGGCATGTTGGGCTTCTAGTGGTATCAGAGCCTGTTTCGTCCTTGGGCCCTTACCGCTATGTTCGGCTTAGGTAGGCGTGTTGGATGTGTGGTTCCGTCCTACATTGTTAAGACGAACAAGCATTATGCCCTTTATAAAGTGTTGGGCAAACTTTAACCTTTAAGACGTCTTTTGGGTTAAGTTAGGCTTGTTGGACTTCTAGAATATGAAAATCAACTTCATGGAAATCTTCCATCAAATTTAGGTCTTACTCTTCCTCGTCTCAAACTTTTTCAAATCTCGGATAATTTCTCTAATGGGCCTATTCCAATGTCTTTATCCAATGCTTCTAAACTCGAACTCATTCAGATATCCGGTAACTATTTTTCTGGAAGATTTTTAGTTTATTTTGGATGCATGAAAAATCTTACACTCCTGGATTTGGCCTCAAATAACTTAGGAAGTGGGGAAGCAGGAAGCTGATGAGATGGGTTTTATGATCAATTCTTTGGTCAACTGTGGCAATCTGTTGATTTCTAGTATATGGGGAAACCAATTTTGATTCTGTTTGAGTCTTGAGGACAAATTAAAAAAGCATATATAAGATAGTGTACATCAATCATCTGTTATTTAGGAGTTTATGAATAAAACACACCAAGTAGCCACAGAAATTGAAAAAGAACAGTACGTGATACTAAATGATCTGCCTTTTATAAGACATGCATTTTCAGATAAAAGAGCCTTCCATATGTCGTCTTCATGAAGGTCTATTGTTTAAAAGTTGAGCACCCACATGATCAACTGTAGAAAAGTATACAATAAAGGTTATTAGGGTGTTGCATAAAACTGGACTGTTGAGAGCATACAAGAGATAACAGGACATATATAACCTGGTTAACTAGCAAGCAGTCATGCCCCAGCTTGACATGCTTTCTACTCTTATCATTTTCTGATATATGGAGGTAACCGTTTCCGAAGAGAATCAAAGTCCCAGCATTCAATATTCTTGGTGGTCTTTGGAGGGGACAGTTCCATATCTACATCTTCCTTGGCTGTTTGCGAAGCCTGCATTCAACCCATTGAAATGTGGAATTAAAACGGAAATTTAGGATTATCAACAGGAAAGAAAACAAAATGATAATCAATTATATATGTTAATCATTTATCAACAACATCAACATTAGTAAGTACCTGCGCTTCAGCATGTATGGATATATTTTGGTCGACCGAAAATCTTGTAGTTATCTTGGGACATCCTTTCACCACCAACCATGACAAAGATGGAAATATGAAGTGATAACCAATAGGGCAGAAGTTGACGAGGCTTGTTAATTGTTTAAGAGTCAATCTGTCAAGTCGAGGCAGTACCATTTCTCTATCACTTGTCATGTCTGCTTCATCTTTATGCCCAAACAATTCTTCTAATTGAAATGATTCTTCTATAATTAGGGTTCTTAGTTTTTGAAAACCTGATCGAGCTATGGTGACAGGAAATAGAGTTTTTATTTTGCCACATCTTTTGACAGAGATGGAAGAGAGATTTGGAAAGAGTCCAAGCTGGACATGATCATTCTCTGTGTGATCTTCAACAATGATTTGTTCCAATTCCCCACAATCCTCAATATCAATGCTTTCCAATCGCAGCAGATTTCGAACAAGAGTAGTAGACGAGAAGAGATGTGTCAGCATAGGGCAACTTTGTAATCGTAGAGTGGTTAGATTTTGCAGGCTTAAAAGATGGGTGATGCTGACTGAAAACACACTTTTTAATTTGTGACAACTTGTGATATCAATACGTGAGAGATTTGGAAAGAGTAGAGGCCACCAGAGACGATCTTTCGATAAGGTTTGATTATACTCTGCATCATCTTCAATAAATATTTGCTCCAATTCACCACACGAGCCAATAACCAGCTCTTCCAATTGCAACAGATTTCTAGCAAGACTAGGAGAGAACATGTGCCTCAGCCTATTGCAATCATGCACTTCTAGTTTTTTAAGATTTGGCAGGCATAAAAGATGCGTGGAACCCTTACACAAGCATTCCAGTTCTTCTAGTTCTTCCAACATCAATTTCTTCAAACTTGGGAGAGATAATTCAAGTTGAGATAACACTTGTACTCTACAGTCCCTAATCTTTAATTCTTCCAAATTTTGAAAGCCATATATCAATTGAGCTGCAACTGTGTTGTACAACTGATCACTTATTATTCCCACCTCTAGAACTTGTAATTTCTGTGGAATATAGAAAAATTTAATTTTATTAACATATATACATCGAAGTTTATGACATAGACAAACACCATATATATATATATATATAAAAGAATACTGGCTAAAATGATTTAACAAATATACAAGTCTCTTACGTAAATTGCAATTCTATTGCTAAAGCATCAACGCAATGGCTATTCCCAATTGTTGTTAGAGTTATTTAAATTAATTCAAAGTTTTTTGAAATTTTGTAAAATGTTGACTTGTTTAGTTGAAATTAATCCAAAACTTGTAAAAAGAAATGAAAATTGGGCTCTGAATCTGGATGTTTAAATACTTGGTTGTCCTCTTGGATTTAAGGTTGATGTCACTAATTCAGTTTTAAGGACATTCTTTTTCATATGATATCTTGTTATAATATATAATGTAGAAAAAAAAAAAAAAAAAAACTAGTAATTGAGAGGATGGTTGTATAGTGAAACAGTTGTTGAACATACATTATTTGCAATTGAGAGAGGATGGTTGACCAATTGGCTTACAAAGAGCAAGAGGTTTCAAAATTGTGTTGCACTTAATTAAATTAAGTTGTTGGATAATGGTTATCGAGATTTTGTTTTGCAACTCAATCAAAAGAAGCTTGAATTTGTTGGAGGGATCTAAATTAAGCTTTATGTATTTTGTTGGATCCATTGCATGTATTTCATCCTAAACTAGTTAATTTTGGAGATTAGCTACCTATAGAACTCAGTTTAGGGTGCACAAAGGATTTGAAAATGATACATTTGAATGTGTACAATGTAGTTGTTGAATATTTAATTAAAGCTTTTTTTATTTTATAGAATTTATTGTTTACATCAAAATATTTACAATGTCATTTTATACTTAATGTAATTCAATATTGGTGATTTTATTTTGAATTGTATTTTGTGTTTTTTTTTTTTTATAAAAAAAGAAAAGAAAAGAAATTTGATGTTGGATATAACGTCTCAAGAGAACATGACAATAAATACAAAATTGCCACATAAAAAAGTTAAAATTTATGTAATAAAAATTGAATTAAATGGCTACAGTTAGTTGAAAATGGGTTTGAAAATTATAAATTCTAACAGACACATTTTTTTTTATGTTTTTATTATTGGAATATCATTTTCAATAATTGTTACCAGATGCATTTTTTAAATCCAAAAAATATTAAAATTAATTCTCAAAAAAAAAAAAAAAAATGAAAACAGAAAACATTACTGAACAGACCCTTGGTTTTCTAAATTTTGGATTATAGCTAATAGCTAGAGTCGAAACTTAAAAATATTGAACAAATATAAAATAAGAGCACACTTTAGCTGACAACGTACTAGAGTTGATAGGTCCCAATTTTAAAATATTAAAAAAATAACTAAAAATAAAAAGTAAAAATTTCTTTTTAAAAAAAAATCCAACTTTTTAGTTAATTTCAAATCACTTAATTGCATTAAGTAGATAATTTATCTCTAATTTTATTCTAATTTTATATGATACAAATTTATTTTTTCTTAACATATTTTTTTTATGGTTAATGGTAAAAGGGTATAAATGTCAAGTTAATTGTTTTAAAACAATTTTATCTTTTAAAAAAAAAATCTCTAATTTTAAATAAAACTGAGTATATATTTTTGTTGAGAGAAAATAAATAAATAAAATACCTCTTTTGAAGTCTGCAGCAGGTTGGCTTCAAGTTGAGCTACAAAGGACGTAGTGGAATTGAGAGGCAAATATAGACTTAACTCTTGAAGAGCTGGCCAAGTTGAAGAATAATTTTCTGAATCAAAAAAGCTGATGAAGTTTTCTAGTCCATCAAGTTTTAATATTCTTAACTTAGGGAAGATTACATCATTTCCACCTCCTCCACCTACATTCTCCTCTGCTTCTTTTATTTCGATAATATGCTCCAAACTACCGCATCTCCTTACTTTGAGTTGTTCTAGCTGCAACAAACTTCGAGCAAGGCTCAATGTGAATAGATATCTCAATTTATTACACCATTTCACTTCAACAACTGTCAGACTTCGCAGGCTTACTTGCTGGGCAGGACCCTTCCATATATACCTCAGATTTAGTAAATAATGCAGATGTAAACTTTCTAAACTTGAAAGTAGAAAAGGATTTTCTTTAGCATAGCTTAACCCCTCCAGTTGAAACACATCTTCTAGCTTAAAACAACCCTTGACGGTCACTTTTTTCAGCTTTCGTAGTCTTTGAATTAACACCCAGCTTGGAATTAAACAACTCATATTGGCGCAACTGCTTATTTCAAGAGTTTCCAAGTTTTCTAGAAACCCCCTTGGAGGCCTTCCTCCACTACAAATTTCTCTTAGACCAACACGCTCTAGAGACAAATCCACCAAATTAGAGAATACAGTGGATGGCACATCTTGCTGCTGTGTCATATCAACGATGCATTCCAAATCAAATCTACAAAGAGAAAGCCTTTTCAACTCATTTAAGCCGGTTTCATCAATGCTTGGGACCATATTTTGGCAACATCCCTCAATCCTCATCAATTCAAGATATTCTAATTTCTCGCACAATGATTTAAATGCAACGAGTGAGGTGGCTTCAATACCCCTGATTTTTAAGATTCTTGATTTAGGATATGATGCCCACACACCATCATTATTCACTGATATTTCATACCTCAGTAAATTCGTCGGCAAAACGAAATCTTTTGAAAGGCATGGTTGAACATTTATATTTAAAGAGAGTATGGTCAAGCGGTTTAGTTGATAGAGCTCAGAGAGACTAGCATTGCTCCGTTCTGCATTTGTCCCTACAGCCTCCCGTGCTTTAAAGCCATATAACTCTTCTAATTGAGATAATCTTGGTATTACATTTGCAGGAATCCTTTTCAACTTCCAACAATCTGTTATATCCAGCATTCTTAATTTACTAAGTTCCCCTAGTTCTTCGGGCAATTCAACAAGCTCGGAACCTTTCAATCTAAGAATCTCAAGTTTGGTCAGCTTTTTGAGCGAAGAGATGTCTCTCAATTTGCAATCGATCAATTGTAGTGTCACAAGATTCGTCAAGAATTGAAGCGAATTTAATGATAGATGAACCCAATTTAGACTTGCAACTTTCAATGTTTTCATCTCTTCAAAAAATACATCGGAAACTTCAACACGAATTCCATCCAATAACAAAATTTTCAGCTTGGGACATACCAAACCATCAGGAAGCACTTGTATTGCATTTCCCATTAAGGAGATTGCTGTGCACTGCTCCAGGCCTTGGTGCTTTGGCCACTCCGTCAATCTCATGCCAGCTTTAACCATGAAAACATTTTCCCCCTTGGATGTTATCCATAAGGCAACATCACGAACTAGATCATGCATTTTCACAAATCCTTCCTTAGCATCTAACAGTAAACATGAAGCTTTCAAGTTATTTATTGTCACACACAATTGTCTTCTTGCTTCCTCAATTGTGTTAGCATCTCCATACAAATCTAGCCCTAGTCCATATCTCAGCAATACCTCCAAATCAATTTCATAATCTTCAGGAAACAATGAGCATAACAAGAAACAAAACTTTGTTTCCTCTGCCTTCAAGAAATCATAACTCAATTTGAGACAAGCATATACGTTGTGATCAATGGTCTCTATATCCGTGAATTTTAACATCTTCAATTTCTCAGATACATCTTTCCAATCATCAATAGTTTTCTCTCTTAAAGCATTCCCAATAGTTATAATTGCTATAGGCAAACCCCTGCACTCTCCAACAATTTCTTTTACCACATCATTCAACGTGGGGGAGTCATTATAAATACCAGCGTGTTTTTTAAACAAAGCCAACGCTTCATCTTCATTTAGAATATCTAATTGAATCTGCAGCTGACACCTCATACTTTTGCATACTTCTTGTTGACGAGAAGTAAGAAGTATTGTGCAACCCTTGTGATCATCATCAAACGGAATTCCAATAGTTGTCAAGTCGAGCATCCTCCAAACATCATCCATAATTATGAGGATTTTTTTCTCGTTCTTCAATCGTAAGCATAATCGTTGAGCTCTTCTTTCTACAAATTCTTCATTTAATTTCACATCTAAGGATTCTGCTATTTGACCCTGAATGTTTTTTAAGTCAGGATTTTGGGTTACAGTTACCATCACAACCTCATCAAAAAGCTTCTTTTCTTTGGCTTCCTTACCCACTGCTTTTGCCAATGTTGTTTTACCTACCCCTCCCATCCCGTACAATCCAATCATGTTGATCTTATCGTTCTTCAATGCCTCCATAATCTGACTAAAAGCATATTCCGTAGGCTTAAAAGATATAAAATCTTTAGGACCTTCAACACCTGGTAGAGTGGTAGAATGAGAAACTCTGTCAAACTTTCCACTATCTTGTAGCTTCAACATAACACTCGTCTTCTTTACTGCACTCTTACTTAATTTATATCGCCATCTCAAATTAGGACACAGGCCACAAAGAAATGTTTTTTTCGCCTCTATATCATCTTCCAACCTCTGGATCTCTTCTAAGACATTCTGCACGTCCATTAACCACTTTTCTACATCTTTCTCGATTTCTTCATTATTTCTCCTGGCTCTTTCAACTTCATGTTGCACACGATGTTGTGTTGATCTCAAATTTTCATCTTCTTTCTTAAGATCATCAACGATATTTTTGAAACGGAGTAAGTAATTGGCTTGGTGTATGGACTCCACAAAGTATTCTCCAATCTTCGATAAAATAGAGCTCAAAATACTTGATGCAACTTCCATCTTGTCTGATCTTACAATTAAGTTGAAAACAACTGAGGACAGGACAAAGAAAGACAAAATCAACTCTATAAAAACATGACAGTTGGTAATTATAAAAGAAAAGAAAACACACAAGCTTCACTACGACTTGGAATCGTCAAATATTGACACTACGTACGATGTGAATTAAAAGTGCTTCAAATAAAATGATATCCGGAATATGTGAAAGAATTTGTCATTAATCCAATATATAGGAACTAAACATGTTTGGTTGGTGGTAGGAAATGAATGCCTTGTTCATTTAAATCTTCGAATTCTTGATAGAATAAATTATACTTGGACAAAATTACCCCTTTTAAATTTGATTATCTATATTTAATAAATAAATTATTTAAATTAAATACATATAATTTAACAAAAAAATCATTAAAAAAATTTCACATTTTAAAATAAATGTAATTTAAAATAATAGTATGTAATAAATATTTTTCAAATACTTTATTTTTAAAAATTTATTTATTTACTTAAATCAATTTTAAAAAGGAAACAACAATCGATACTACTATGGCCACCGGAAAAGGCCTCAACAAAGGAGGCAACAAAATCCTCTTCCATCAATGAAGGTAAACCAAGTCACCTCTTTCGTGAAGGAGGTGTCCATTTCAATTGAGGAGGTGCCTCCAACTGGGAGGAGGACATTGCGTCCTCCACGTTGGATATTGCGTTCTCCATGATTCAACGAAGGAGGCGGTGATGAGAAGCGACAAAAAAGGCTCTCACCTCCTCATTTACTTGAAATAAAGGAGGCTTTTGCTGCCACCATTGATAGAGGAGGTGAGGACCTCTGTTTCCAACAAGGCCACCAACGGTAGCATGATCGTCTCCAATGAACAAGGAGGCCACTTATGATTTTAGTTTTTGTTTTTTGATTCATTTAATTTTTTAGAAAAAAAAAAAAAAAAAAAAAACAATATTTTAGTGACAAGATGATACATTCCATGATTTATTATAAAAAATTGAATCTGGATTCTAACTTCAAGAGGTTGGCACAATTTTCCGATCATTTTAAAGAAATCCAAATTTCTTAACTTATTAATCGAAACAAATAAGGGTATAAGGATTCCTCATCCCTCCTCACCAACCAAACATCACCTGAGGGAATAAATAGTGGTCAAAAAGAAAAACTAACTGATATTATTCTCAGCTAAATATAAGGGACATATCACCATTTTTTCTAATGCAAGTCATATTACCATGGAGATGCTCAAAATCAACTTAATTTTTTGAATTAACAGAAAATTAATAATAATGATATTATTCTCATCAATTAAACTCATATCAATATTTATTCAGAAATATCAAACAACTACCACATTAAATATATATTATTTGACCTTCTATTTTTTTTTTTTTTTTTCTGTTTTTAGAACGCAAATTGAAATAACCAAAAATAAGATTACGCTTTAAATTTATGAAAAAAAAAAAACAAAAATATATAATGAATTTCAAATTAAAACTATTATAAGCAATCATACCCAAATGAGGAGATATATGCAATCCCCCGAGTTGAAAAGCAGCTGATTTTCCCTGAGTTGAAAAACAGCTTTATCAAGATGACCCAAGTGTAGAAATAATGAAACGAAAAGGAAAAAAAATAAAAATAAAAATCAATAAAAATAATATATATAAAATGTAAAGATTGATTCAACATTTTTATTCAACATATTTCCAATTGTCTCCAATACGTTTTTTATCCTAAAACTTCAAATTATATTTAAGTGCTGTACACTATATATTATTTATCCAAATAATTCATTATCTAAGCATTAGGCACTTCCAGGATCTTAATTTCAATTGAGAAAAGTACCACTAAGTCCGATCGTGGGCTCCTGGTCTCTAATTCGTGCCTGGTCTAATCTAACTGACCAGGACCGACTGTGGAGCCAACTATGGCCTTGCACATGGTGGATTTCCCCGGTTATCAAAAAAAAAAAAAAAAATAAAATAAAATAAAAAAAAGTAGTGAATAAAAGAATTAAAAAAGAAAAAGGTTTTTATTTTTTATTTATATATATATATATATTTATTTATTTTAAGAAAAGGCAAGCTTTATTAAGAACCAAGGAGGGGAGCCAACACAACCACGTGACAAACACACAAAGGCCAGCAAAGGAAGTAAGGAACCCAACAACAACCACAAACCAGAGCAACAAGAAACAGAGCACGACAGAGCACGACAGAGCAACAAGCACAGCCACATAACAAAAGCAACCGAAAAAAAAAAAAAAAAAAAACGCAACCAAAGAAACAAAACGCAGCCTCAACAAGCCCAAGCCTCCTGAACCAGTCCACTCACAGTGCCCTGCTTCGCAAGAAAATCAGCAGCAGAATTGCCACTTCTAGGAACAAACTGGACAACCAACTTCGGCTTAAGCCTCAACAGAATTTCCTTAATTTCCAGGATGATGGAATACAAAAACCTGACATCTCTCTCTTTTTCTTTATTTAAAGTTAAGTTTGGCTTAAAAACCAAATACAATATATGATGTAACAAGGATACTGACATCTCTCTCTTTTTCTTTAAAAACTTATTTTTATTTTCTATTATTTTATAATTATTGCTTATATCAAGATAAGTTTGGCTTAAAAACCAAATACAATATATGATGTAACAAGGATAAAAATGTATAAAACTAATAATCTAACGGAGTTTTTATTTATTTATTTATTTATTTATTTATTTTTTTTTTTTTTTGCACTTATCAATCTGAATGGGACATACAGTAAAACCCTTATAAAATAATATTGTTGGGACCGGGGAAAATTATTATATTATTATTTTAGAGGGGTTATTTATTTGTCAATAAATGAATAATTTATTAATTTACCTATAAATGAATATTTATTAATTTGAAAAGAGTTTTATGTGTTTACTACTTTTTAAAAAAAGTTTTATGTTTTTACTTGTACATGTATTATACATATTTTCGATCAAGATAAATATGTATATAGAGGTTAATAAGTACTTACATAATAAAGGATATCGAAGGTTTGACAAATCCTGAAACATTGATGTGTTATATGAATTTTTATGTGTTATATTTTTTATGTATTTAATCAATTATTAATTTATATGTTCATTGGGACCTAAAGGATTTCAAAAAAAAATTATTATCTTATGCATTTAGTGAGGTTAATAATTTAGTACATAGGCCGACCGAAAAGATTTTATTATTTAAGCGGGGTTATTAATTTATCGAACATTCATTTATCGAGGTTTTACCGTATTAAGTTGTTTTTATTTGTTTTTTTTAAGTACTCAAACAACTTTCTTTTTATATTTAAAAATAAATAAAAATAAAAAAAATAAAAAAATAAAAAAAGCTAAAAACAACTATAATAAAAAGTAAAATATCATAACTTTTCACTTAATACCAAATCTACAAATCACATAATTGCATTAATATAGTTTATTCCAAGAACATCAAACAAAGATAACATATTTCCAAGAGGGTTTGGCTAATATACAGGAACATTAACAACATTGGGTAACTTGATATCCTTTAGATTTCAATTCAATAGCTAAAAGAAAACAGGAATTAAAATATAAAAATATAAAAATATAAAAATTATCTCTTGTAACCACCTAGCATTGTTAATGTTCATGTATTGTAGCTAAACCCTTCCCAAGAATATCAAATGAAAATACATAGCAATTAATAATAAATAAGGTATAAATGTCAAATTAATTGAAGTCAAACTATTTTATCTTTAAAAATCAAACAATTACTTAACTGTTAACGCTATATTTAGGGGTCAAAAAATAAAAATAAAAACAAATATATCATTCAGTTTTCAAGTTTCAGTCTATAATCAATTTTCACTCAAATTTAAGACTATTCAGTCTCCAAATGAAAACAAACAACCCCTAAGTAAAAATATATTGGAAATAGAAGAAAACAAAAGGTTCAAAAATAAATAGCACATTTTACAAAGTTTTTTTGTGAGATTGGCACTGCATTAATAAGTCATGTTTAAATAACACCAAAAATAGGATTAGAAGAGCTGTGGAACAAAGGAAAGTTGTATTGCTATGAAAAAAGATATACAATGCTTTGAGTATTCTTAGCTTGGATGCTTTACACAAAAGAGAGGCTAGCTATTTATAGAGAGTCACCTCTTCAATGGACAGTTGAGATTAATTTGATCCAACTATGGAGGTTTTACCTCCAGAAGTATCTACTCCTAAGTACAAGTATCTAAAATATTCATACTAATGTCTACTAGTATCTAGGACCTTCCTACAAGCTACAAGCAAGGGCAGAGCCATGATTTTGGCGGCTGGGTGCAAGATAAAAACTAACATTAAAAGTTCACCCAAGAAAAATATATTTGTTAGGTTTAGGTTTTGGATTGTATTCCCAAGTGAACCCAATGTTTAAAAAATAGAACTCAATTGATGTGAAAGAGGAAACTTCCTGAAGACATGGATAACATTTGTAAGTAGGTGTTCATATTTAGGGAAGATTTGGAAGCCTAAAGATTAGCTAGAAATAGGAAATTCGAGAAGAGTCGTGGTGTAGGGAACGATCGATTCTAGAGGGTTCAGGGCGGTGTGAAGCGTGACAGAGGTAAGAGACGTAGACCACGATTTTCTAAGCGGTCATCTCTAGAAGGTATTCCGTAGTTCAAGGAGCAGGTTGCAAACCGTGGCCTAGACCGTGGTAATGACGAAAGTTGCATAGTGTGAAACAGGAAATCACGTGGAACAATAAATCTTTTGTGGAAAAGTGTAAGTGCCTCACTTTTTGATTGGTTTATTTCATTGACAAAATCACAATAGGGTTCAATCTTGTAATGGTAGCATAGGATTGAAGAATTTCTACTCAAATGCTTAAAGACCTGATTATGGACATCAAGAGCTTCAAGGAAGGTAGCTTGATCTTGATTCATAATTGAAGAGATTTAGTTGCACACACACACTACTTTAGCAAGCAGGTGTGATATTTGCTTTTTGTATGTTTATTTTACACCTTTCACACTTGCACATTTTTTATGCTTGATATGTGCATGTGCGCTGGTCACCTTACCCGTGCAATACCAACGCAGTGCGCTACTCTTTATGTGCTAGACTAGCGCATATGACCACCGCACCAAGGGAAGAGGTTCATCGCTGTTGGTGTGCCCCTTGTCATGCACAGGCCTCACCAGTGCAACATCTCTAGAGGTGTGCCGCTGGTCGTGTGCCCCTAGTCTGCACAGCTCGTCCAGTGCCCTTGCAAATCAAAGGTTGTGCACTGGTGGTGTGCACTAGTCGACCAGCGCACCACCAACACAAATGACGAGAAGTTGGAGCGTTTTTTTCCAAAACGACACCACTTTGTTTGGATCTCATATATATATATATATATGTCTTGATAGCCTTTGATCGTTTTTTAGAGCAAAAATTACATCTTTTTTATAGCTATTGGGTATCTTCAAAGCAAAGGTATCAAGACTTGAACTATATTACTCGAAACACAAACACCCTTCATCTTTCATGTTTCATACAACATCTAGTATGTTCTAGTTTGATTTTTATACGGCTTTCATCTCTTCTCATATGACTTGTAATTAGAACATAATTTGCATCACTTCAGATGTTCTTTCTCTACAAGATAGTTTTTTTTATTTATTACTTGACTAGTCTCAAGATTGCATCTTTATGACTTGACTAATTTCAAGATAGTTTTTTTATCACGGTTTGTGAGTTGTTTGTGATAGCTATTGCCTATAGGGATTTGCATATATAGCTAGGTTGTATGAATGCCATATAACCACATGATATCTAGGAATGTCTTTAACATGTTCATCCATGCCTAGATAAGCTTAAATGTATAACCTTACATTTTAGCATTTTGAATATTGCATATATTCACCTTAGGTTGTGTTATCTCGTCTCTTATAGAGTCAAGTCTTGTATTTTCCATGAGGTAGTTTGCAAGCAAGAACCTAGAGTCACTATTAAAGGCCCACGGGTAGTAAAGACGGATTAGTAATCGTAGGTGTGATACAGTCAACCTAGATTATAATTGTATTTGCAAATAGTGGATTTGAGGGTTCAATTGGCATTTATGCCCTTGAGTTTTTTACCTTCGGGTTTTCTCACGTAAAACAAATCTTTGTGTCTCTTTAAATATTTCCGTATTTATTTTGATACAATGATTTGTGTTAGAGATTATGGGTGCTTGCTATTAAAATTGACTAATCGAATTAGTTGACGATTATTTTTGGTAAAACCTATTCACCCCCCACATAGGTTTATTTAGACTTTTTATATTTATTTTCGATTGGTATCAGAGCGGGTTCATTAACATAATTAGAAGATCCCTTGCTCTTGTTAGAGTCTTTTGTATTTGTTTGCATTTTTGTGTGTGTTAGGTTGTTTGTTTGCATACATATCATTCTCACCTAAACAAAATGAGTGGAAATGGAATTGGAGGCGAGGTTGCTTCTAGCACAAGACCTCTCTTTGCTCACCGGGGCCAACTATACATCATGGAAGGGCAAAATAGAAGCATATGTATGCCAAATTCATGACTGGGCATGGATGACGATTGAAGATGGGTACACGCCACCTATGATGACTCCTACGGGAGGTGGAGAGGAAGTCCCCAAACCGAAGGCACAATGGACCCCCCAGGAGTTTGAGGCTTCAAAATGGAACAACAAAGCCATGCACGCAATCCTATGTGTCATGGATGACAACCAATACAAACTCATTCAAACTACAAGGATAGCTAAGGAAGCTTGGGATAAATTGGAGACAGCTCATAAAAGAACCGAGGTAGTTAATGACTCTAAGCTCCAAGTCCTCCAAACCCAATTTGAGACTAGAAGGATGGATGAGGATGAGTGCTTCAATGAATTCCAAGTGAAGCTTATGGATATAGTAAATCAAAGTCACCAACTTGGTGATCCCTACTTGGATAAAAGAATCAAGCAAAAGATCATGAGATCGCTTCCCGAGAGGTTTGAATCCAAAGTGACAACGTTGGAAGAAAATAGTGATTACTCAAAGATGAAGCCAAGTGAAGTATCTGGAAGGCTCTTGGCCTATGAATCTAGGAAGGGTCCTACATCTACATCTCCAAAGAAGCAAAAGAGTCTTGCCTTAAAGAGCATCAAGGTATAAAAGGATGAAGAAGACTCGGATGAAAAAATTACCTTAATGGCAAAGAAGTTCAAGCAATTTATGAGGTTTGAGAAGAAAGGGTTTGGCTCCAAGGGAAAGTTTGTGAAGAAGAAGACTCCTTTCAAGAAGTAGAGCAAACTCAAGAGAAGGATCACAAGAAGGGTGTCCAATGCTATGAGTGTAGTGGCTTTGGACACATTGCTCCTGAATGTGCAAATTTGAAGAAAAAGAGAGGAAAAGTCATGGCTGTGACTTGGAGTGATAGTGATGACCTAGAAGATGGAGACAAGTCTTCGAATGATGATGAAGACCAAGTTGCCAACTTCATTGTCTTCTCATCCTCTCACAATAGCAATGAAGTTGTGAGTGATAAAGAAGAGGAAGAGGATAAGTAAGAAGAAGTAGATGAGAATGACTTAAATGGTGAGAGTCACTCATCAATATCCAACTTTGAGTTTGATGAAGAAATGGACTATGATGACTTCATGAGATTCTTTGAAAACTCAAGATTGAAGAAGAAAAAGGAGATACAAAAGTTGAAAGGGGAAAAGCTTGAATTGACTTCCAAGGTAACTCATTTGAGTAAGGAAATGAGTAAAGCTAAAGAGATGGAAGAAGGATTGAAGATGGAGTTAGTCTTGACCAAGAAGAATGAAGAAAGCTTGAGGAAAGAGCTCATGGAAGCAAAGGGGTTGATTGCTAAAATGACTTCCGGAACCGAGAAGCTTGACAAGATGCTATCTTGTGGGAAGAGTTCAAGTGACAAGAAGGGGTTAGGATATGTGGAAGAAATTGAGACCACCTCCTTGAAGAAGACAACCTTTGTCAAGAGTAAAGAGGTTGAAAATGCTCAGACCCCTCAACAATCAACTAAATAGGTTGCAGTTAGTGAATCCTCAAAGTAAGCTCAAGCAAAGATTCCAACAAGAGCTCTACCACAACCAAGACAACCACAACCAAGAGCTCCACTACAACTAAGACCTCCTCAACCAAGGATCCATCAAGCTCGACATGGGGTCTTTCATGCTTAACTAAGGATACATGCCAACTTGGCTCAACTATAAAGGAGAGAGTTGCCTCAACACCCAAGAACAACTCAAAATATAAGGAGGCCATATATGCTTGCACAAGGTTATGGTATGAACTCCTATTTTACTCATACTTGCCATTTTTGTGGTATTGAAGGCCACATTAGGCCAAATTGTTTTAAATATATTAAATTGTGTTGAAGAGAAAGCATGATTGAGAAAAATATGCTTAGAAGAGCCACAATGCATGCACCTAGGAAACTTAGAGCTAATATACCAATGGCTCTAAGGAATGACTAGGTTGAATAGAAATGATGAATATTATTGCTATGTGGCCCAAGTTGCCTTGAAAGCCAATGTCTCTAACACTTAGTACCTTAATAGTGGGTGTTCTAGGCATATGACCGAAAACAAGAGTTTCTTTAAAACTCTTATTATGGAGGATGGTGGATTCGTAACCTTTGGTGATGGGTCAAAGAAAAAGGTCACAGGGAAAGGTAATATATCTATTCCCAATTTGCCCTCCTTACCCAATGCTCTTTATGTAGATGGCTTGCAAACCAATCTTATTAGCATATCACACATGAGTGATGAAGGGCTTTCGGTTATGTTTGGCAAGGTTGATTGCTCTATTCTTAAGGAAAATGGGCAAGTTTTGTTGAAAGGCAAGAGATAAAGTGACAATTGTTATTGTCTTGAGTCTAACCTTATCTCTTGTAACTTGTCCACTAGTGAGCAAGTTGAAGTGTGGCACCAAAGATTTGGCCACATGAACTATAAGGACTTGAAAGTCTTTGATAGATTAAATGTTGTTAGAGGCCTTCCCAAGCTTGGGGAAAAGGTTGAAGGTGTTTGTGGCCCTTGCCAACAAGGCAAGCAAACCAAGAGTGGGCGCAAGAAAGGCAAATACCTTTCCACCAAAAAGCCATTGGAGCTTTTCCATATGGACCTTATGGGTCCCATTCAAACCGGAAGTTTAAGTGGTAGAAGGTACATTCTTATGGTTGTTGATGACTTCTCTAGGTTCACATGGACTTACTTCCTTAGAAAAAAGTTTGAAGCCTTTGAGAAATTTAAAATGCTTTGTGTCAAAATTCAAAATGAAAAAACATCTCACAATAAAAACATTAAGAAAATTAGAAGTGATCATAGGAAATAATTTGAATATGCTAGTTTTGAAAATTTTTACAATAGTTTAGGCATTTCCCATGAATTTTCGGCCCCTATGACTCCTCAACAAAATAGTATTGTTGAGAGGAAGAATAAAGTTCTCCAAGAGATGGCCCGAGTCATGTTGCTTAGCAACAAAGTTCCTAGAAACCTTTGGGCCGAAGCCATCAATACGGCTTGTTACATAAGGAATGAAGTATTTCTTAGGCCCGGGACTAAACAAACATTCTATGAGTTATAGAAGGGTAGAAAACCCAATGTGAGCTACTTCCACATCTCTGGAAGCAAGTGTTATATACTTAATGACCGTGATAAACTTGACAAGTTTGATGCCAAGAGTGATGAGGGTATTTGTATTAGATATGCACTTAATAGCAAGGCCTATAGAGTTTTTAATCTAAAGACTCGAAGTGTGATGAAATCATCAAATGTTGTCTTTGATGATTGTAGGCCCAAACATTATGACCATGAGAAGGATGTTAGTGAGATTGACGACCTTCCCTTGAAGGAGTGTGGTGAGACTTCAAGTGGTGTGAAGTCAAACCAAGATGAAGAGGATAATTTACCTCTTAATAGAGTTCCTCCTTTGGACTCTAATGAACCTGCTCATTGGGTTAGGAAACTCCATGATAAAGATGATATCATTGGAAATGTTGGAGAGGGTGTTAGGACTAGACGTCAAATAGCTAATCAAATTAGCTACACTTGTTATACCTCTCAAATAGAACCTAAAAAGGTGGATGAAGTCTTGAATGAAGAATATTGGGTTCTTGCCATGCAAGAATAGCTAAATCAATTTAAGAGAAATGAGGTTTGGACTCTTGTTCCTAGACCTAAAAACACCAATGTCATAATCACTAAATAGGTGTTTAGGAACAAATCCGATGAGGATGGCAACATTTTACGAAACAAGGCAAGACTTGTTGCACAAGCGTACTCTTAAATTGAGGGTATCAACTTTGAGGAGATATTTACTCCTGTTGCCCGTTTAGAGTCCATTAGGCTTCTCTTGTCTATTTCTTACGTGTACAAGTTCAAATTATACCAAATGGATGTCAAGAGTGTCTTCCTCAATGGCTTCTTGCATGAGGAAGTGTTTGTTGAACCATCCAAGGGGTTTGTGGATCTATACCACCCCTCTCATGTCTATCGCCTCAAAAGGCTTTAAATGGGTTGAAACAAGCACCGAGAGCTTGGTATGAGCGCCTCACTCTCTATCTTATTAACAATGGCTACTCTAGAAGTAGTGTTGACAATACATTGTTCATCAAGTGCACTGAAGATGAGCTATTCATAGCTCAAATTTATGTTGATGACATTGTATTTGGTTCCACCAATAACTTGAAAGTTCAACAATTTGTTGATGTCATGTCTCATGAGTTTGAGATGAGCATGGTTGGTGAACTAAATTACTTCCTAGGCTTGCAAATTAAGAAAATGTATAATGGGATCTTCATATCCCAAGCTAAATATGCCAAGAGCCTAATGACGAAATTTGGCCTTGAGAATGCCAAACATTGTGACACACCCATGAGCACCACATTGAAACTAAGCAAAGATGCTAGTGGAAAGGATGTGGAGCAAAGTCTATATCGTGGCATGATAGGTAGCTTGCTTTACTTGACCGCAAGTAGGCCCGATATAGCATTTAGTGTGGGTGTTTGTGCTAGGTACCAAGCTAATCACAAGGAATCTCACCTTGTTGCGGTAAAGATGATCATTCGGTTTGTGAATGGTACCTCAAACCATGGGATTTGGTACTCCTTTGACACTAATCCAAGTCTAGTTGGATATAGTAATGCCGATTGGGCGGGAAACTGTGATGATAGGAAAAGCACATCGGACAGTTGTTTTTTCCTTGGGAACAATTTGGTTTCTTGGTTTTGTAAGAAACAAAACCCAATTTCCTTATCCACGACCGAGGCGGAATACATTGCTGCCGATAGTGCTTACACTCAATTGATGTGGATGAAACAAATGCTAGCTGATTATGGCTTGGAGCAAGGTACTCTCACTTTATTTTGTGATAACATGAGTGTCATTAACATTTCTGAGAATCCCGTCCAACATTCTAGGACCAAGCACATTGACATTAGACACCACTTCATAAGAGAGCTAGTTAAGAGCAAAACTATTGCATTGGAACATGTATGAACAAATGACCAACTAGTGGATTTGTTTACAAAACCCTTAGACACTCTTAGATTTGGGAACCTTAGCAAGTCTATTGGGATTTGTCACTTGGGTTGAAGTGGTATGTTTTGACCCCATATGGGGAGCTCAAGCAAAGAGAGCAAAGTTGCATGATCATGCATTGTGCTACATTGATATATTTTATGTCTCTTATTTAATTGCTTAAGATGATTGGTTGTACATGCTTATATGTATTTTTCTTAATAAGTGTGCTACATTGCCTTGCTTGCAATCCATGTCATATTTGTGCTTAAATATGCATTTTTGGAATAGGAGATGTACTTTGGAAGTACTTTTTGAATGACCTTTAATTGATTCCTTGACATGCTGATTCTTTTTGTTGACATGTTTAAAAGTGAAAAGTATGATATGCTTGATTGCTTTAACTTGAAGGTAAATTTGTGAGCAAAAGCAAATATCGAGACTTACATTATAAGGATCTTAAAAAACCAAAGTCTCTCTTTATTTATTTGTAGAACAAGGCTACTATCATACGAGTATCTCATCCGGAAAAATCAAATAGGGTGCAAAGTCGCTCATGTCTTGTTTTGCATATAAAGTTGGATATAGTTGCTCTTTAAATTGAAATACTTAATCTCTATATCCTTGCTTTTCCATGACAAAGGGTGAAATTGGTTTGAATTCCTTGAGGAAACCTTTGTTGTTTGCTTTGTCAAATACCATTGCTTTTGATCTTAAATGTAACATCTCTTGCATGCAAAGCATCCTTATCACACATTTTTCCTTAAAATAAAACTCCTTGAATCTCTCTTACTTAATTGAGGTGCATAAAATTGCTTATATGTTTATGCATATGTGATTGTGCTACAAGCTCTCCTTGCTAATACTTACCTATTAGGGGAGACTCCCTTTGCCTATCTCATGACAAAAAGGGGGAGTAAGGTTTGGGGAGATTTTTTTTTTTTTTTTTGGGCATTGTATTTAAGGGGAGTTGAGAGAGAGAGAGAGGGTAACCCATGTTGGGAGTTGATGCATTTAGGGGGAGTGGTATTTCATTGCATTATTACATTATTTGATTGTATCTATTCCTTTTGGCAATTGTAATTACTCTTGTTATAAGCACATTTCACACACTTGCTCTTGAAATGTATCTTTCTCGTTGATTGTGTGTAGGTTGGAATTTTCTACAAGCTTTGGATTGACTTGAAGATGTTCAAGACTTTGACTCAAAGCTTTAATTGTAATGTAGAAAATTTTTGTTGACCAACCATTTTTTTGTTTTTTGTGAGGTTGCTATGTAAGTGTTGATTTTGTCACGAAATAGTCAAATGGGGAGATTGTAAGTGCCTTACTTTTTGATTGGTTTATTTCGTTGACAAAATCACAATGGGATTCAATCTTGTAAGGGTAGCTTAGGATTGAAAAATTTCTACTCAAATACTTAAGGACCTCATTGTGGACATCAAGAGCTTCAAGGAAGGTAGCTTACTTGATCTTGACTCTTAATTAAAGAGATTTAGTTGCACACACACACTACTCTAGCATGCATGTGTGATATTTGCTTTTTGTATGTTTATTTTACACCTTTCACACTTGCACATTTTTTATGCTTGATGTGTGCCTGTGCACTGGTCACCTTACCCGCGCAATACCAGCGTAGTGCGCTACTCCTCATGCACTGGACCAGCGCATATGACCAGCGCACCATAGGCAGAGGTTCACTACTGTTGGTGCGCCCCTCGTCATGCGCGGACCTCACCAGCACAACATCTCTAGAGGTGTGCCGCTGGTCATGCGCCCCTAGTCTGCACAGCTCGTCCAGCGCCCTTGCAAATCAAAGGGTGTGCATTGGTGCTGTGCACTAGTCGACCAGCGCACCACCAGCGCAAATGACGAGAAGTTGGAGCGTTTTTTTCCAAAACGACACCACTTTGTTTGGATCTTATATATATATATATGTCTTGATAGCCTTTGGTCGTTTTTTAGAGCAAAAATTACATCTTTTTTATAGCTATTGGGTATCTTCAAAGCAAAGGTATCAAGACTTGAACTTTATTACTTAAAACACAAACACCCTTCATCTTTCATGTTTCATACATCATCTAGCATGTTCTAGTTTGATTTTTATAGGGCTTTCATCTCTTCTCACATGACTTGTAGTTAGAACATCATTTGCATCACTTCACATGTTCTTTCTTTACAAGATAGTTTTTTTATTACTTAACTAGTCTCAAGATTACATCTTTATGACTTGACTAGTTTCAACATAGTTTTTTATTTTTTATTTATTTTTATTGTGGTTTGTGAGTTGTTTGCGATAGCTATTGCCTATAGGGTTTGATTTGCATATATAGCTAGGTTGTATGAATGCCATATAACCACATGATATCTAGGAATGTCTCTAACATGTTCATCCATGCCTAGATAAGCTTAAATGTCTAACCTTGCATTTTAGTATCTTGAATATTGCATATATTCACCTTAGGTTGTGTTATCTCTTCTCTTATAGAGTCAAGTCTTGTATTTGGCATGAGGTAGTTTGCAAGCAAGAACCTAGAGTCACTATTAAAGGCCCGCGGGTAGCAAAAATGGATTAGTAATCATAAGTGTGATGCAGTCAACCTAGATTGTAATCGTATTTGCAAATAGTGGATTTGAGGGTTCGATTGGCATTTATGCCCGTGAGTTTTTTACCTTCGGGTTTTCTCACGTAAAACAAATCTTTGTGTCTCTTTAAATATTTCCGCATTTATTTTGATAAAATGATTTATGTTAGAGATTAGGGGTGCTTGCTATTAAAATTAACTAATCGAATTAGTTGGCGATTATTTTTGGTAAAACCTATTCACCCCCCCTTCTAGGTTTATTTAGACTTTTTATATTTATTTTCAAAAAGGAAATGAGTTTCTCTTTGTGCTGGACAGGGAAATCTTGAGCGCAAAGGAGTAAGACTTCTTTGCGTGGATTAAAAAGACTTGTGTATATAGGAGAAGATTTCCTTGTTAGTTTTAAACTTTGCTAGTACTCTAGTATAAATACCATGTAATATTTGTTTATTGAGATTATATAGCGAAAAGAAACATCTGTAACATCAAAAAGTGTGTTTGATCCGAGGGAGAGACTCTATGAGAATATATGGGGAGGGATCCAGGGAATATATAGGGATCAAATGAGAGATCCGTGGGTGATAGTTATGGGAGACCTATGGGGATATTCGAAGGGTGTACTCGAGGGAAGACCTGATGAGCATTATAAGCTGAGAGCTAGGATGTAAGCTTGATTGTGAGCTTGGGGGCTCGGTAAGGCTCTGTTGTTCAGGGTTTTGGTTGTGAGAGAGGGAATCTTAGAGTGTGTGGTTGTACAAATTTACTACATATTGGATCTTTTCTTTGTCATCCTGATCGCCCATGGTTTTTTTCCTCATTTAGGGTTTCTACGTATGTCTTTGTGTTTGTGTGATTGATTTATTTTCTCTCATTTTATTTTTCTACTAGTAGACATTATATGTTATGTGGTGAATATTAGGCATGTTGCTTCCGCATTCATCGGTTCAATTCCCAACAACTGGTATTAGAGCCATGGTTGGCGATGGCGGTTTCAATTCTTTACGGGATATCGTATGGAGAACTTGGTGGTATTGGCATAATGATTCATGATTGCCTAGTATCGGTTTAGCAAATGAGATACATCTTGAAAACGGTTTCAAACTTAGTTGGGTTTGATGGAATATTGATGGAGGAGAAATTTGACTTGTTGTGGCAAGTACTAGTCATGGAGATCCAATCTATTATACAAGGCGATGAATAAAAAAAAATGCTTGGTAGTGTATGATCTGGTATGGTGTGTGGCTTATCCGGTAAAGCACTCCTAGTACTAACAACAAGTCTTTCATGGGGTTAGGTGATGCAAGGACAAGTTTATCCTTTTGGTAGGTTTCTCCACTGTTATGGAGAGGATATGTTGCTGCTAATGGATCCACAATTGTGCACATGACATTGGTCAAAAGGTGATGTAATGTGTGTGGTGGATACGGATGTCGATGGTTGACGAACTCCCTAGAAATCTGACGTGAGGATTTGCACCACAATTTCAACAAGTTATTTCGACATGTGCCAGAACAAGAAGAAATCTTAGGATGATTCATTCCGAAGTGGTTATACCTTGTGGTGGGGTATAGTGATTCTCGGTGTAAAGAGTCGTGCTGTGGACAAAGGTCTTGGGAATTTAAGGAAGTTACAACTATTCAAAAATTTTGACATTTTCTAACACTCCCCCTCAAGCTAGATCATAGATGTCTAACATTCCCAGCTTGATCACTAAGTCTTCAAAAATTGGTTTCTATTGTCCCTTAGTCAGGATATCTACTAGCTATTTTTGAGATGGAACAAAAGGCATACAAATTAGACCCTGCTCGATTTTTTCCTTGATGAAGTGGTGATCAACTTCAAGATGCTTTGTCCTATCATGTTGAACTGGATTATGAGCAATACTGATAGATGCCTTGTTATCATAATACAACCATATAAGCATTTCACTAGGAATCCGTAGCTCGTTAAGAATATTCTTCAGCCAAAACAGTTCACATATTCCTTGCGCTATTGCTCTCAATTCCGCCTCAGCGCTAATTCTAGCAACCACATTCTGATTCTTACTTTTCCACATGACTAGATTGCCCCTATTGAACTTGTAAATTGTTCGAGTAGGTAGTAATCGAGAGATCACCTTGTTAGGTGTTGTGAATTGCCTTCTTTAATTCAAAAATCTGTGATGCATTATCCTTCTTTGAGTATGTTTTCACCACAACATCCCATATATCCTTAGCGGTGGGCAGACAAATATAAGGCTTCCCAATCTTCGGCTTCATCGAGTTGAAAAGCCAAGACATGACAAAGGAATTCTCAGAATCCCAAGTTTCATTTAGTGGATCTTTGATCTTTGGTGCCTTGATTGTTCCTAACAAATAACCCATCTTTTTTCTTCTCTTGAGAAAAAGCTTCACTGACAATGACCACTACAAGAAAATTTTTCCATGCAATTTTGTGGGGCAATTTGAAGCGTAGGGTTGTCGAGGCTGTTAGGAGCAAGGTGGCCTAGTCGAGATTCAGAAGAAGTTCATTCTGTTATGGTGGTTGTTGTAGTGTTAGAAGAGGTTTGTTATGTCATGGTGGCTGATGTAGTGATCCTAACAAAGGGAGAGAAAAAAAATAGCAATTAAGGCTGTTGAGGAATGATCATCAGTGATTAAGGCTACTTGCTATAGACTAAGATGGTAAGGAAGGCTAGAAAAAATTAAAATAAAAAGCCTTGAGAGGCTCTAATAAAGGTGGCAAAACAGGCAGCCCGGCTCGGCATGATAATGGAGGGTCGGGCCTTCTAACAGGTCATGCCAAAAGTGGCCTAGCCTCTTAACAAGCCATTCCTAGGCCCGACCTGTTAAGGCTAGCGAGGCCCAACCTAGGCTTGTGGCCACCAAGCCAGGCTAGGCTAGGCCGGGCTGTATAAGGTTTTTTTTTTTTTTTTTTTAATTTTTGTAAAAATGTTTTTTGTGGGTTTTGAACCAAGGTTATGGTGAAGAAGTTGCATGACTTAACCACTTAAGCACAAATTCAACCTTGCTAAATTATGCATATTATACGATATATATTATTTAATAAGTTTTTTTTATTTTTTTATTTTTGTAAAATTGGTATGAATAGGAATCGAACAGGGTTGTTGGGAAAATAGTTGTGAGCCTTAACCAATTCACTATAGGTTTATCTTTGTATATTTATGTGTATATATATATATTGTTTAATTAGTTTTTAGTTTAAAAAAAAATGTTGTCAGGAATTATGGTTCTGTTAGGTTTCTGTTACCAATTGCAAATTTAGGAGAGTTCAGGGGGTTTAATGTCTAAAAAAAAAGTTCAGGGGGTAAGGTGCAAATTCGGGTATAGTTCAGAAGGTATCCGTGCCAATTAGCCTATTTCGCAACTCAACAATGATGCTATAAATACCCCAAAAAAAAAAAAAAAAAAAAGCACATGAATAAAACGAGAGGATTAATGAAATAAAATATTAGAAGGTAGAAGATGTATAATGTGTGGTCAACCTAATAACTAATAAGAATGTTATCCTAGAAATTCACTATTTCACTTAAATTTAACAAGAATCAAGATAATAATGAAGTTCAAAAATTATAATTACTGTACCAATTGGAGGAAGATGTTATCCTTGACCTGCGGTACGATCACTTAGAACTTTTGAAGAAAAATGAACAATCTCTAATAGTCTGTGAGCATGATGAAGTGATAAAAGAACTTGCAAGGTCCAGCTCTATTTCTTGTTTTCACTATCAAAATTTAGAAGCAGAATAAGACAAGAATGAAATTTCAATAAATTCAAAATCCAAATGTGAAAATTGTCAAAAAATAATCATATAAATTATATTAATTTTGTTTTAAACTACATACGAAATTTTAATTCTTAATAACCACATTAGAAATTTTCTTTTCAATCCATAACCACAAATTGGAAAAATACCACATGTAACATTTTTATACTATTTACACACAAAAACCGTGAAATGTTGAAAACAATCGTGAAATTTTGAAAAAATTTGTGAAATGTTAAAAAAAACGTAAAATGTTGAACAAAATCGTGAAATCCTGAAAAAAAAATAATATCATGATATATGGAAGAAAAAAAACATGAAATGTTGATAAAACTTTAGAAGGGAAAATTATTGAAATAACTTTTTTAAAACTCTATTTTTAACTTTTAGTATAGGAGAATTACCGAAAAATCCCTCCAGAAGGATGTTTCAATAATTAACCTTTTGTTCTTGTTAAGTTTTTCCTTTTTCAGTCTTGCAGTAGAGTCTCCGGGAAGGGGAAACCCCAACAACCCGGCAAAGGTGAGAGCTGTGAGAGAGATGAGTGAAGAGAGAAAGTTTGAGGAGAGCAAAGAATCATATTATACACAAAATACAAAGAAGGTAACAACAATGTATATTCAATTTTTATTTTAAAAAAAAAAAAAAAAATCAACCATCTTGCATTCCATTTTATTTCAGAAATTAATAATCTGAGATAACCATAAGAGGAAGAATTACAATATGTGATCCAGCTAAATTCAGAAGACAAAAACCAACAAAATTAAAAGAGATAATAATAAGTGATCATACCTAAATGAGACAATGTTACCATAGAAATAAATACACCCGGGTCGATCACCTCTTCTTGCTTTGAACTCTATGAAATCTCTTTGGTTGGTTATCACTTATCAGCATAAAGAATAAAAGATGTTAGGATTTAGAGCTTGCTGAGAGATACAAGACAATAAGGATACGGAGAATGCAAAATGACCAATTCAATAAGGAAACTAAAAGCATTTTATTCCAAGCTGAGATATGCAAGTCATCTCAAGCTCTTCTTCTTTGCTTTCATTATGAAAATACAAAAGCAAATGAGAAAAGAAAGGATTTTTAATTACTCAAAATTCAAAAGCAAAGCAGGATTATTATAATATAAAGTTTTTGTAACTTTAATTATTCCAAAACAAAATCTCGAAGTTAGAGAATAACTTGTATAATAAGATGATTAAGCAAGTTGTTGGAATATTTGGGTATGGGTTGGAGACCCATTATGCACCTAAGTGGGCCAAGATAAGCATGGAGAGCCCAAAGTCCATGTACACCAAGCCCAAGCCCATGCACCAAATACATATAACTGCATGAGCAGTTTTTGCATCAGTTAAGAGAGACTGATTCACACAACAAAACATAATAGGCGATAACGTGCATGTGTTGTGTGTGTGGCTGAAAAGTGCATGTGTACAATATGCATGAGTTATGTGCAATGCAAGACAATAGTGTGTGCTTCAGTGTAAGCGCAAAAGAGTGCATTAGTGTGAGCAAAAGGAAGAGATCAACGTGATTTGATCTAAGGCAAGAGAAGGGGCTTGTCTGATGTATAATGGTGTGCAAAACAGAGAACAAGTGCATGTGTTCTAATGTTTGGGATAGACACAAATACAGAGAGAAACGCAAATAGATGTTTTATTTTCTCCCATCTTTAATCAGAGTGTGAGTATATGCCGTGTAGTTAGAAGGACTTTCCGATTCCGTGATCATCCTCAGACTGGTGATTCAGTCCCAGATGTTCAATCCGCTTCCGCCGTAGAGTTCGGGTTTCTGTATGGTGAACGGTAATCCGAGAACTCATTTTTGTTTATTTGATTGTATCGAATTTACTTTCACAAGTAATGCCCCTGCTTCTAGAGCAACCCCATCAACTGCTTTCTACATTAGGTGATGCTCTGACAATTTGACGATTTATCTTTTTTAATATTGACAATTTGAAACTCACATATTCGTATATCATGATGTATGTATTTGAGAGTGCATATAAAGTGCTTGACAAAATATGTTATAGAAAATTTATTTTGATTATAATGTTTTTGTAGTTCCAATGATGTTTTCTAGAATTCAAATATTGGGTTATCATAAAAACATATTCAAAGCAGAAAATCCCCAAAAAGAAAGCAGTTTGGGTTTTTTCTCAGACAAAACTAACTAAATATAGAGAGGGGAAACATAAATATCATTATATCATTATAATTCAAGAAATATTGTAAATTTGCTCACCACTTTTGTGATTTGAGCTGGGTTGTGTTCAGAGGAAGCTCCACAAGGACGCAACTAAAGATCTGAAATTGAGTCTCAATTTTCCCACTAAGAACATGTTTGTTACATTGGATAGATATCCTATATTTGTTGGGATTATTTAATCTCATTCAGGCAACTTATCCCATCAATATGAGGCTAATTAATCCCACCACAAATAGTGGAACTAAAATTAGTCCCACCATTTTATCCTTTTATTTATTTTTTAATATTTTATGTCATTAAAATATAAATATATTTTAATAATTAATAAAATATTTTATTTTAAACATTTTATAAATAATAAGTTTCAATTTTTTTTAAAAAGAAATATTATTTTGTTTAAAATTAGTTTTAAATATTAAAATTTATTTAAAAATAATTATTTTAATCAGTCCAATTCTATGCAACCATTTTATTCAGGTGGGATGAGGCTATTTAGTCCCATATATATATTTTTAAAAATTCTACTTCTTCAATTTTTTATTTAATTATAAAATTTTATATTTGTTTAATATATCTTATTATAATATTTTTAAAATATTAAATATTAATTAAAAAAATGTGATTTTCTATAATATTAATTTTAAATATTTTTATTTATTTTTAAACAAATTTAAATAATTAATTTATTCAAAAATAATTTAATTTAATTTTATATTAATTAATTTCATTGTATTTAATATATGATAAAAAAAAATTATCTAATCTCATACCACACCGAACAAGAGATAAGACTATTTTAATCCAACCTCATACAGCAGTAACAGCACTAAGCACATCACAACAAACTTTTAGTCCAATCTAATCCAATCAAATCCTATGAAAATAATCTTATCTTATCCCACACACCAAACGAGCCTAAGCCCTCGTTTGGTGCACTTATGGCTCATTTGGTGCACGAGATTAGATTAGACTATTTTATAGAATTATATTGGATTGAAATGGGACTATGATTAGATGAGATTAGATTTGACTGGATAGCCTGGACTGGACTAAATTCATACCATGTTGTATTTTGAGAAATATGGAACTGGACTGAATTAATACCATGTTTTGTTTGGGGAAATATGGGATTGGCCTAAATATAATAATATTTTTGGAAGGAATATATAATAATATTTTGAAATTGAATAATAATTTATTGAAATATGTATATGAAAAATAAATAAATGTTTTAGTTTATATATTATTAAAGTAATAATATCCAATTTTTTTTTTTTTTTAAATATAGATTTATATTATTTTTAAATAAATTTAAATATTTTCAATTTTATAATTTTTTTTTATTTACTAAAATATATAGGTGAGATTGCAGTGGGCCCAACAAATTTAGATTCTTCAATCCCATTAGGATGAATTAAGGGGGGGTGTATTGAATTAGAATTCTCGAGGACATTTAAAGACTTTATAAATCCGGGTGTATTCAATTCGGATATTTAAAGACTTTAAAAGAGTCTATATTAATTTAGTGGTATTCAATTTAGATTTCTATTGACTATTTAAGAGTCCTTCTAAATCCAGGTGTATTGAACTGAGACTTTAAAAATGTCTATAAAAATCAATGTGTATTCAATTGAGACTAGATTTTAAAAGATTTTCTTAAGTTATGGATTTTGGTAGACTTGATGGTGAGAGTATAAATATCAAAGGCCACAACAAATCCAACCTTCTCCTCAAGGATTTTGAGTTTTTCTTGTTGCTAGGTTTCGTTGCTTCTATTTTCCTTTATTTATCTCTTTCATGGTTGAACTTCTAGAATATGCTAGGTTATGATTCTTGATATGCTTAACTCGATGAAAGTAGAGACCATGATGATGATTTATAGTCTATTCAATTGATAGTGGTGGTTATTAGTTTTTTTATGTGTTTTCGAAATATACAAAGGCCTGCTGGAATCCCTCTATTTTGACAAATGGCTAGAATTTGTAAATTTATTTGGGTGGGTTCTTCTATCTCGAAAATTATGAAAAATCATATGTAGATAGAATGTTATGTCTATTATTATTCTGCAAAATTTCGTAATTTATAAATGAGTATAAAAATTGTTATAATTTTTGGAGTGGGCAAAGGTCGATATTGATTTCTGCTGGACAGATTCAGGAAACAAGAAAATGATGAATGTTTTCATATACAAATGACCATGGATTTAATTGATAATTTTACTATAGCATTTCCTATATGTCTAGATTATCCATGTCAAATTTTGTAATATTTCGAGGTATAGAGAATAAATCAAAAATCATGGATCAAAGGGTGGTCAGTTGTGGCAAGGTTTGGGTTAGGGTTATGCTTTTTTTTTTTTTTCAATATTTTATGTATAGCTTTGCTTGGTTATTTGATTAGTTAATTATTGTTTGTTTATATGATTAGTTAAAAACAATGAGAATTAGTGAAGATGAGTTATGAATATAAGTTAGTATTTTTCTTTATATTTTGCTCTAAAAATTGTTATAAACTATGTCACTTTCTTTCATTTGTGATTGACTTTAGTAATTGAGTGGAAATTATTGTCATTAGTTTTTTTGTTTTTTTATATTTTTTTATATTTTTTGTGCAACGTTTATTCATACGTGAAATTTTATATATTTATATGTTATTTTTTGGGTTTATCATGAAAGTTAAAATCACTGTGAAAATTGAGCTTTGAAATAGAGCTTCTCTTCAGCCAACTGAGTGGGCTATATACAGGTATAATTCATCTATCTATAACAAAATACCGAGATAACAAATCCATGAAAGTCTGAGATAGATGTTTAAACAAATTCATTAAAGTCTGAGATAAATGTCTAAACAAATCAATGAAAATCCATGTGGATTTATAAAAGTTTGTAGAAATTCATGAAAATCTGTCACTTAAAAAATGTCTTCAAATTTCATCAAGAATTCTAATTGAATACACTCCCCCTTTATATTGACATAATCTCAGTCCTTAATAATCAAATGAAAATTGAAAAATAAATTATTAAACTAATTATTTTGTTTTAATCTATATATTATTAAATTAATAACATTAAAATAAATTTTAAATTAAATTACAAATGTATATCGATTTCAAATAAATTTTAAAATTAAAATTTATTTAATATTAAATTATTAAAAAAAACTATAAGAACAATTTTTTTTATTTATTTATAAAAAAACAGTTCTCCACAACGCAGGACTAATAAACCTACCAATGCTTTTTGCAGGACTAATTCACTAAAAAGGGCCCATCGGATTGGTGTGTTTCCGAACAAGGGATTGGAGATTGAAATTAGTCCAATCCCATGCAACAAATAGGCCCTGTATTCCTGGTTTATAATATTGTAAATGCATGAGTATATTTTTTAGAATTTTTTTTTTTTTAAAAAAAAAAAATGAGGTCCATAATAAAACTAATAAAAAACAATAAACACAATTATTTATTTTATTTTAATATGATTGGTCAAATTGGGCTGAGTTACATTTTTTCAAGGGTTAAATTCATTTTCGTCCATCTAGTTTGACCTAATAGCCAAACCGGTCCTTCGGTTTTCAGTATTGTGTTGACAAGTCCTTCTAGTTACCAAAAAATTATATTTTGGTCCCTGCCGTCCAATTCTGTTAGGGTTCCATCATATCATTAAGGGTATAATGGTAAAAGCAGGGTTAAAATTAATAATTTCAATTAAAAACAATTAAAAATTGATTTTAAAAAGATCTAATATTTTTTTAAAAATTAAAAATAAAATAAAAAATCAAACTAAACCCTAACCCACCATTACGTTTAAATGCAAAGGGTGTTGATATTGACATCCATAAATATGATAAGTACACCCATATTTTAATAAAAAATTTAATTACAAAAATATCTTAATAGAAATTTACCAATAAGGACAAATTAGTTTAATTTAAAATAAATCAAATACTATGTACACCCATTAATTACACTCATAAAAAACTAAACTCTAATTAAACCTTAATTCTATTTCAAGTATCAAAATCTCCCATTATCAAAATCTTCGGTTTTGAAATAGAAGATCAAATGAAGAAACAAAAGAAAACGAAGGAGTCAAGTGGGATTTCGAGGGCTGCAAGTATTGATAATGAAATTTTCTTGATCAAGATGTTCTTTCCAAGTTTCTTCGGTTTGAAAAAGACCAACCAATAAAAAATGCTCAAGAGTCCCTCCAAGAGTCCAAGGACTTTGTTCAATAGACTTGTGCCAATCATTATCATGATAAAGAGAAGTGGATTAAAAAGATGTTTGTGGAAGGAGGGAATGAAGGTAGTGATTTCAAGTGGGATTTAATCTAAGGCTGCATGCATCGGAAACTTTAAGCATCATTATGTATTCAAGAGATTAACGGTGATATGAGGATGTGAAATCTGTTGTAATTATTTTCTCTGTTTTAACTTGACAAATATCAAAATTTAAGAATTTAAGAATTCTCTGGATTATGTTTTCGAGCTTGAAGAACTTAAGAATTTATTATTTGTGAAATTAGGTGTGTTAATAACTTAAAAGAGTTTATAAATAAATTGTATTAAAATAAAAAAATTCATTTAAATAAAGTTACTATTGACATTAAGATAGATGTTTATAATAATATTTTAATTTTAAATTTTAGATAAGGGTGTACTTATAAATATGAGTGTAATGAGTGTGCTTACGAGTGTCGATATCCATACACAAATGCAAAATCAATTCCAGAAATCTCTAGTTGTATATACACTCTCTGTAAATCTCTCTCGGGAGTGTTGAATACAAAAAGCTTGATTAGTACATCAATGGTGTCCATATCTTCTTTTCTTTACATTTCTTTTGCTCTCTAAGTACTTTTGTCAAACAAGTGTTTACTTGTATATCAATCTTCTTTGATTCTTTTCAAAACTCAAATCATCATCATCGACCATCACCAACATCATCTATTCATCTTCATCATCTGCCCACAACCACACCATCATCCATCTCCAACCATCAAACCCACCCAAACCCTTAAAACCAACCATTTAATCAAAATTTCCAGACTCAACACCCAACACCAGACTTCATCAAAATTTCCAGAAATCACAACAACACACCATTATATCATCAGATCTGTAGATCTGGCGCCAGATATCTTTATAAAAAAAATAAAAATAAAAACAATAAAAAAAATTCAAACATGAAATCCAGAACATCTAACAGTCAAACTCTTAGACTCAAAATCATCAATACCAAACCAAAAAAAAATCAAAAATCAAAAAACCCAATTCCAACACCAAATCACCACTATCAACATCATCATCACCAGCATCAAGCAAGGAAACACCGCACAAACACCAAACCCCAACCCAGATTTGGACCACCACCGAACCCAGATTCGAATTGAACCATCAACCGAACCAAACCCCCAAAACAAACCACCGCCGCTACCTCAAACCAAACCCAAAACAGAAACGAGATCGGGCATTGGAGAGAGAGAGAGAGAGAAAGAGAGAGAAGAGATGGGAAGAAAGAGAAAGGGATCGGCAGCGGTAAGTGATCGACCGGCGGCGGTGGTTGTTGAGGTGGTGGTGACGCGAAGTAGAAGTTGAAGAAGAAGAAAAGGTGGGTGGTGGTGGTGGTGGTTCTGGGTGGAGATAAAATCAATCTAGAAAGCTTAGATATTCATCTAGAGAAGCACTTGAGCTGTAGTTGAGCAGGGTTTGGTTTTTGTGGTTCTAGGTTGATGGTGGTTAGAAGGTGGCTAGGGTTTTTGGTGGGGATTAGACTTTAGAGAGGGATTAGATGGATCCCGATCTCTTTCTCTCTCTTTTTTCTTTTTCTTTTATCCTTTTTTTTTTTTTTCTTTTATTAGGGGCAGCAGGGTCATTTGACCCTCTGACCCTATCAGTCAACACTTATTCAACGGAAATTTTAACTATTAAATCAGATAATATTGAAAATTAGGGGAATAATTTGGCTATTAGGTCAAACTAGAGGGACAAAAATGAATTTAACCCTATTTTTCAATTAAATTCAACCCAAAATCTCAAAATTAACCCAATATGGGTCGGGTAGAATTGATCGGGTTAGTTTAGGTTCGGGTTGGTGCCCACCCATATTTCTGGCACCGCTTCTAGGTTTAAGGTGATGCATAAGACTATAAGAGAGGCTGCAAAACCTCCGTTTGTTTCCCGTGAAAATTCGAAAGAAACTTAGCGCCAATGTCGTCGCGAGACCAACCTATGGTGAGCTCGAAAGCGGAGTTGAAGCGCAGAGATAAGATGAAGAAGAAGTCCAAGTCAGGAGGCTTCGAGTCCTTGAATTTGAGCCTTAATGTCTTCAGAGGAGTCAAGCGTAAGGGATACAAAGTCCCTACTCCAATCCAGCGCAAGACCATGCCGTTGATTCTCTCCGGCCTCGACATCGTCGCCATTGCCCGCACCGGCTCCGGCAAGACTGCCGCTTTCTTGATTCCCATGCTTCAGAAGTTGAACCAGCACGTGCCACAAGGCGGAGTCAGAGCTCTCATTTTGTCTCCTAATCGAGACTTGGCTCTCCGGACCTTGAAATTCACTAAAGAGCTGGGCAGACATACTGGTTAGTTTTTATTTTATTTTATTTTATTTCTGTTCTATGCTACGCAATGATTATAAATGTATGCAAGTTTTAGTTTTGTTTCAGCCAAAGCGAATCTATTTTTGGTCGATTTCTTTGAGATTATGTAGTTTTCAGCTAAAATAAAGTATGTGAAAGTAGAATATAGAAAACAAGTACTAGAGGTTTGCTTGATTATGGATTTATTTCTGACATGATATATATATCTATATATATATATATAGAGAGAGAGAGAGAGAGAGAGTGGTTCTCTCATAAAAGATCCCTTAATTTAATTTCGATAAGGATCTTGATGAAATCACGTGAATTTTGGATCTGAATTTTTTTGTTGAAGATAAGTTCAATGAAATCTACGTATCAATAAAATTTAGGAATTTTTCAAGTGAGTGAGTCTCTTATGAGGGATCCTTATTTTAATTTCGGTAAGAACCATGATGAAAACACATAAATTTTAATGAGTTTAAATCTGAATTTTTTTCTGGATGATGAGTTCAATGATATTTACATATGAACAAAATTTGAGAATTTTCCGAGCACTAGAAGTATCTATCCAAATTTTGTTAAATATGAAGGCATCAGAAAATAGGTGAAATATAGGAAAATTCATGAAAAATAGTTCTAATACTTGAAAAATTCTCAAATTTGGTTCATAAGTAGATTTCAATGAACTCATCATTCACAAAAAAATTCAGATCAAAATTCATAAAAATAGATGTAATTTCATAAAAGTCCTTACCAAAATTAAAATTAGGGGTCCCTTATGAGAGAATCACTGTATATATATTTTTATACATATATATATATATATATAGGAATTGAATTTTTATTGCTTGAATGTTGAACTCAGATTTCAATCTGAAATTTTTTGTATGTATTAGATATATGTTACTTCATTCAAAACTGGAAACAGGAGCAAAAGCTGTATTCAACACAAAGCTTAAATATATAATTCGAGTTTAGGGTTTTTTTTTTTTTTTTTTTTTTTTTTTTTTTTTTTTTTTGTGTGAGAATATAATACACTTGATCTTATTTTGATTGTTAACAAACACCGTAAAGATTGCAATCCTTGACTGAAGTCTCAATTTGATAATTTTAGCAAACAATTGAGTCAATTATCCCCTTGGTTTCATTCCTTTATATGACTCATTTTTTTATTTCTATTACATTCCAGTGTCAATTCCATTCTGGCAGTCAAATGCCATCTTGAAGTTGTAAAATAGTCAAATGAAGTCAATTAAGATTAAAGAAGTAGTTGACACTTAACAGAGTTTTGACTAAAAAAAATAATTAAATCATATAATTTTTGAAATATTCTGATCATTTTTTGTTTCTGCTGCAGATCTACGTACTAGTTTACTGGTTGTTGGTGATAGCATGGAAAGTCAGTTTGAAGAATTAGCACAGAACCCTGATATTATAATTGCAACTCTTGGTAGACTCATGCACCATTTGTCTGAGGTTGATGATATGTCATTGAAAACAGTGGAATATATTGTTTTTGATGAAGCAGATTGTCTATTTGGCATGGGTTTTGCTGAGCAGTTGCATAAAATCCTCACCCAGTTGAGTGAGAATCGTCAAACCTTGCTTTTCAGCGCAACCTTACCAATTGCCCTAGCTGAGTTCGCCAAGGCAGGCATGCGAGACCCTCATCTTGTGCGCCTGCATTTTGAAACTAGGATTAGCCCCGACTTGAAACTTACATTTTTCACATTACGCCCGGAAGAAAAATATGCAGCATTGATTTATTTGATAAGAGAGCAGATTAGTTCTGATCAGCAGACATTGATCTTTGTTTCCACAAAACCTCATGTGGAGTTCCTTAATGTATTGTTCAGGGAAGAGGGTATAGAGCCTTCTATATGTTACGGTGATATGGTTCAAGATGCTCGTAAGATTCACCTAGCTAGGTTTAAGTCAAGAAAGACTATGCAGTTAATTGTGACAGATGTTGCTGCTCGGGGCATTGACATACCTTTACTTGATAATGTTATCAATTGGGACTTCCCCCCAAAACCTAAAATTTTTGTCCGTCGAGTAGGTCGAGCTGGAAGGGCTGGCCGAACTGGTACTGCATTTTCATTTGTGACATCTGACGATATGCCATACGTTTTAGATCTTAATATGTTTCTCTCAAAACCAATATGGGCTGCACCTACTGAGGAGAAGGTGGTTTTGCAGGATATGGATAGGGTTATATCCAATATTGATGATGCAGTTGCAAATGGAGAAACTTTCTACGGATGTTTTCCCCAGATAGTCCTCGATCTTGTATCAGATCGCATTCGAGAAACCATTGATTCGTCTGGGGAGCTTATTGCTTTGCAGAAAGCTTGCACAAATGCTTTCCGCTTGTATTTGAAGACAAAACCTTCACCATCTAAGGAGTCAATTAAAAGAGCGAAGGATTTGCCCCATGGAGAGTTGCATCCAATTTTTAAAAATGTTTTGGAAGGCGGTGAACTAATGGCATTGGCTTTTTCTGAGCGCTTAAAAGCTTTCCGGTGAGTGCTATAAGCTTTCTACTTAATAATTATTGGTGAGTGTACTAACAATCAATTAGTTCTCTTAGTAATTTTACTCAGGGGTATTATCAGATTTTTAAAAACAAAATAATTTGGAGTTTACATACAATTTTTAAGCAATGTAAATAAAGGCACAGCAAACAACCCACCCAGGTTACAACAAAGACACAAAACTGAGCCCAAAAACCAATATGGGCCCATCTCACCCAATGAAAACCAGCTGAGCCCAAAACAATGCCTAAAAGAAAAGCAAGGAAACCTAACGCAAGCCCACCAGCAACAAGAACCATCATGATCACAAGAAACTAACTGGGCTGACTCTCTCACCTTATCAATATTCTCCTCAACCCCACAGCCCACATTGCTATCATCAAGCAAATTCTTCATTGGGCCTTCAAAAAAGGAAGATATCCACCCCAAAATCATTTTGATTTCTATGATCTGGGCCTATTAAAATCTCCCCTTCTTTGCGACCCAGACCACACTATTCATCAAGTGGGCTGCTCCTATCCACATCATAATTGGCAAAATCATTGGGCTCTTCCCCCCATTTGGGTCTGGATCAGAGATACAACAATCTCCTTTGAAAGACTGGATATCCAAATAAAGCCCATTACTCTTTCCACACTCTGATGAAGACATATTTTCATCACCTACATTCCCATCTTCACCCAAAGCATTTGTTCATAGAACTATAGAAGCATTCGAACGACTGTTGCAATATTATTATCGCACCTAATTTACCAAGTGATCATACAAATCCAACTTTTAAAACTTTACCTACTCATTTACAATGTAAACCATGCAGTTAGTGGCTGCGCATATGTTTAAAGAGATATCTTCACAACTATGAAACTGTAATGGGTGCTTCTAATTTATGAGTGAGTAGTTTTTATAGTTTTGTATTCATCTTAAAATAAGAGCATATGTTTAAAGTATTATTTTTTGTAAGCCTGAATTAATATTGAAATGTTAGGAAACTGAAAGTAAAATAACTCTCAATATTTCATCACTTCTCAATGTTTTCTTTTTCGTGAATTGACAATTCCCTACGGCTTACTAAATCAGAGAATCAAAATCCTTCCTCTTCATTCCTTCTCATAGCTATCAGCCCGCACTCATAGAATCCCAAACATACTCGCTTCCATCACTCAAATACTCTGTAGATTCGTGGGTAAACATCGACAAATATGGGTTCATTAATTGATCCTTTGTTTTTTTTAGAGTAAGGGGTCGTTTGTTTTTTGTCTAAGAACTGAATAGTTCTGAATTTTTTTGAAAACTGAATATGGACTGAAATCTGAACTTGAATGACATGTTTTTTTTTTTTTTTCCTCACATCTGAATCTAATGTCAACATGTTTGTTTTTTTAAAGTAAAATTATCTAAAAATAAGTAATTTTACATTTATACCCATGTTAAACAATTATACATATAATATGGAATAAAAACAATCCAAAAATAATAATTATATAGGAACACATATGATCATGATCTTCCTCTTCCATTACAAACAAACTTCATTAAACACTAATATGAGGAGTGATTAGGGTTCTTTTTTATTTTTAAAGCTATTTAAAATAAGGTATATATTAAAATAAATATTTCTATACTATATATAATTATGATGAAATTGGAAATATGTTATATATGGAGGATAGTATTAGAATAAAAGATTTTGGATTGCATATAATGCAGTGATTTGTAATTAAGTGAAAAGTCATGATTTTTTACTTTTTATTTTAAATTGTTTTTTGGTATTTTTAAGTTGTTTGACTACTTAAGAAAACAAACAAAACAACTTAATAATTATGATTCAGACCCATTAAGTTTTAAGTGAAAAAAACAAACGATCCCTAAGTGTAATTCATGATGAAATAAAAAGGCCATCCAAAATAAAACTCAAAATCGTGTCAAAACAAAAATAATTATAAAACTCAAAATTATTTAATTATTTTGCTATTTAGATCTTGGATACAAAGGGTTTTTGTATAATAATAAGGTTTGAGTCATGCTACTTTGTCATAATCGGGTGCTCAAATGATGCGGTATCAGTATAATTCATTAATTTAAATCATACAAATCTAATGTAATTTAAATGAATGAATTATAGTGATGTCTCATCATTTGTGCACCATATTTGGACAAAGTAGCATTATTGACAAGGTTTTTCATGATAATTTTATAAATCTCCCAACCCATAATATTTCAACCTTTCTCTCAACTTATGATGTGATAATTTAATTCATATGACATATGATAAGTGAAATAAATCATCAATATTAATTAATGTGTATCCATTTATTACTATTTTTGTTTTGAAAGTAAATATCCATTTATTACTTGATACACTCTAAGTTGGGATACAAGTTAATATATAAAATTATTGGAATGTCTAGTATTATTGTAATTTTATTAAAATGATGTCTAAGTTGATGATGATCGGAATTATTATTTTTAATTGGAAGCCCTACGTTAGCCTTAGCTTTATGTGGTATGAAAGTATATACAATTAGTTGTTTATCACATAAGATATTATAAGTGAGTGAGACCTCCAAATTGTTATTGAATTGAAGGAAAAATTGATGTATCACTGATTACAAAAATATAAGAGATCTTTTAAAACTTTATGACAAAAATAATATCTTTTTATGAAGTGTTTATATCGCTTCATCTAAAAGTGATCGATCTTTTTTATGATAACAGGATCACTCAAAATAAATCACTTTATAAAAAAATACTCTTATTTTATGGATGGATCATTTACAGTAGATAATTTATGGGAAAATAATCCATTTTGTTTACATGGTAACAAAGCATTTTTTACTAAAATAATCTATTTTGTTTTGTTTTATTTAAAAAGTGATATAGCGTAAATGTCAAGTAATTGATAATATTCACAGGGTACACACCAAGGACGGTTCTGTGGAATTTAATTATAAGTTTTGTGGAATAATGATACAAAACTATTTATCATGGAGGGTTTTGTGTCGTTTGATTGTTTGTGGTCTGTAAAGTCATTGATGGAAATGAAAGACAAATGTTTGAATATCATATATGGTTCATGGATGGACTCAAGTGTCAACCATGACAAATTTTTCTCTCCCATCAATATCATGGACAACTCGATCGAGTGAGTGTCAACCACGGCAGAAAGCTTGTTTAGTCTCTTGTGTAAATTAAGTGATTTTGAGTGGGATTTTCAAACTCATATACATTTGTCAAACATATTTAGAGTGGAATAATTTGGTCACAATTCCCAAATTTCTTCCGTTGGAAAATTCCATCATGTGGGGCCACACATGTAAATATTAAATGTGTTATGCTATCTTTGCTTAAGCCTAAATTGAAGTGGTCTAATTAAGATTTAAAGTTTTAAGACTCAAGGGTATAATTGTCTTAGAGATAATGTGTAGATACCAAAATACTATTTCTAATTTGATAAGGGGCCAATTTAGAAATAGCAAAATATATAATAATCTGATTATTATATTTAGGGTTATAGTCCCCAAATTACACGATACCTTTTTGGCTTGTCTGTATCCCCATCACCAGAACAAGAGAGAACACTTTTGGGTGTCCCAATGATCGTGATAATTTGGAAGATCTCAACCCGTCCACCAACCTCCGGCAATGGATTCAGGTACGCTTCCGCTTTCTCCTATCCCCACCCCCCCTCTTGAATTGACATGGGTTAGTAACATGTATTAAGCATGACATGTTTAGGTTAAACTTTGAATGTATTATATGCCTATGCATGTTAGATTAAAGTGTTAATCAAATTCCTTACAAGTGGTATCAAAGCCACCCATGATCATTCTTAAGGAATTTTGGAGATTTGAGATTTGTATTTTAGGTTGTTAGATATTTCTGAATATTTTAGGGTATAAAATAATTTTAGTATGAATATATTTCTGCATTTAGTATAAATATTTTAGGGTTTTGTTATTCTTTTGTGAAATTTGTTTGAGTTTTGGGATCATATCAAGTTTTTGATTCGGCGACGGGATTGGATCAGATCACAGATTTGAGTATCTTGGTCTGATGGGTCACCAGGCCCGATCCCACACCCAAACCCGGTTGGCTTCTCTGGTCAATGCCACCACAGTTGGTGGGCTTCGCCGGTTTTCGCACCAAAACCCGTGCATTTTGCTGCGAGGAAGACAATCAGTGGTCGGGCGACCTACCGCTGGTCCAGATCAAGCCCAACCAGCCGCTGATTCGCTTGATCGGTTTGGGCATCGATTACCAGTCGTCGCTTGCAATCTTGTGGGTCGTGCGCTACTTGGTGCCGATCGTCGTCCTTTTGGTGACGGTGTGAAGTTAGGCGGCGGCGGCGAAGTTAACCTAGGGTTCACAGAGGTTGATTTTGCCTCAGGCCCTTCTCTTGAAAATTTGAAATTCTTGAGGGATTGTTTTGTAATTATTCTGGGCCATTGTGTGATTTTGATAAAGTTTTGGGGACAATATATAATTACAAAAATGTATTGAGCTAGTTTGTAATTTCAAACGGTTTTGGGTCTGAATTATATTTAATGAAATGTTCCGGGATAGTTTGTAATTTTCAAATGTTTTTGGGCCAATTTTTAATTATTGAAAATTATTGGGCCAGTTTATGATTTTGACAAAATATTGCGGCCGATTTGTAATTTTTTAAACTTGAGGGTGTTTCTATAATTTTGCAAAATTAGGGACAGTTTTGTAAAAAAAAAAAAAAAAATATTAAGAATCAACTCAAATTCAAATATTTTTGGTATATCTTTTATGGTTAAATAAAGCAATCCATTATTCTAAATGAGCTAATTGAAACAAGATGTCGCCAAAGTGACCTCCCTTGTATAGATTGTTTGTGAGGGATGTTGGATGTTTGTGTGTGTGCAAATTCATGTGGGTATTAGCTAGCCCAAAGGAAGTTTAATACTTGGCCGAATTGCACACACACCTGTGGTGGTAAACATGTGACAATTATAAGATTTTACATGTGAATAATAAGTCGATTCAAAGATAAATTTATTATTTGACATGAATTATTGTCAATGGTTGATCACTACAACAAGAATACCACTTACAGTTAATATTGTGTGTGTAAATTCATGCGGTTATTAGCTGGCCTAAATGAAGGTTAATACTTAGCCGAATTGCACACACACATATGTGGTGGTAAACATGTGACAATTATAAGGTTTTACATGTGACTAATAAATCGATCCAAAGATATATTTATTATTTAACATGAATTATTGTCAATGTTTTATCACTGCAACAAGGGTACCACTTACGATTAATATTATTGTCCAAAGACTTGATATTAATGTTGTGCTATATATCTTGAGATAGGACTTACCATTATTTGAATTTGTTGATTATTGTATTTGGTTATTAATGTGAGCATGTTTGTTTGTTTGTTTGTTTGTTTGTTATGCTTATGGCAACATGATCAATCATTCGTCAATGGGTAGCCATTCATTGCCAGAAGAATCCAAGATTCAATCCCTGTCTCTCTTCCATCCCCTTTATCCTATGGGTTGATCCATTTATTAATAATGTTGAAGAATCAATGAAACAACCATTGTTCCTTAACAAGTAAGTAAACTCCCTTATATAATATATAACCAAGTAAAATACCTTTTCATCAACCAAAGAGAGAACTAAGACTGATCCGTGCACCACACCACCACTCAAATTGGATGAGATGGGGTCCCTAATGAAAAAGGTAGTCCCATGAGGGAAGGAAAGAGTAAGATGGGGGTCGGTTAGTTCAAGAGAAAGGCTAGTGCATGAGCGGAGCATAGTGGAACAGAGTGCAACTACAAGGGCAAAAAAAACCATTCATTTGTTACAAAGAAAGAACCATTCGCTTATGATCAATCATCGACTTTTTGCATTCTTTTCCTTTCGTGAGAGGTTTCTGGGTGAAGTAACTGGTCTTGTGTGGTTTCTGCTAAGTAGTTAAGAGGGTCTACTAAGAAGCTATAAGGCATCATCTCAATGAAGCCCCCATCGCCTCTCCGTTCTTCAGTTGGTGGTTTGGTCTGCCTGTTGCCCAGTGTCCTGATCGAGCTACTGCCAAAAGCAAAAACTCATGGTAGGAGATATTAATCCCTAACAACTCTCATTTCTTCTTTTGTGCCACAACTCTCCTATTGATAGGTAGAATCTAGTTACTTTTGAATCTTTCATTTCTTCCCTTAGTTGACGGCGGAAGTTAGCAACAATTAGCCACCAACCCTAGAAATTGAACCCGCCTAAAAGTAGTCTTTGTAACAACAAGGAGGAATCTTCTCATTCGACTGCTTATGCCAATGTCTCTGATAACTCTTGATTATGAACTTAACTCAACTTGTTTTAGGCCCTTTTTCTTTCGGTAAATGAACTGGGTTTAAGCTGATATCTATGTATTCTTTCCATTGCTCTAGTACCCACATGAGCCCATGCGTCGATCAAGGGCGAGAGATATTCTTATTCAATAGTAAATAACCTCCCCCCATTCAGGTAAGGAAGAGTTCAGAAGCGGGATAGCATACTCCATTAGATACTCTCCTTTCGGTTTTTTTACGGCTAGTGTTTCTACTATATCTGTTAATATCAACTCTATACCTATGCTTAATGGGACCAACTTTAAGGATTGGAAGGAGAATACAAATATTGTTCTCGGCTGCATGGATCTGGACCTTACACTTCGGATTGGGCAACCCACTTCTCTTACGGATGCAAGTTCTCCTAATGACAAAAATAACTTTGAGAAGTGGGATCGCTCAAATCGCATGAGTCTTATGATCATCAAGCATGACATTCCGGAGGTATTTAGGAGTGCAGTATCTGAAAAGATAACCAAAGCCAAAGAGTTCCTAACTGAAATTGAAAAACGTTTAGCAAAAAACGATAAGGCAGAAACAAGCACGCTTTTGCAAAGCTTGATTTCTATGAAGTACAAAGGCAAGGGGAACATAAGGGAGTACATTATGGAAATGTCTCATATTGCTTTTAAACTTAAGGCACTGAAGCTCGAGCTGTCTGATGACTGCTCATGCATTTGGTATTAATATCACTTCCTACACAATACAGTCAATTTAAGGTCAGTTACAACTATCAAAAGAAGAAATGGACTCTTAATGAGCTCATTTCTTACTGTGTGCAAGAGGAAGAGAGATTGAAGTAAGACAGGACCGAAAGTGCTCATTTGGCTAACACCTCTAAAGACAAGGGCAAAAGAGTGTCAGGTCCGAACGTGGTGGTGAATACTATGGTAGATATGACAGTTAAGGTGAACAATATCCAGGACTGTTTGCTAAATTCCTAAAGGAATGTGGAATCGTCCCACAATACACAATGCTAGGATCACCTAGCATGAATTGTGCAATTGAAAGGCGAATCAGACTCTTAAGGATATGGTAAGGAGTATGATTAGTTATTCCTCCTTACCAGAGTCACTCTGTGGAGAAGCACTCAAAACAGCAGCTTATATTCAGAACCGAGTGTCAACTAAAGCAGCTACAAAAATACCTTATCAGCTTTGGATAGGTAGAAAGCCTTATCTAAAGCATTTTCATATTTTGGGATGTCCAGTTGAGGCAAGGCCTTATAGGCCACATGAAAAGAAATTGGACACCAAAACTATGAGCAGCTACTTCATTGGCTACTCCAAGCGATCTAGGGCTTATAAGTTTTATGATCCCACATTTAGGTCAATTTTTGAGACGGGAACTGCAACATTTTTTTAGGATGTTGAGTTTGGGTTAGGTTGGGGGGGGGGGGGGGTGTGGTTGATCAACATCTTGAATGGGGGGTTGATCAACAATATCTGGTTGAGAATCCAGATTCGTTTCTTGATCAATGACAGGTATAGAAACCTGCACATTGTCAAAAGTGATAGTGGGAATCGAAACCGAAACTCAACTATCTCAAGAACCAGTGCCATTAAGGCGATCCACTAGAGAAAGGAGAAATGCTATTTCAGACAATTATTTTGTATTTCTCCAAGAACATGAGGAAAACATTGGAATGGTGGAAGATGATCCAATATATCAACCTCTATCAAGCCATGCAGGGTTCCAACTCTCAAAAGTGGATTGATGCCATGAATAAGGAGTATAAATCTATGCAAGACAATAAAGTTTGGGAACTTGTTCTATTACCAGAAGGTGCGAAGCCCATTGGTTTTAAATGGATTTTTGAAACCAAAAAGGATTCAAAATGTAATGTGGAGAGGTATAAGGCTCATTTTGTAGATAAAGGCTTTACTCAAAAGGAAGGGATTGACTTTAAAGAGACTTTCTCTTCGGTTTTGAAAGTATACAAACAAGGTTAAATTGCTTAAGACGTACCTAGAGGGGGGGGGGGGGGGGGTGAATAGGTTTTTCGCCTAATTTCAATCCCTTGAACAAACTTACATTTGTCCCTCAAGGTAGCCTTACATACAACACAAATATCACGGAATCATACTAAGACAAGTTATCATGTGATCATTCATACATTGTCTAAGTATTAATAAGTTGTATGAGGTATAAAGAAAATACAAAAACAATTAACAAGAATACTTGTATATCAATATATGTTCAATTGTTACAAATATATACAAATATTGCTATACATAAAATTCTAAACAATATACAAAAGAAATGTAATTACAAATATGATCAAAAGAATATATTTACAAATCACACTTTATAAAATCTTGTATCCAAAGAACATCACAAGTGAAGATTGTACTACAAGATTAAAACATACACAAAAACAAATATAAAAGATAGAGATAGAAAGAATTAACAAAATGGATTTTTTAACGTGGTAAAACCTCCAAGGAGGAAACATCCACGGGTTGAATTACAACCATTGGGTACTTATATATATTTGGAAAATAAATTAGAAATTCCACAAAGTGACCAATCCAAGATCACCAACCCATGTGGAGTCTATGTTTACCCAATCCCTATTGGAAGATACAAAATCCCTCAATGATGTAAACCACCACATATTGGAACTCATACCAAACCAACATCGTTGGTAGATTAGAAATTCATCAAGAGTGCATACATATCCCATGTACCCCATTCTATCGGACTCTATGTCTAACCAAACACCCGGGCCTACCAATATATAAGCCAACTCTCTATACAAGGCACACTTGCCTCTAGAAAGCCTCCCATGCATGACTATCCAAGTCCTTCCGACTCTAGCCATGACTTCTTGCTTGTCTATCCAAGTCCTCCCGACTCTAGACAAGACTTCTTGTTTACCTATCCAAATCCTCAAGACTCTAGGCAAGGCTTCTTGCTTGGCTATCCGAGTCATCCCGACTCTAACCAAGACTTCATGCCTTTTACAAGGACTTCCTAGTGTGATCATGTGAATGCAAATGATGCAAACAATCAAAACAACATAGAACATGTGATCAATACATTCCATGGAACAACTAGATCTATATATGTGAAAACATAAGCAATAGAAATCTAAATGCAAAAACATAAATGAAAACCTAGAGCATGTGAAATCAACTAACACATAAAACTCTTAGATTCATTCACACAAATAACTCTTGAACAATTCATATACATGAGGCACAAGTTCAAGATGTTGTAAACATACATAAAAATGCTAGAATCACAAAATGTATTCAACAAGTATTCTAGCCAAAGATTTAGAGATAGGAGATATTGTTAAAAACAAATCAAACCTAAATATCTCTAAAAACACATACAAAGGCTCTAATCCTAGAAATCATCAATCAAGGATCAAAGACACATATCAAGGATTATTAATCATAAAATGAATCAATCAAGTCTCAAATAATCCTAGATGTCAATCTAATCACAATACAACTCTCAATCATGTGAAAAACAAAGAATCCAAGAATCTAGTTCACATGTGTCTCTAATTAGACTTTTCAATTAGATTGATTGTGAAGCTATCTTTCTCAATAGTATTCACTAAACATACATATACATATAGAAGAAGAAACCCCAAGAAAATTGAAGGTTTAAAAGGATGAAATCACCAAGATATGAACTCTACCTTGATTTCACGAGCTGGTTCGGTTTTCTGAGTAGATCACTCCGAAAATCAATCAAACAGCTGCAAGATTACTTGGAAAAGGTAGAGGACTCAATTACGAACAATCTCCAACTTGAATCACTCAATTCCGACATCGTATGAGAAAGTTATGGTGTTTGGAAGTTGAGAAAATTGGAGAGAAAACTCTAGACGGGATTTCAAAACTTTTCTTCTTGAAAAAAAATGGAAGGAGATGGAGAGATTTAAAAGGAAGGAGAAGAGGGGCATTTTTGTGCAACAAAAACAAGCCAAACCAGCCAAGCCCACGTGTGGGGCACGTGTGCCACACGGGACCAGAGGGCTGGTTGGGCCGTGTGGCACACGGCCTCCACACGTGGTGGCAAGGCAATGGCCTTCGGCCATCTTGTTTCTCCCGCGCACCTCTCACGTTCTTCAGCCGTATTCGGGCATCCGAACTCTGATTTTGAATCCGTTTTCGGATTATGAATCGTGACTCCCTCACACACAACGATGACTATGAAACTTTGACAAATGGTTGATAATTCATCTCGGAAAATGACGACGAACACAACTCAACGAATGAGAACGAAAAGTAGCGTAGCTACATCGTTTGGACTCGAAACTTAACATATGAGTAACCGAAATGACCGGGACTCAATAAGGAATCCACTAAGATCAAGTATAAGTCCAAAACACAAGAAACACAAACATATAAACACAAGTTCACATATGAATGTCATTTCCTAGACATAGTCTTAGAACATGCAACTCTAAAATGTATGAGCATTTGAGTTCAATTCATGAGCATACAAAATCATGTGAATGTGTTATATAAATGGTGCACAATGATGCAGGGAAACTTATGAATGATTTGTGTATGTGTGCCTATGCCTTGTAAGAGGAATGAGGTCAATTATACCTTTGATGAGCAATGAAGCTAATTCCCCTTATCAAGCCATCATCTTACATGTACCTTAGTCAAATCTTTCTTTGAAGCTTTGTATCATCATCAATATGACCACATAAACATTACAGGATAAACACGTTTTGATATGGAATACATGCCAACAACAACCAAAATCTAACAATCTCCCCCTTTGGCAAATTCCATGTCAAAACCCCTATACAAATACTAAAACAATTACAAAGAAAATTTGGTCACAATGTGTACAATGATTTACACTCTTAGACAAAATTTCCAATAACAAGTATTGAACTTCATCTTGGTCTTCTCTTGAAATCACCTATAAAATAGCTTGAAAGCACAAAGATCTCCAAGAGACAACACATATGGCAATATATATATATTGGCAAGAAAAATAACACAATTAAAGTCCACATTGATAACATGTATGCTCCCCCTAAATACATGCCATCAAACAAAATATTCTAGCCAATATTACAAGCCATATAGTTCAAGAAAACAAAATACACTAAAACATAACATCAAGAAAGCTAGAACTACCATATATCTCCCCTATCATTCTCCCCCTTTTTGACATGATATGAAGCCAAAGAAGAAGAAATAAGAAAAAAATATACCTCAAGGCCATTCTATTCTCTTTTACCACCGAGAAAAATTGAGCGGTTGGATGATCTTGCATAATGCTTTGGAGTAGTGGCATTCCTTTCCAATTTCTTGATCTTCTTATCTTGAAGCTCAACTCTAGCATTTAGCTCTTCAATCTTCCGGTGTGCTTCCTCAAGTTGTCTACTCAACTCTTCAACCTTACTCGTCAAATGTAAAGCCCACGAAGGAAGAATAGGTGCACTAAGTACATGGCTTGAATCACATGATTCATCAAAAAGCCTAATAATATCATTAGGTCCTCCCTTTCCCTTATAAGACATGATAGACAAACGTTTCTCACTTATCTTGTCTAAAGGAGGTAGAAACACATCACCTTCTTGATCCTTCAACCCCATGGCTAAACAATAGTGAGAAATGAATCCCGGAAATGCTAATTTCTTGTCCAAACGAGAAGAACTAGCAACATACTCAATTTGTTCAATAAGCACTTGTCCAAGATTAATAGGCTTACAAGTCACTAATGCATATACAACTCTAATCTTTTCTCTATTGAGTTCGGTAACATTAGTAGAGACAATCAAATTTGCAGAAACAAACAAGTGCCAAAATGCACTAATCTTGGTCAACTCACTTTGCCTAATAAAGGCATGTTTCCCCCACATAAAATTAACATCATCACAAAGAGTTTTACCCATCAAATCAAGATTTTCTTCAATATCAACATCTAAGAAATCCGATTCAATCTCATTGGGCAATTCTAGAAACTCATTCAATTTCCAAGCACAAACTCTAAATGTTACACCTCTTAAATCCATGACGGCATCTTCAATATTGGTACTCTCCTTGTACTCATAATAGAATTCTCTAACTAATGTCTCATTTGCAATTCCCATTGAGTCAATCCAAGAGTTCCACTTTCTTTCACATATAGCCTCATGAACATAAGAGTTAATACAAGAATACAAATCAATACCTCTTTCTTGAATGAACTTCTTGCACCCAAATATCCCCAAATCCTTCACCTTGATTGCTTTGGATATCTTGGATGAAGATGTAGGCTTTGATTTGTCAATAGGATTAGAAGAACGTTAACACCAACTTTCTTAGCTTTTCCCATGACCTTGTATCACACAAAAATACTAACAACAAAAAAAATGAGGGGAAACAACAAACCAAGTTAGAAACCAATAAACATATACAAGGCAAAAACATTATTTTTGAACAAATCATTATGCATATCAACGATAGCAAAGCATCTTAAGATTTATCAAAAATACGAATTATGCCAACAAACAATTTCTTGAAGAATCATGTGAACAAATCACAAAAGAGAACAAAAACATAGCATATTATGCTCCCCCTTGATAAATGCCCTATCTAACATCTAGATAGACAATTGTTCACAAAAATCATCACACATTCATATCTCAAGCAATATGAAAGTATACAAACAAGGTTAAACTACTTAAGACGTACATAGGGGGGGGGGGGGGTGAATATGTTTTTCGCCTAATTTCAATCCCTTGAACAAACTTACGTTTGTCCCTCAAAGTAGCCTTACATACAACACAAACATCATGGAATCATACTAAGACAAGTTATCATGTGATCATTCATACATTGTCTAAGTATCAGTAAGTTGTATGAGGTATAAAGAAAATACAAAAACAATTAACAAGAATACTTGTATATCAATATATGTTCAATCGTTACAAGTATATACAAATATTGCTATACATAAAATTCTAAACAATATACAAAAGAAATGTAATTACAAATATGATTAAAAGCATATATTTACAAATCACACTTTACAAAATCTTGTATCCAAAGAACATCACAAGTGAAGATTGTACTACAAGATTAAAACATATACAAAAACAAATATAAAAGATAGAGATAGAAAGAATTAACGCAAAGGATTTTATGATGTTGTAAAACCTCCAAGGAGGAAACATCCACGGGTTGAATTACAACCATTGGGTACTTATATATATTTGGAAAGTAAATTAGAAATTTCACAAAATGACCAATCCTAGATCACCAACCCATGTGGAGTCTATGTTTACCCAATCCCTATTGGAAGATACAAAATCCCTCAATGATGTGAACCACCACATATTGGAACTCATACCAAAACCAACATCGTTGGTAGATTAGAAATTCCTCAAGAGTGCATACATATCCCATGTACCCCGCTCTATCGGACTCTATGTCTAACCAAACACCCGGGCCTACCAATATATAAGCCAACTCTCTATATAAGGCACACGTGCCTCTAGAAAGCCTCCCATGCATGACTATCCAAGTCCTCCCGACTCTAGCCATGACTTCTTGCTTGTCTATCCAAGTCCTCCCGACTCTAGACAAGACTTCTTACTTACCTATCCAAGTCCTCAAGACTCTAGGCAAGACTTCTTGCTTGGCTATCCGAGTCATCCCAATTCTAGCCAAGACTTCATGCCTTTTACAAGGACTTCCTAGTGTGATCATGTGAATGCAAATGATGCAAACAATCAAAACAACATAGAACATGTGATCAATACATTCCATGGAACAACTAGATCTAGAGATGTGAAAACACAAGCAATAGAAAACTAGATGCAAAAACATGAATGAAAAACCTAGAGCATGTGAAAACAATTAACACATAAAACTCCTAGATTCATTCATATAAATAACACTTGAACAAGTCATATACATAAGGCTCAAGTTCAAGATGTTATAAACATACATAAAAATGCTAGAATCACAAAATGTATTCAACAAGTATTCTAGCCAAAAGATTTAGAGATAGGAGATATGTTAAAAACAAATCAATCCTAAATATCTCTAAAAACACATACAAAGGCTCTAATCCTAGATTTCATCAATCATGGATCAAAGACACATATAAAGGATTATTAATCATAAAATGCATCAATCAAGTCTCAAATAATCCTAGATATCAATCTAATCACAATACAACTCCCAATCATGTGAAAAACAAATAATCCAAGAAACTAGTTCACATGTGTCTCTATTTAGACTTTTCAATTAGATTGATTGTGAAGCTATCTTTCTCAATAGCATTCACCAAACATACATATACATATAGAAGAAGAAACCCCAAGCAAATTGAAGGTTTAAAAAGATGAAATCACCAAGATATGAACACTACCTTGATTTCACGAGCTGGTTCGGTTTTCTGAGTAGATCACTCCGAAAATCAATCAAACAGCTGCAAGATCACTTGAAAAAGGTAGAGGACTCGAATACGAACAATCTCCAACTTGAATCACTCAATTCCAACTTCGTATGAGAAAGTTATGATGCTTGGAAGTTGAGAAAATTGGAGAGAAAAACATAGACGGGATTTCAAATCTTTCTTCTTAGAAAACAAATGGAGGGAATTGAAGAAGATTTAAAAGGAAGGAAGAATGGCATTTTTGTCCACAAAAATTAGGCCAAGCCAGCCATGCCCACGTGTGGGGCATGTGTTCCACACGCGGTCAGAGAGCTGGCTGGGCCGTGTGGCACATGGCCTCCACACGTGGATGCCTAGCCATGGCCTTTGGCCACCAAGCTTCTCCCGCGCACCTCTCACGTTCTTCAGCCGTATTTGGGCATCCGAACTCCGATTTCAAATCTATTTTCGGATTACGAATCGTGACTCCCTCACGCATGACAAAGACTATGAAACTTTGACAAATGGTTGAGAATTCATCTCGAAAAACGACGGCGAACACAACTCAACGAATGAGAACGAAAAGTAGCGTATCTACATCGTTTGGACTCGAAACTTAATATATGAGTAACCGAAATGACCGGGACTCAATAAGGAATCAATTAAGATCAAGTACAAGTCCAAAACACAAGAAACACAAACATACAAACACAAGTTCACATATGAATACCATTTCCTAGACATAGTCCTAGCAACTCTAAAATGTATGAGCATTTGAGTTTAATGCATGAGCATACAAAATCATGTGAATGTGTTATATAAATGGTGCACAATGATGCAGGGACACTTATGAATGATTTGTGTGTGTGTGCCTATGCCTTATAAGAGGAATGAGATCAATTATACCTTTGATGAGCAATGAAGCTAATTCCCCTTATCAAGCTATCATCTTGTATGTACCGTAGTCAAATCTTTCTTTGAAGTTTTGTATCATCATCAATATGACCACATAAAAATTACAAGATAAACATGTTTTTATATGGAATATATGCCAACAACAACCAAAAACCTAACACAATATTCAAAAGTTTTTCCAAATAAGCTTCATATAACAAAGAGAGTTACATCTAGATTTTCAATCACTCTCATATATCTTCAAAGATTGCTAGAGAACCAAATATACCATATAAGCAAAAGTGAGTGTGTGAAGATTTTGCTTCAAGAATATGAAATGAAGTAGTTTAGTAATCAAACATGCAAACATTTCTACCACCATCCATCCTTAAACTTTCCATAAAAAAGTCAAACCGGTTTTCATCCGAATTTTGCTTTTAAAGAGAATAGTTTTCAACATGTGAGCGATGTGTGTGCAAGTGGCTCGTTTACCCGTTTCTATTTGTCAACCCGAGCACATTTGATTTTTTTCAATTATACTCCATATAGCCTTTTTGTTTTGTTTTAGGCTTGAATCAAAGTTTTTTTTTTTTTTTTTTTTTTTTTTGATTCTTTTCAACTCTACTTTGATTTTTCTAACAAAAACTTATACACCTCTTGGTGGCTTTCACTCATCACAAAGATGTAGCCCTTTCCAACATTGGGCGGCTTCACAATCAATATGTGTAGCCCTTTCCAAGAGGGTGCTCGTTGAGTACTATATTGTCGAAGCAAATGGATACAAACCAAAGGTCATTTTTAAATGTACTAATTATAGAACATCAAGAGTATCCAATACTCACACATATATCAAACTCAACAACATAATAAACCATATAAGAGAAGCAAAGTGCAGTTTTTGAAACCAAGTTTAAGGCTTAAAAGCACATGATCAAAAAGCAAGTAATGAGACTTACTTAAGATCTCTACTTCTCAAGAGAGTAGCTTTCAAAGAATATGAAGCATATTTTTCAAAAACTTGCCACTCAACAATCATACAAAAATAATACACATCACGAAAAGATCAATGTGAACAATTATCACCAAAAGATCTTAGACAAGCAAATGTCAATGAGGACCATATAAACACTATATTAGTTCTCAAGTATGACATGCTACATGAAGTGATAAAACAATGAGTTGAAAGATGAAATATAGATAAGCAAGCAATGTGATACAAGATATACCTTCGCAAGCTATTTTCATCAAAATGCAAGACCTTCACCCTTTTTATGAGTCCTCTTGGCTTGTATGTTCTCATGACTACAAGTTATAGGTGTGTCGATTCCAAGAGACTAAAGGCTAAGCATTTCAACTCAAACAAACAAAAAAATGACTTTCTCTAAAAGCCTTAACAAAAATTATCACCATATAGATAACATGATATGCAACTTCTCAAAAGTTAATCAACAAATTTTGACAATCATATCAAAGAATGTGAGATAGCCAAGTTCATGTCAAGTTGTATAGATACAAAGCAAAAATATGCTAATCTTCTTAACAACAAGACACTAATCTCAAAGCTAACTCACATGTGCAACTTACACTATTGGTAAGAGCACTCACCCTTGATAAACTTTGTCTTGGGTGAATTAACATAAACATCATCAAGATTCTTATTGACAACAATGTTAAATCTAGAGTAAAGTTCTTCCACAACTTGATTTACAATAATATCATTAATACTCTTCTTTCCAACATTATTAGCACCATGTGCATTGTCAATATTAACAAGGTTTTTATTCTTCACATTCCGGGAATTCTTAGCATGCATTGTATCATTAACATGCTTTCCATATTCAAAAGCTTTAGCATGCTTGAGCTTAAAAGCAATCTCTTTATTCCTAGATGCATTTTCCATATTGCAATATTCAATGAATTTATAGCACTTGGGCTTAATATGACCTATGGTATTGCAAAAATGACATATGGGAACAAAAGAAGAGATTTTACCTTCCGGAATGGGAGAAACACAAGTGGAAGTGTCAAGGACTACCTTGTTCTTTACTTTGTTCTTGATCTTGGAACATCTCTTCTTAGGAGCTTTTTTGTCAACTATGACCTCGCTTGTAGGAAGTGATGCTTCTATGAGCTTCTCCTCAACTACCGCGTCACTTGAGTCTCCTAGTTTCAAATTAGAGATGATTATATCCCTTTCAAGAACAACCTCTTCAACTTCTCTAAGCTTCTTGGCAATAGCATTCTTTTCACTCAAGAGCCTTCGAGTTGTAGCAACAAACTCATCCACTTGTATATTGATCAAATCATCCTTCTCATCTACCTCACTTAAGGCTATCTTCAAACTCTCTTCAAGACACTTTACCTTAACCAAAAGTCCATCATAGGTAGGATTTTCACTCAAGCACACTTGATGATTTGAATCAACCTTATCTTCTAAAGAATCTTGACTAACATCATCTAGAGATAAGTAGGAAGCCATGAAGCCAACAAAGTTGCTCACTAGCCCTTCTTCACTTGAAGACTCATCACTTGAGCTCTTCTCATCACTAGATTCATCATCTTCACTCCAAGTGGCTGGCATAGCCTTTCCTTTCTTGTCCTTCTTAGAATCACCATTTGGACAATCCAAAGCAAAATGTCCAAACTTCTTGCACTTGAAGCATTGGACCTTCCTATTGCTCTTGACATGGCCACTCCTCTCATGAGGTGGAGTAAAGGATTTCTTGACCTCCTTGTCTCTTGAGTACTTGCCATTTGGCTTGGCTCCTTTGTTCAAGAACTTCCTAAACTTCCTAACTAACAATGCCATCTCCTCATCCTCTTCGCTACTACTAGCTTCTTTCACAACCTTGAGAGCTAAACCCTTGTTCTTGGCCTTTGGTTTCATACACGCTTCAAAAGTTTGAAGAGATCCTAATAGTTCATCTAAGCTCATGTCGTCAACATCTTTGCTCTCTTCAATAACGGTAACCTTGGCCTTGAACCGTTTTGGCAAAAATCTTAGAATCTTCCAATTTAGCCTCTCACTAGAGATAGGAGTACCAAGTGCTTGGCACTTGTTAGCGATGTCTAGTAACTTATCTTGGAAGTCAACAAACTTGTCTTCCTCACCCATTTACAAAACCTCAAATTGGGAAGTAAGCAATTGAAGACAAGACTTCTTCACCGCTTTAGTCCCTTCATTGGTGACCCGGAGTGCATCCCATGCCTCCTTTGCGGTTTCTAGATTTTGGATGTAGCTAAATTGTCTACTATCTACACCTCCAAAAATAGCATTCACCGCTCGATAATGCCATTTTGCTAACTCGAACTCATTAGTAGACCACTCACTCCTAGGCTTGGAAACGGTCACACCATTCTCAATCTTACTGGGAGATAGATAACCTTCTTCAACGGTCATCCAAGCTCTCTCATCAATAGAGCGAATGTATGCCTTCATCCTCAATTTCCAAAATCCGTAGTTGTGACCCTTGAGAAGAGGAGGCCTAGAATTCGAAGCCCCTTCGGTCATCACATCATCTTGGAAAACCATACTAGCAAAAACCTAAGCAATTCACTTATAAGTATAACCCGGATCTCGTCGAGTGCCGTCCGATGACCCGCTCTGATACCAATTAAAAGTATACAAACAAGGTTAAATTGCTTAAGACGTACCTAAGGGGGGTGAATAGGTTTTTCGCCTAATTTCAATCCCTTGAACAAACTTACGTTTGTCCCTCAAGGTAGCCTTACATACAACACAAATATCACGGAATCATACTAAGACAAGTTATCATGTGATCATTCATACATTGTCTAAGTATCAATAAGTTGTATGAGGTATAAAGAAAATATAAAAACAATTAACAAGAATACTTGTATATCAATATATGTTCAATCGTTACAAGTATATACAAATATTGCTATACATAAAATTCTAAACAATATACAAAAGAAATGTAATTACAAATATGATCAGAAGAATATATTTACAAATCACACTTTACAAAATCTTGTATCCAAAGAACATCACAAGTGAAGATTGTACTTCAAGATTAAAACATACACAAAAACAAATATAAAAGATAGAGATAGAAAGAATTAACACAAGAGATTTTTTAACGTGGTAAAACCTCCAAGGAGGAAACATCCACGGGTTGAATTACAACCATTGGGTACTTATATATATTTGGAAAGTAAATTAGAAATTTCACAAAGTGACCAATCCTAGATCACCAACCCATGTGCAGTCTATGTTTACCCAATCCCTATTGGAAGAAACAAAATCCCTCAATGATGTAAACCACCACATATTGGAACTCATACCAAACCAACATCATTGGTAGATTAGAAATTCCTCAAGAGTGCATACATATCCCATGTACCCCGCTCTATCGGACTCTATGTCTAACCAAACACCCAGGCCTACCAATATATAAGCCAACTCTCTATACAAGGCACACTTGCCTCTAGAAAGCCTCTCATGCATGACTATCCAAGTCCTCCCAACTCTAGCCATGACTTCTTGCTTGTCTATCCAAGTCCTCCTGACTCTAGACAAGACTTGTTGCTTACCTATGCAAGTCCTCAAGACTCTAGGCAAGACTTCTTGCTCGGCCATTCGAGTCATCCCGACTCTAACCAAGACTTCATACCTTTTACAAGGACTTCCTAGTGTGATCATGTGAATGCAAATGATGCAAACAATCAAACAAACATAGAACATGTGATCAATACATTCCATGGAACAACTAGATCTATAGATGTGAAAACACAAGCAATAGAAATCTAGATGCAAAAACATGAATGAAAACCTAGAGCATGTGAAATCAACTAACACATAAAACTCTTAGATTCATTCACACAAATAACTCTTGAACAATTCATATACACGAGGCACAAGTTCAAGATGTTATAAACATACATAAAAATGCTAGAATCACAAAATGTATTCAACAAGTATTCTAGCCAAAGATTTAGAGATAGGAGATATTGTTAAAAACAAATCAATCCTAAATATCTCTAAAAGCACATACAAAGGCTCTAATCCTAGAAATCATCAATCAAGAATCAAAGACACATATCAAGGATTATTAATCATAAAATGAATCAATCAAGTCTCAAATAATCCTAGATGTCAATCTAATCACAATACAACTCTCAATCATGTGAAAAACAAAGAATCCAAGAATCTAGTTCACATGTGTCTCTAATTAGACTTTTCAATTAGATTGATAGTGAAGCTATCTTTCTCAATAGTATTCACTAAACATACATATACATATAGAAGAAGAAACCCTAAGCAAATTGAAGGTTTAAAAAGATGAAATCACCAAGATATGAACTCTACTTTGATTTCACGAGCTGGTTCGGTTTTCTGAGTAGATCACTCCGAAAATCAATCAAACAGCTGTAAGATTACTTGGAAAAGGTAGAGTACTCAATTATGAACAATCTCCAACTTGAATCACTCAATTCCGACTTCGTATGAGAAAGTTATGGTGTTTGGAAGTTGAGAAAATTGGAGAGAAAACTCTAGACGAGATTTCAAAACTTCTCTTGAAAAAAAATGGAGGGAGATGGAGAGATTTAAAAGGAAGGAGAAGAGGGGCATTTTTATCCAACAAAAACAAGCCAAACCAGCCAAACCCACGTGTGGGGCGCGTGTGCCACACGGGACCAGAGGGCTTGTTGGGCCGTGTGGCACATGGCCTCCACACGTGGTGGCAAGGCCATGGCCTTTGGCCATCTTGCTTCTCCCGCGCACCTCTCACGTTCTTCAGCCGTATTCGGGCATCCAAACTCCGATTTTGAATCTGTTTTCAGATTACGAATCATGACTCCCTCACGCACAACGAAGACTATGAAACTTTGACAAATGGTTGAGAATTCATCTCGGAAATGACGACGAACACAACTCAACGAATGAGAACGAAAAGTAGCGTAGCTACATCGTTTGGACTCGAAACTTAACATATGAGTAACCGAAATAACTGGGACTCAATAAGGAATCTATTAAGATCAAGTACAAGTCCAAAACATAAGAAACACAAACATACAAACACAAGTTCACATATGAATGCCATTTCCTAGACATAGTCTTAGAACATGCAACTCTAAAATTTATGAGCATTTGAGTTCAATTCATGATCATACAAAATCATGTGAATGTGTTATATAAATGGTGCACAACGATGCAGGGACACTTATGAATGATTTGTGTGTGTGTGCCTATGCCTTGTAAGAGGAATGAGGTCAATTATACATTTGATAAGCAATGAAGCTAATTCCCCTTATCAAGCCATCATCTTGCATGTACCGTAGTCAAATCTTTCTTTGAAGCTTTGTATTATCATCAATATGACCACATAAACATTACAAGATAAACATGTTTTGATATGGAATACATGCCTACAACAACCAAAACCTAACAGGTTTCAGTGAAAGACTCTTTTAGGATAATCATGGCACTTGTTGCACATTTTTGACCTTGAGCTTCATTAAATGGATGTCAAGACGGCGTTTCTCAATGGTGACATTGACGAAACAATTTATATGGTGCAACCAGAAAACTTTGAGTCGGGAGACCCAAAAAATATGGTTTGCAAATTGACAAAGTTCATCTATAGACTTAAGCAAGCTTCCCGTCAATGGTACTACAAGTTTCATCAAATAATTATCTCATTTGTTTTGAGATAAACGTTGTTGATAATTGTGTGTATCACAAATTCAGTGGGAGTAAGCATATATTCCTGGTTTTGTATGTCGATGACATATTGCTTACCACAAATGATATAGACATGTTGCACGAAACCAAGAGATTTCTATCAAAGAATTTTGAGATGAAAGATCTTGGTGCCGCCTCCTTTGTATTAGGGATCCAGATACAACGAGATCACTCTCAGGGTATTCTTGGATTATCACAAAGGAGCTATATCGATAAAGTGCTCAAAAGGTTTGGCATGCAGGACAGTAAACCAAGTGACACACTTGTTGCTAAGGGAGACAAGTTTAGTCTCAATCAGTGCCCTAAAAATAACTGTTATTGGAAAATCGTCACTGGGGGTGAAATTCCAAATAACGACTTTACAGGGACCAAGATCAAGATTGACCCTGGTTGGAGGGGTATCAAGTGGTTCGATACCGACTATCCTAAGCAATGCAAATACGACGTGGGACATCAGAAAATAGATAAAAATAAGTTTTTTATTGATCGTCACTTTGCATTACAAATACGTGAACTATACATTCAGGATTAACAGTAAGGTATGGGGATTCAGTGGGTAATGGAGATGGTTGTGATGGTGAATTCGTGCATGTCGATAAGTAGAACCTGATCGTAGGGTTTCTAACGGTGATTTTCAGTCCCCTCTCCGATGAATAAGTAGTTGTATATATAGGTCATGTTGCTTGCCATGCACTCCTATAATTTCGGTCTAGGGTTTGGCCAATGAAGGATCCTCTTCTTTTTAGGAGATAATCTCGGAGCTTTACGTGTAGAATCTAGTCTTTTCTTCCTAGGAGGAGTCAATCTCGTGATCAAATTGTTACCTTCCTAGTAGGATTCTCACTGTGTTGACCTGCTCAAAATAAGACTCTCTGGCGAGAAGGAGTATTTCTCCTCTGTACGGCAGCGTTTTAATGAATCTTTTATGGAGCTTTTAGTTTCTGATATGAGAATCTTGTTGTCTGGTATCTTCCTGCTTGGCGGGCTAGCTATATCAGAAAGTGCAAGCCAGTAGGCATCCAGCTGATGGAGTAAGGGGATGTCTAGCTAGTATTATAGCGGGATGCTCAGTGGAACTCCGTGTCGGGGTGCTACGGGGTTTATAGGAGACCAAGGTATGACGGGGTTGGACCCTGCTGCAGGTTCTAAACGAGTACTCCAGCTCGGGACGTTGTTTATGGATCAAGATGCTAACGGGATCCTTAAAAAGCTGGGGGAAAGCTGGGTCGGACCCCGCTGGAGGGGGTGTGCACTCGGATCAGTCGAAGTCCGCCTTTGTCGGGGTAGCCGGATGGTGTATGTACTCATATATTCTCCTTGTGTTGGGGTGAAAAATTCTTCCTTGGTCCTTTGCCGATTTTGGCGGTTAACAGAAGTCCCCCCTTACTTGGACACTGATACCTTGTCGGGGTCGGAGTCAGGATCCTGCCTATACTTGAAGGATTTTCTGCCTTATCTGCTTATTTCCTTGTTTGACTAGTTCTCCACCTAGGAGGAGGAAATCTTTATTTGATGCGTTAATACTGATTGCTTGTCGATCGATGATTGGTTTCCTCGTTTTCAAAAGGAGCCGTTTTGGAGCGATTAATGCGGAAAACGCCTCTAACCATTCTTCCGGTCATCGTTTCCCATTTCCTGGTGTGTAACTGCCACCCCTCTTCTATAAATAGACCAGCTCCACTGGTGCTTTCTTCCTTACTTTCAAACCTTCAAAATTACAACAGATAACAAAACCTATCCGACTTGCCTTCAGCTTTCTTTCTTCTCTACTTAGCAATCTTCCAGAAATCTTTTCTACCTTCTTCTTCTCTAATGGCATCTCCTTCTAGACTTCCCACTTCACAGGAAACTCCTATTGATCAGCCCCCTCCCGGGATAGCCTCCTCCCATCCCCACCCCGCATCTCCGCCTCTTTCAGATAGTATCGATGCCCTCTTCAACACGGAGAAGACTGATTTGGTGGAGGACTCCCTGATGTCAATAGGGAGGAAACGAGATCGAGATGGAGACAAGGCGACTGATGGCATCCTGCGGGCTCAACGCCGTCGCTCCACTCGAAACCCGCGAATCGGGTCTGGTTTTCACAACCAACCAAAGGATCCTGTCATTATCAGTAACCTGGCGGACGTGAAAAATGTGGGTAGTGGCGATGAAGGCGATGATGAAAGGGTTTCTCTAGTCGGGGTCCAGGTCAGCTCTTTCGCCCTTTTTCATGACGGGAGGATAGTCCCCGACTCCGTATGCACCCTGGATACTCTGGCCAAGCTGAGGGAGGAGTACAAGATTCTAGATAACATCACTCTCTCTCTTCCTCACCGGGGTTACGATGTATACACCCCGCCTCAAAATCGCCTGCTGATCCACAAGGCGGCCTTCGAATGTGGTGTTCGGCTGCCATTTCATCCCACACTTCGCCAGGCTCTTGTCGCGCTAGAGTTAGCCCCACTCCAGATCTCGCCGGGGTTCTTGGTGCTCTGGAAGAAGTAGTGCAAGAAAGATCGCATAGAGCGGGAACTGGGGTTAGACGAGCTCCACTTCCTTTTTAATATCACCAATATGGTGCCCAGGGGTCAGTTTTACCTGAGGGCATCGAATGACATGAAGTTTACTGTTCCAGGGGAAAATGTGAAGTACGCCGCGCTCTGGAAGGCGAGTGGGGGCGCACTGCCTTTATTGAGGGGTATGAATACCCCGTCCCTACACAATTTTCAGCAAGGGACAAGTGGGCGAAGGGGGTGCTGGCTTCTGAGTCCCGGGACATTCTTACAAGGATCATGAAGAGGGGGTACACCAACATGCAGTATCCCACTCTAGATCCCTTTGAGGGAGCCCGCCTGGAGCGGTACTTGAGGATTTTCGTTGGCCTTCCTAGTAAGTGACTGCATCTGATTCCCCTATTTCTTTCATATGTTTCCCTTTTGCTTGTTCTCATTATGCTTTCTTTCTTTTTTGTAGTGTCTACAGCCCCGATGGCAGCGGGGTCTCCATCTTCCTCTGGGACGGGGGATCTGACTCTATCGATTCATACCTCTCATGTTCCTTCTCCTTCGACTACTACCAGAGTCGTGTCGGGGTCCATCCGAACCGGAACCAATCCTATCCTTCCTCCTGCTCCATCAAGAACAACTGCCGGTGTTATTACTTCCTCTCTTGCTCCAGCGGGGTCTAGGGCCAAGACTCCTGCTCGTCTTTCTACTTCTCCCCCTTCACGTTCAAAGATCAAAGGGATGCTTGCTCGAGCAGCTAAAGCTCAGGAATCTGGGAAACCAACACAGAAGAAAAGCCAGGATGTTGTTCCTTCTGCTGCCAAGAATCTACCTGCTGCTCCTTTCTCAGTAGCATCCTCCAAAGACCGTGTCAGAAGTGTGGATAGAGAAGAAGCTGCCTTCCTTCCTACCCCTCCTGCTGATGTTCCCTCTGGACCAGGGTCAGAGGGTGCCACCCTTGATGAAGTGGTATCCCGATTCACGGCCTCCTGCCCTGGTGGAGGCTTGATGAATATGGCCAAGCTTCTTACTGACATCCTGGTTGCTAAGGGAGCATCTGTTTTGGCTGAGGTAAGATTCTTCTTTCTCTCTTACTATTCTTTCTTCCTTCTGACAAATACTAACTTTCTCTTCTTTTGTAGGGCTTCAAGTTTGCTTTAGCTATAGAGAAGCAGCTGCTGACCTTGAGAGAGGCTTACATCGGGGTCCAAGTCAGACTAGAAGATACTCAGCAGGAACTGATCCAGACCCAGCAGAGTGTAGCTCCTCTGCTCCAAGAAGCCAAGGACTCTGAAGAGGGGATGCAGGAGGCCTTGGTGGCTCTCAGACGCGTTGAGCGTAGTTTGGATACTGAAACTGTCAGGTCCCTACGCCGTCGAGAGGAAAGGGAGTGTGTGAAGAGAGAGAAGAAGCTGCTGCAAAGCGAGAACCAACTCTTGCGGGACACCATAGCAGGCTTGGAGGCCCAAGAGGGCCCAACATTTGAGGATGGTTACTTCACAGCCTGCTATGAGGTGGCCACTGCTTTGCTCCCTCTCTTTGACCTCCAGACGGCCTTAAACTGGGACCGGGATCAAATAATGGCAAAGGCTGCCCAGTTAGCAGGTGGAGATCAAGAAGCAGATGCTCCTACACAAGATGCGGCTCAAACTAATCAGGGGGCTGGAATAGCTGAGGGAGTAGTCCAGGATCCTCATATCCAAGAAGAGCAGGTGGTGGACCTCGCACCTTCCTTAAGTGCGATCCAGGTGGAGGATGAGGTAGACCTGGCTAGATCCGAGGTTCCTACAGCAGAAGGGACCCAGATTGAGTCTACTGCTGAGGAGGAAGGTGATGCTGTTCAAGAGAAAGATCCCGCTATGCTTCAGGTTCGAGAGGTTGAGGGGGCCCAAACTGACGCAGTAGCTGAGGGTTTGGGGGAAGAAGCAGCCGGCCAAGGAGAGCATCCAGAGGAAGAGAGAGAAGACTGATCTGGCCTTTTTTTTTTTTTTAATTTTATATATATATGAGTCTTACTCTTTTGCTTTGTAGCCCGACTTAGGAGCTGGGCACCCCGCTTTATTAATATAACAATTTTAGTTACTTAATTCACACTTGTGTTTTGCTTACTTCTATACTTAGAAAACTTTCCAATACATATAAACTTGTTAGTAACTGGACTCCTGATGAGTAACTGGACCCCGATGAGTAACTTGAACTATGACAAATCTCAGAATATTTGGCATATCCTTCATATCCTGAAATCGCAAGACTAGTGGGATTTTGGTACTTATCATGTCCTTTTTAATTAGACTCTCATGAGCGTATAATAACTTGAAGTATCGAGTATCCTGTCGAGGTAGCCTGATACTTATTATAGTCTGATTTGATGAACTCCTCAATCCCTCTTAACTGTCGGCCTTCTAGGAGACAAAAATAGAGTAAGGAACCAGGTACCCTGTCAAAATATCTCGATCCTGCTGTAAGTCTGTCCTGGTAGGCAACTAAGGCCACTTTAGCACCAGGCTTCTTGGAGGAGGATATTCCCCGACCACGGCAGCAGGAGTGCCCTAAGACTATTTCCTGGTCTTGAAATGGTGAAGTAAGGAACCAGGTACCCTGAGGCATCCCGATCTTACTGTAAGTCTGTCCTGGTAAGCAACTAAGGCCATTTTAGCACCAGGCTTCTTGGAGGAGGGTATTCCCCGACCAAGGTAGCAGGAGCGCCATAAGGCTATTTCCTGGTCTTGAAATGGCAAAGTAAGGAACCAGATACCCTGAGGCATCCCGATCTTACTGTAAGTCTGTCTTGGTATGCAACTAAGGCCACTTTAGCACCAGGCTTCTTAGAGAAGGGTATTCCCCGACCAAGGCAGCAGGAGCGCCCTAAGGCTATTTCCTGGTCTTGAAATGGCGAAGTAAGGAACCAGGTACCCTGAGGCATCCCGATCTTACTATAAATCTGTCATGGTAGGCAACTAACACCACTTTAGCACCAGGCTTCTTGGAGGAGGGTATTCCCCGACCAAGGCAGTAGGAGCGTCCTAAGGCTATTTCCTGGTCTTGAAATGGTGAAGTAAGGAACCAGGTACCCTGAGGCATCCCGATCTTACTGTAAATCTGTCCTGGTAGGCAACTAACGCCACTTTAACACCAGGATTCTTGGAGGAGGGTATTCCCCGACCAAGGCAGCAGGAGCGTCCTAAGGCTATTTCCTGGTCTTGAAATGGCGAAGTAAGGAACCAGGTACCCTGAGGCATCCCGATCTTACTGTAAATCTATCCTGGTAGGTAACTAACACCACTTTAGCACCAGGCTTCTTGGAGGAGGGTATTCCCCGACCAAGGCAGCAGGAGTGCCCTAAGGCTATTTCCTGGTCTTGAAATGGCGAAGTAAGGAACTAGGTACCCCGAGGCATCCCGATCTTACTGTAAGTCTGTCTTGGTAGGCAACTAAGGCCACTTTAGCACTAGGCTTCTTCGAGGAGGGTATTCCCCGACCAAGGCAGCAGTAGCGCCCTAAGGCTATTTCCTGGTCTTGAAATGGCGAATCAGTGATGGCAAAGTATAAACATTTTGTAGGAGATACCGGAGGATCTAGTAGGAAATATTGAACACTGGACACAGGAGAGTCATCTGAGAGAAGAAATTGCTTTTATTGAATTTTCCAACCAGTACAATATGGAATCGGGGTGAAAATTCCCGCCGATATGAATTAAATTCCTAAGGGTAGAATTTCCTGAGATGATCGGCATTCCATGTATGATCCACAGGGTATCCCTCCATATCTTCCAGCTTGTAAGTACCACCCTGGAGTAATGCCTTAACCAAGAATGGACCCTCCCAATTAGGGGCTAGCACCCCGTCAGACCTTCTTCGTGTGTTCTGGGTTACCTTTCTGAGAACCAAGTCTTCTTCTTTGAAATTCTGGATCCTCACCTTTTTGTTGAAGTGTCGGGCTATCTTGCTCTGATACACAGCCACCTTCTCAGCAACCCTGCTTTGTCTTTCCTCCAGTAGGTCTAAGCGTCTAAGCTAGCTCATAACTTAGCCTCATTATCTTCTAGTTCATAATTTTGGACCCAGAAAGATATGAGTTTATGCTCAATGGGCAAGATTGCATCTGTTCCAAAAACTAGGGAGTAGGGGGTCTCTCCTGTTGTTGTCCGCCTAGTCGTTCTGTAAGCCTACAGTACATTGGGTAACTCTGCAACCCATAACCCCTTCTTCTGTTGGAGTTTTTTTCTTCAGGAGCTTCTTAATGGTCTTGTTGGTGGCCTCAACCAGCACATTGGTTTGAGGATGAGCCACCGATGCAAAACGAAGATTGATCTTCCGGTCCTCAATGAATTCCCTGAAGTTGGCATTGTCAAATTGCTTTCCCAAATCAGTTATGATGGCCATCGGGGCGCCAAATCGGCAGACAATGTTTTCCTTGACAAAGTTGGTGGTTTTTTCTTCAGTTATCCGGGTGAGGGCCTTGGCTTCTACCCACCGAGTAAAATAATATATCGCCACCACTGCATGTATGGCTTGACCGGGTGCAATGGGAAGTGGCCCGATCAGGTCTAGTTCCCAGATCGCAAAAGGGTAGGGAGTGCTGATTGATGAGAGCTTTTCCGGTGGGAGATGATGGAGGTTTGCTGTTTTTTGACAAGCTTTACAGGATCGCGCAAACTGCCTTGCATCCTGGTGTATAGTCGGCCAGTAGTAGCCCATCCTGATTACCTGGTAAGCCAAAGTTTCCCCTGATACGTGGTTACCACAGTCCCTTGAATGTACCTCGTTGAGCCCCCAGTGCGCATCGTCAGGATGGAGACATCGGAGTAGAGGGAGAGATTTCCCCTTACGGTATAGGTACCCTTCTACCATGCAGTACCAAATAGCTATCCTCTTGAGCCGGCAGGCTTGATCTGGATCTGCTGGGAGAGTGTCACTTTGGAGATAATCTGCTATTGGATCTATCCAACACGGAGGACTGCTCACGGGAAGGACCTCTGCCTCTTTAGCTATGCTGGAGAAGGGAACCAACTGGAGGCGTACTCCCTTTGGTAAAGCATGTCCCTCACCTGTGGCAATCTTAGCCAAGACATCTGCACGATGGTTCCTTTCTCTGGGCACTTGTTCTATCCTCACACCCTTAAACTTCTTCATAGCTTCCTGAACTTTAGCCAGATAGGCCACCATGTTGTCATCTTTTGCTTGGTACAACCCTGTCACTTGATTGACCACTAATTGGGAGTCACTCTTGATCAGAAGGTACTTAGCCTCCGAAGCTCCTACTACTTTCATTCCTGCTAATAGAGCTTCATACTCTGCTTCGTTGTTGGTAGTTCTGAATTCAAACCTGAAATAATGACTACACTCAGCTCCTGCGGGGTTAATCAGGACGATCCCGGCTCCGCATCCCGACTGGTTCGAGGCTCCATCAATGTAAAGGACCCAAATCTTACTGTCTTCAGGCCATCCCGGATTGGTTTGATCCGGATCTGGGTCTTTTGATTTGCCCGGGTTTGGAGTCGGGCTAAATTCCACTATGAAGTCAGCCAGGGCTTGGGCTTTGATTGTGGTCCTTGCCTTGTATCTGATGTCGAATTGGGTGAGCTCTAGGGGCCATAGAACTAATCTGTCTGACACATCCGGCCTCTGGAGGAATTGTCTCAATGGTTGATCAGTGACAACCGCGATGGTGTGAGCTTGAAAATAAGGCCGGAGCTTTCGGGATGTAGTTACCAAGGCGTAGGCAAGCTTCTCTAAGAGGGTGTAGTTTTTCTCGGATTTAGTGAAAGCCCGGCTCACGTAGTAAACTGGTATTTGGACCCCGTCATTGCATTCTTTCACCAAGGCTCCACTAGTAGCAATTTCAGAAACTGCTAGATAGAGTAGGAGTTCTTCACCTGGGGTCGGTTTTACCAACAATGGCGGACTTCTCAAGTACTCTTTTAAAGTTTGAAAAGCCTACTCGCTTTGTTCGTCCCACTTCATCTTCTTTCCCTACTTGATGATCTTGAAAAATGGGAGACACTTATCCGTGGAGCGAGATATGAACTGGTTTAGGGCTGTTATCCTTCCGATCAATCCTTGTGCCTGCTTGAGAGTTGTAGGGGACTCGAGGTCTAGGGTAGCTTTGATCTTCTCGGGATTAGCCTCGATTCCCCTCTCATGCACCATGAATCCTAAGAATTTGCCAGCTGCTACCCCGAATGCACACTTAGCGGGGTTTAACCTCATCTGGTTCTGCCTTATTACCTGGAAGGTCTGGCGTAAGTCCCTTGTATGTTGTCCTGCTTCTGGAGATTTTGTGATCATGTCATCTATGTAAACCTCCATGGATCTTCCTATCTGCTCCTTGAACAGTCTGTTCACCATACGCTGGTAGGTGGCACCTGTATTTTTGAGTCCGAATGGCATTACTTTATAGCAGTAGAGGCCTTGTCCAGTGATGAAGCTAGTCTTGTCCTGATCTGAAGGATGCATCATAATTTGATTGTACCCCGAGAAAGCATCCATGAAGCTTGGGAGCTTGTTTTCTACAGTGGAGTCAATGAGCTAGTCTATCTTAGGTAGAGGGAAACTATCATTGGGACAAGCCCGGTTGAGATCGGTGTAATCTACACATATTCGCCATTTCCCATTGGACTTGGTTACCATAACCACGTTGGCGATCCACTCAGGGTACCGGGATTCCCTGATGAATCCGGCCTTCAGGAGCTTGTCAACCTCTTCTTGGACTGTGGCGTTCCGTTCGGCGTTGAAGTGTCTTCTTTTTTGTTTAACTGGTTTGAAAGTTGCATCCACTGCCAACCTGTGGGTAGCCAGGCTAAGAGGAATGTCAGGCATCTCCTCATGGCTTCAAGTAAAGATGTCGTTGTACTCTCTGAGAAGTTCTACCAAATCCTTCTTGATTTCGGGGTCCAGACCCCCTCTAACTTTTACTGTCTTTGTCGAATCTTTACCCCTGATTAGGATCTCCTCCAACTGGTCTACGGGGAGCCCACTGGTCCAACCACGCTCTTCTTCTTCTGGCTCTTCCACGATTATGTCTGGTACCTCCTCTTCTTCCAAGACATACTGATCCCGCTCTGATGCTCCCTGATTTGGGTCACTGGTCACATGTGCTCACTGCTTGGCTAATGCAGCAGGGTTGGTGGACACCGCATAACAATCGCGGGATGCCTGCTGGTCCCCCCTTACTTCTCCTACTCCTGATCCCATTGAAAACTTCAACACATTGTGATAGATGGACAACATTCCTCTAATCCCTAACAGGAAAGGCCTTCCTAAGATTGCATTGTATGCAGACGGGGTGTCTACTACAATGAATTCTGTCATTATGTTCTGTTGAAGAGGTGCCTCTCCGACTATTACTGGCAAAATCTTTGTCCCCATTGGCATTACGGAGTCCCCTGTGAACCTATACAAAAGGGAGGTGCAACTGTTGTAGCAAGAGTTTTTCAGATTGAGCTGCTCATGAGCCCCCTTGAATAGAATATCAACGTTGCTCCCTGTATCAATCAGGACGCGGTGTACCAGGCAGTTGGCGATCTGTACTGTAATCACCATGGGATCATCATGTGGTTGAACTGTATTATAGATGTCCACCTCGGTGAAGATGATTTTGGTGGAGCGGGATAGATCCCGGGATCCACTACTGACTTTGAGTATCTTGTGGTCAGTATTAAACCTGGGAATCTTCCTTGCGTGATTCTTCCTCGAATTATTGGAGGTTCCAGCTAAGGTAGGGCCTCCACTGATGGTGTGGATCACCTAGATCTGCTGCATCAGATCTTTCTCCCCATCTCTCCTTCTTTATGTTGCCTCATGCATCCCGCTTTGAACCTGCTTCCCTTCTTTGATGCTGTCCCGTACCTACTGTAAAAATTCAGTTAAAAGTCCTCCCCTTACCAGTCCTTCTATCTGATTACGGAGGTTGTAGCACTCTAAGGTGTTGTGCCCTATGTCTTCGTGGAAGTCGCAATATTTGTATTGATTCCTCCTGTCAACCGGGATTTTCATGGGACCTGGCTTTCTGAGTAGACCCTTATCCCGAATGGCGAGATAGATAGTTTCTCGTGAAGCATTGAGAGGGGTGTAGTGATTATACCCTTCTTCCTCTCTCGCTACTCTGGATACTTCCTTCAGGGGAATCTCTAGGAGGTGATCTCCTAACCGGATACCTCTCTTGGTACGAAGGAATAGGAGGCGACCTGTAAGTAGACCGGTTTGGAGGTTGATTATGGAACTTCCTAGCCGGTGCGGGCTTCGGAGCTTCCTTCTTGTGGCGTGGTGCTAATCGGGCTTCATCGTGCTCGATTTTAATCCGGAGCTGTTCCTCAATGTCCACCTGTTCCAGAGCCCGGTTGTCGGCTTCCTGGTATGTTTCTGGTGGATGCTTGGCGAAAGAACGGAATAGTCTACCAGCCCATAAGTTCCTCCGGAAGTTGGCTAGAGTTTTATTCTCGTTGAATACACCCATCTGGACGACCTCTTTATGGAATTTCTCAACATAAGATCTCAGAGTTTCACCCCGCTCCTGAACCACGTATTACAGCAGGATTGGATCTTTGGGATGGGGCTTGATCCCCTGAAACTGTGCACAGAAAGCTTTGGTGAGTTTAGAAAAAGAATCGACACTACCTGGTGGTAACTTTCGGAACCATGTCTTGGCACAGTTAGTCAAGGTTGAAGGAAACATTCTGCACATGGCTGGCCTGGTCGCACTTTGAACCTCCATCTGGTGGACAAAGCTTTCCAGGTGGCTGACGGGGTCCTCTGTTCCGGAGTATTTCTCTAAAGGCATCCTGAATTTGGGGGGTAACCCCGCCTCCTTGACTCTTTTGGAGAAAGGTTCATTCATCTCGCCCAAGGGGTTCTTCTGGATCCCTTAATGCTTTCCCTTCTTTAACTGCTCCAACTCCTTCGCCATCCTTGTCATCTGATCCTCTGGGCATTGAGATTTCTTGGTTCCGGATCGGGCTATTGAAACCTCTTCATCCAAAGACTCCGAATCAATGACTACCTCCTTTCGCTTTGCTCTCTAATGCCTTTCCTTAGAGCTCCTTCGAGATTTGGCGCTTCCTTCTGAATCGGGATGTGGATCTCTCTCCTTTGCCCTTGGTTTTAGTGGGGATTGAACCTTTCTAGGAGGAACCACAATCGCGGACTTCACTAGTCTGGGTCTGAGATCCGCCTGTCGGACTGGGAGAAGAGGACCCAATCGGTCAAAAACTGGTACCCGGATACTTGGGCCAGCATCTCCTGGGATTCCGACGACTGCTTCAAAAGGGATCCCCTAGGCTATCATCCGGAGCCGGATGGCTTCTACGTATGCTACAGCGTGCTGCTCATAACATCTCGATTGACTTCCTGCCTAGCGGGATCTTGAGAGACAGGGCTTGCAACTAGTGGGGGCACTGGTGGAGGATTCTCATTCCTGGTGCCCTTACCCTGCATCTGGGCTTTTTCAGTGGAAAAGAGGGACTGGAGTCCTGATGGCTCGGGATGACCCTAGGAGGATCGGAGTCTCATACTGAATATCACTGGCTGGAAATAGACTATTTCAAGCAATGGTTGGGATAAATCCCCACAGACGGTGCCAAAAGTGTTATCGAAAAATCGTCACTGGGGGTGAAATTCCAAATAACGACTTTACAGGGACCAAGATCAAGATTGACCCTGGTCGAAGGGGTATCAAGTGGTTCGATACCGACTATCCTAAGCAATGCAAATACGACGTGGGACACCAAAAAATAGATAAAAATAAGTTTTTTATTGATCGTCACTTTGCATTACAAATACGTGAACTATACATTCAGGATTAACAATAAGACCATCTCTAATGCCAATGCCAATGCCAAATTTGGCACAAAAAAAGTGTTAAATGCTATATTTGGCACATCAATTTAGTATTGTGCTCCAATGCATAATCCTATTTAAAATGCTATTTTTATTATTTTATTAATTAAAATTATAAAAGTAAACACTTACCATAAATGCATCATTATTTCTTTTAATGTTCCAATGCAAAATTTCATTAATGTATTCATTATTTCATTTAAAATATATATATAATGGTATTTTTGTAATTAAAAAAAGAGCATTTATTGTTGTGCCAAATTTGGCACACAATATAGCATATGCCAAATTTGACACATTATTTGGCACTGCATTAGAGAAGGATTTTTACACCCTATGCTAAATTTTAGCATTGGCACGATTATTTGGCACAGCATTGGAGATGCTCTAAGGTATGGGGATTCAGTGGGTAATGGAGATGGTCGTGATGGTGAACTCGTGCATGTCGATAAGTAGAACTTGATCGTAAGGTTTCTGGCGGTGATTTTCGGTCCCCTTTCTGATGAATAAGTAGTTGTATATATAGGTCCTGTTGCTTGCCATGCACTTCTATAATTTCGGTCTAGGGTTTGGCCAATGCAGGATCCTCTTCTTTTTAGGAGATAATCTCGGAGCTTTACGTGTAGAATCTAGTCTTTCCTTCCTATGAGGAGTCAATCTCGTGATCAAATTGTTACCTTCCTAGTAGGATTCTCACTGTGTTGACCTACTCAAAATAGGACTATCTGGCGGGAAGGAGTATTTCTCCTCTGTACGGCAGCGTTTTAATAAATCTATTATGGAGCTTTTAGTTTCTGATATGAGAATCTTGCTGCCTGGTATCTTCCTGCTTGGCGGGTTAGCTATATCAGAAAGTGCAAGCCAGTAGGCATCCAGCTGATGGAGTAAGGGGATGTCTAGCTGGTATTATAGCGGGATGCTCAGTGGAACTCCGTGTCGGGGTGCTGCGGGGTTTATAGGAGACCAGGGTATGACGGGGTTGGACCCCGCTACAGGTTCTAAATGAGTACTCCGGCTCGGGACGTTGTTTATGGATCAAGATTCTGACGGGATCCTTAAAAAGCTGGGGGAAAGTTGGGTCGGACCCCGCTGGAAGGGGGTGTGCATTCGGATCAGTTGGAGTCCGCCTTTGTCGGGGTAGCCGGATGGTGTCTGTACTCCTATATTCTCCTTGTGTTGGGGTGAAAAATTCTTCCTTGGTCCTTTGCCGATTTTGGCGGTTAACAATAACCTTGAAGTTAAGTAAATGCAGAAGATTCCCTATACATCTGCTGTAGGGAGTCTAATGTATGCTCAGGTGTGTACACGTTCAGATATTTCGTACATTGTTCGTATGTTAGGCAGATATTTAAGTAACCGATAGATCATTAGAAAGTAGCCAAACGGGTTATGAGGTATTTATAGAGAACAAAAGATCACATGCTCACATATAGGAGATCGGATCAGTTGGAGATCATACAGTATTCCGACTCTGATTATGCTAGATGCCAAGATAGTAGGAGATCCACATCAGGCTACATATATATGTTGGCTAGTGGAGCTATTTCTTGAAAGAGTGCCAAACAGACACTCATAGCTTCTTCCACCATGGCAGCAGAGTTTGTAGCATGCTATGAGGCATCCAACCATGGGATATGGCTACGAAATTTTGTCACTAGGCTGCGCATTCTATAGGGTATTGAAAGACCACTCAAACTATAATGTGATAATAAGTCAGCAATGCTATATTCCAACAACAACATGAGCTCATCTAGGTCAAAGCATATTGACATTAAGTTCCTAGTTGTGAAGGAGATAGTGCAGAGTGGATAGATATACATATAGCACATTGAGACAAACTCCATGATAGTGGATTTGCTTACAAAGGGATTACCACCCAAGGTCTTTCATGAGCACATTACTCATATGGGTGTTATTTAGTAAGAGGATATCACATTATAGTGGGAGTTTGCATCATTTTACGTTTTATTGCTTTAAGTTTGATTTTGGACATACTTATGCATTTATGTATTTGGATATTTTTTTGATCAGAAATAAAGTATTCAGTTCATTTCACTCTGTTATATTGTGTTAAATATTGATCTCACTAAAAAATAAAGTAGGACTAGTTGGAAATAGACATGTATATATCACATTGCATGTAATTTCCATGCTACGCATCCATGATTGATCTATGTCATTTGGTTATGTTGGTGTACGTGACCATTGATGAGTTTAGTCGACAAAAACCGCTTTGATCCTATAACGGTATAATCTATGGACAAGATTGTTCGGATATACCCTAAAATTGTGATAGCAAAATTTTGGAGCTCATAAAATCATACACATTTGTAAAGATACATATGTGGCCCAGTGGGAGATTGTTGGAAAATTCCATCATATGGGGCCACACATGTAAATATTAAATGTGTTATGCTATCTTTAGTTAAGCCTAAATTAAAGTGGTCTAATTAAGATTTAAAGTTTTAAGGCTTAAGGGTATAATTGTCTTGGAGTTAATGTGTAGATACCAAAGTACTATTTCTAATTTGATAATTTGATGAGGGGCCAAATTAGAAATAGCAAAACATATAATAATCTGATTATTATATTTAGGTTTATGGTTCCCAAATTATTGATACCGTTTTGGCTTGTCTGTATCCCCATCACTAGAACAAGAGAGAACACTTTTGGGAGTCCCAAGGATTGTGATAATTTGGAAGATCTCAACCCGTCCACCAACCTCCGGCAATAGATTCAGGTACGCTTCCGCTTTCTCCTATCTCCCTTTTCTCTTGAATTGACATCGGTTAGCAACATGCATTTAGGGTTTGATTAAAGCATGATATAGTAACATGTTTATGTTAAATTTTGGATGTATTATGTGCCTATGCATGTTAGATTAATAATTACATAATAAATTTTTATATTTTTAAAATATTAAAATCTATAATGGATCTGAATGGAGATGGATATTAGGATGACATTACGGATATCCGTATCCGTGGATTAGAGCCGGTCCTGACTTTGTCGAGGCCCGGGGTGAAAATATAAAAGATAGGCCCCAGTGCATATTTATAGTTTTTTCAATATATAATATTTTCATATATTTTAAAATTTAATATGTTAATAAATTACAAGACTAATCAATAGGAATTCAAAAACTAAACTGCCAAGAATTAATCAACATCATTAGTTTTTTTTTTTTTAATGATTCAAAATAATATAATCGATTTCATTTCAAAAACATACTATGTGCATTTTATATAAGAAGAAAAAACATACCTTGACCTTCGACGACTAGTGGTCAAGTGCGGTCAACGTGCAAGGAGTCACCGGTTTACATAGCTCTCTTAAACGAGGACACTCAACCTATAATCAAAACGCGGAGCATTACAAATAAAACATAATTAGAATAGAACATTAAAATAAATATTAAATTATAAATCAAACAATGGAGGCATAGAGCATTAAAATAAAAATGACGAACAAAGAGAAATTACTAGGGGTGGGGTAGTGAGAGACTGAGAGTGTGAGACATAAGAGTTGAAACTGAGAGATTGAGTCATTGAGAGAATGTAGTTACAGAAAATGAGAAAAATAATGGAGAATTTTGAGACCTTAGAGAGTTGGAGAGAGGTGTGAGGTGAGAGATGAGTAAAAGATGAATAAATATTAAAGAAAAAGATGAGTAATGATTAACGAAAAAAGAATAAAATAATGGCGGGTGGCAAGTACCCTGCACCGTCTAACTTTCAGTCTTAAAGTTTTCCCCACAAAGCGGCACTCCACAGCCTAAACAGGGTACTCACAGATTTACTGTTCATAGACGGACAAGGACCTTAAGCCAAATAATCAATATCCATTTTCTGATGTGAAGGATCCTCAATTAGAGAGGCAAGTACAGAGATACTTAGATAATTACAGACTGATGTTCATCATCCAGAGATACATTGAAGAAGAAGATGAAAAGTTTTTAGAAAGCCATGAGAGTACCACAAAGCTTTTATTTTCTGATCTGATGATCGATTGATTTTTACAAAAGAGAGGCACTCCTTTATATAGGAGGAATGGGGAGGAAACAACCAGAATAATATACAGAAACAGACCATTCACGAGGTCTGACAAGATAAGATAAGAGTTACAATCTGCCGGGACAAGTGGCAGGGAATTACAAACACAATAATAAAGTAAAGATTATTTTACAATAAAGCATAAAGCAATAAAGTACACCTTATTTTATATTATTTTACATAAGCATGGGGTTGGACTGTTTCTTGAAAGAGTCACGGGCTGGATAGGTTGCAATTATTGTGGTCTTCATCATCTGAATCGGTGGCACTACAAATCCAACAAGGTTGAGTATCAAGGGCCATAGGGTCCTATGAGTCCTGTAAGTAGGAATCTTGGAAAGGATGCCAGCTTTGAGAGAAGTTTCTAGGTACTCCTGGGAGGACGAAATATTCATCTGTAGGGACATCATTGGTATCACAAAGAAAATTTAGCAAGGGAATCTGGAGCTTTATGGGATATGTCAGTGGGTAATCAAAGGTAGTGTGCCATTTATAACTCATGTTAGATGTCCAAAGAAGCTTTTTATGAGGATTATAGCGATAGGGCCTGTGAAGTATCCAGATGCAGGATATAGAAGAGGCTGTATCATGGTCAAGCTTTCATAGGTTATATTGTCCCATGAGTTTAGTGAGTTTGGTGAGTTCGGCTTTCCAATGAGACAAGGAATCAAACCATTGAAGAAATGTCCACAGAAGAGAGTGTTGTTGAGTCGGATCATGTAGATGTCCATATAAGGCCTGGAGAGGAAAGGCAATGGCATGATGATGGAGAACTGACAAACACCATAAAAACCATAAAACTTGAGGAGTAAAATAATAAAAAAGGGGCATCGGGAAGGGATCAAGGAAAGGTTTTGTTGGGTTGATGAGAGAATGACGACATCCTTGACTTTGGAGTTGTGACAGATAGACCTGAAGGTGGGATTTTGCAAAATCCTGAATTTGATCAAGCGTGAGTTGTTGATTTGGAGGGAGAGATTGTAGTAGCTCTGGAGGGAAGGTAAGGTTGGTAAGAGCTGTGGAATGAGACGAGGGAGTTGATAAGGAGGAGGTTGAAGTAGCCATGAGAACTAATGAAATTCTTCGAAATGATGTAATGAGGTGGACTGGTTGTGGCCTGGAAAGCATGTCTGCAATTATATTATGGTGGCCTTTCACATGTTTAACAGTGAAATCATATTTGGAGAACCAGCCTTTGAGTCTCAATAGTTGAGGATTATGAGGAATCTTTTTACGGAACTTGAGGATATTTGGAAAAGATAAGTTGTTCATTTCCACAATAAAGTTTCTTGTCCTAAGGTGAAAATTAAACTTTTGGATTCCATTTTTTACTGTTAGAATCTCTTTGTAGATAGTGTGATAATGTTGTTGGGCAGGTTTGAACTGTCCGCTGGCGTGACTATAATATCTCTTTTGACCATCTTTTTCTTCGATAAGGACGGCACCCCAAAAGATGTCACTAGCATCAGTTTGGAGGATTAACTGGTCAAAAGATGGAATGGTAAGAGCCGACGGAGACTGTACGATTTTCTTTAGTTGAATTATTGCATTAGTGTGCAAAGCATTCCAGGGAGGAGGATTCTTCTTTAGATGAACAGAAAGAAATGAAGTGTAATGACTGACTCGTGGGATGAAATCTCTGATGAAATTAACAATTCCAAGGAACTGTTGAACTTGTTTGTGTGTTAGGTTTGAGTCAGGGAAATCAAGGAGTTGTAAAGCCAGGTGAGGTCCAGGACGGTATTGACCATTTGAAATATGCATACCGAGGAATTCTATCTCTTTGTCACCAATCAGACTTTTCTTTTCGGAAAGCATAATACCGTACTGATTTAGTAAATCATGGAAATGATGAAGAAGTTGGTTGTGTGAATTCTCATCTGTAGAGAACAAGAGAATGTCATCAATGTAAAGTAAGGCTGAATGGAGGATAGGATGAAAAATCTTGGTGATGGCCTTTTGGAATAGAGAAGGGGCTGTCTTTAGACCGAAAGGAAGGACTGTCCATTGATACTAAGCATTAGGAAGACAGAAGACTGTTTTGTATCTATCACTAAGATGGATACCAATTTGCCAAAAAGCTCATTTGATATCTAATTTGGAGAAAATGTTGGCACCTGGGAGTTGTGAAAACAGTATGTTGGTTCGAAGAACAGTGAATTTGTCACTTTGGAGAAAAAGATTGAGAGGTTTATAGTCAATGACCAATCTTTTCTTACCTCTGAGTTGTTCGGAGCATTTTTCAACATAAAATGCTTGACACGCCCATGGTGATGAGGTAGGTTCAATGAGGCCTTGCTAGAGCAAAACATCACATTCGTCATTTGCTAATCTGAGGTCAGAAGGTGACCGCCAGAATGGGTGGCTTTAGTAGGGTTAACATCTTCATTGAGCTTGAAAGGTAGCTTGATGAAGAAGTCTGGATTTTTCCACAAAAGGTTTGGGTGGTAGAAATCAGCATGACTATTGGAGCAAAACTGTAAGAGTTTACGTTGTATCTGCTCGAATGAGGGTTGGATTTCAGACAAAGGGAAGATTTTGGGAATACTTGAGAATGATTTAAACTCTTTTTTGAATCTGATTCCCGTGGGTAGAAGACGGAAGGATTTACATTAGCAATAGACATCCCAACCAATGAGGATATCTTTGTCAGGTAATGACATTCCAATAACATGAACCCAAATAGTGTAAGACAGAAAAATCTTAATACCAATCTTGTTTCTAGAAATCAGATTAGTAATGAATATTTTTCCATCAGCTGCTTTGAAATAGCGGGTAAAAGGCTTTCATGCATTAAGAGAAAGGATCTTAGGATTCATCATGGTGTTATGAGATCCTGTGTCGAAGTAGGCAATGGCATTAATTGGTTTGGAATATTTGTCAGGAGGGATGTGGATTGAGGCTTGAGGTCCTGCCTGAGAAATATTTTGTAAAGCCTGGTAGGATTCATGGATTGTATTAGCGTCTGAAAAGGCAGAGTATTCAGAATCCGTCAAAATATCTGTATCTTGAAGCACAAAACTTGTGCTTTGATCAACACATTCTTACTCAGAGAAGATGGATTCTATGTCAGCATCAGTCGGTATATCTTCGGCAAGTTGTTCAAGCTGGTGAACTAATTTAGCTGACTTGGCCTTTTTATTGGGGCATTTCTTTGCATAATGACCTTTCTGTCCGTAGATGAAGCATTTCTGAGACTTGTTCCATGCACGCTTAGACTTCTTCTTGAAGTATTTAAACCTTTTATTTTTCTTGTGTTTGAACTTAGAGTTCTGAAAATGATGTTTCTTTTTGGTCTTGCAGGTGCAAGTGTCTTTGGATTTGCACTTGATTTGTAGAGAAAGTTGTTTGCAACTGGATTCATATCTTCATCATTCTCTTAACATCTTGGAGAAAACCTTTTGCGTAGCACAAAGTTTCTCTAGTGCACTCAAAGAGTACATGTGAATTTCACCAAGGGTTGTATCATTGAGGGTTCTGCCAAAAGCATCAATTTTTCTTTGTAATTCATCTTGAAGTTCTTCTGGAAGAGAATTCATATAGACTTGCTTGAGACTTTGGTCATTGATCCCACCAAGGATGTGGAACCGACTTGACATCTGTTTGTAATAGACCATAATATCTTTCTTTTGGAGAGAACAACAGCACATTTCAAAGAATTTTTATCTGGCTTGTTTGTATAAATGATCGGGATTACCAAGAAATTCTCTGAATATGTAACTCATAGCCTGAGAGGCATGAGTAGAGATGCACATTTATCCCCGGGGCCCTAATTCCCCACGTCCCCATCCCCATCCCCATTTGGGGATTTTTTATTTTTTATTTTAGGGGGAAAAATGGGGAAATGGGGAGGGATGGGGATGAAAATCATCCCCATTTCCCTATTTTCCCCACAATTATATTGAAATGGGGATCGGGATGGGGGGGAGGTCCCCCATACCCATTTCCCCATTTCCCTCAAACATATATAAATATAATTATAATATATATATATATTTTTATTCTTTGAAAACCTTAACTCCCTAAGTATGTATACACATTTTATATAAAATGCACTAATGAATTTTATTTTGTATTTGTAATGAAATGCTTGTTTTTAGTTTAATTTGTAGTTTTTATTTTGTTTCAGAAGTGAATCTGTTGTGAATGATTTGGTTTTATGATAATCGTCTTTGTTTGCCTTTTTATATATATATATATATTCTTGTTTTTTGTTATTTTGATTGATTGCACGATTATTTGGGCAACTGTAATCTGAAAGTTTTATTGCTTAAAATAGTTTAAATTTTTTATAATAATAATAAAAATTAAAGTTATTTTTTTATTAGAAAACAATTTAGGATTTGACCATTATATGTATTTACATGACAACTTTTGTGTACAAGTTAACTTTAGGTTAATAATTTGATTAAGAATCAAATACGATCAGATGCAGAACTCATTTTGATATTTTGTTTCGTAGATGTTGAAATGTTGTCTTTTAAAGATGGTGTAAGGGTTTAACAGATGAAGGGAAGTTTCATTGATTTGAGCAGAATCTGGGATATGTGTATATTCTACAAGGTTTTATATTTTTGCTGAGTAGGTTCTTCTGATAGAGGGAGGAATAGAAATAGAAGAAGAGAGACGAACATGGGCTAACGATGTAGGAGGAGAAGTATTTTCCATTTGTTTTAAACTCTTCTCTTCAATATGTTCTCTATTAGATGAAACAACAGTCTAACTCTTTTCTCCTGGACTCCAGGAAAGGGAGGCTCTGATACCATGGCGGGTGGCAGGTACCCTACACTGTCTAACTTTCAGTCTTAAAGTTTTTTGTCTCTAGTGCCAGAGTGGTGGATCGAGATTTGAGAATAACAAGAAGTGAATAGCTATTTTTTATATATATAATTACGTGAAGTTCGAAAATTAACAATTATCTGGACCAGTGGACCCCTTGTTTAGTTGTGATCATTAAAAATAAAAAGTAGGCCCTTTTTTTGCTATTAATAGGCCCCTTTCTGAGCCATTTTTCCTTGGGCTCTGGGCTGGTGCCCCGCCTTAGGGCCGGATCTGCCATGGATAATTTTGCCATCCCTAGTTCTATGGAATTTAATTATAAGTTTTGTGGAATGATACAAAACTGTTTATCATGGAGGGTTCTACGCCGTTTGATTGTTTGTGGTCTGTAAAGTCATTGATGGAAATGAAAGACAAATGTTTGAATATCATATATGGTTCATGGATAGACTCAAGTGTCAACCATGACAATTTTTTCTCTCCCATCAATATCATGGACGACTCGATCGAGTGTCAACCACGGCAGAAAACTTGTTTAGTCTCTTTTGGAAATTAAGTGATTTTGAATGGGATTTTCAAACTCATATACATTTGTCAAACAGATTTAGAGTGGAATAATTTTGGTCACAATTCCCAAATTTCTTCACCTTAAGACACGACATGCATGAGATTCTATTCGTCAAAATATCTTTGTTTTGAGTCCACACTAGAATAAGTGCTTTTGAATTTAGACCATCGACTTCTATATATTTAGTTGTATCAAAGCTAGGTGAAATTAATTACTCACACATAACAAAGGGAGAAGAAGCAAAGGGCTGCTTTCTCATTTTCAGAAATGCATATAATAAGCTTATCCTTTTTCCTTTTTTGCATTACTCTGATCTATGTTGTATCGTTTGCTTCTTCCACCAGAGAAATATTAGCTCAAAATAAGACAGATGAAGCTGCCTTGAAGGCTTTCAAGTCGAAGATTCATCATGATCTTCACGGAGTCCTCGAGTCCTGGAACGATTCTCGTCACTTCTGCGAATGGGAGGGAATTACATGCGGTCATAGGCATAGAAGAGTGACCATCCTCGATCTTAGTTCAAGAGGTTTGTATGGCTCTCTCTCTCCTTACATTGGCAATCTCAGCTTCCTAAGGGAGCTCTTACTCTATAATAACAGAATCCAAGGTGAAATCCCTCACGAATTCGGTCATCTCTTCAGGTTGAATAAGATGTTATTGTTTAATAATTCTCTTGTGGGGGAAATTCCAACCAACTTGTCTCAATGTTCCAGGCTTAAAGACTTATCTTTAGGAAACAACAGTTTAGAAGGTAAAATTCCGATGGAGTTTGTATCTTTGTACAATCTCCAACGATTGTCTTTACACATGAACAATTTGACAGGAGGCATCCCACATTTTCTTGGAAACTTTACTTCGTTGGAAATTCTATCTTTAGCTTACAACACTTTGGGAGGAAATATTCCAAATTCATTGGGTCAATTGAGAAAGTTGACATTTCTAGGACTCGCCGGTAATAACCTCTATGGTACCATCCCTCCTTCCTTATACAATCTTTCATTCCTTGTTAATTTCTCTTTATCTGAAAATCAACTTCATGGAAATCTTCCATCAAATTTAGGTCTTACTCTTCCTAATCTGAAACTTTTTCAAATCTCGTATAATTTATTTGATGGGCCTATTCCAATGTCTTTATCCAATGCTTCTAAACTCGAACTCATTCAGATATCTAGTAACTATTTTTCTGGAAGATTTTTAGTTAATTTTGGAAGCATGAAAAATCTGACAATCCTGGATTTGGCCTCAAATAACTTAGGAAGTGGGGAAGCCGGTGAGATGGGTTCTATGATCAATTCTTTGGTCAACTGTAGCAATTTGTTGATTTTGAGTATATGGGGAAACCAATTTAGAGGAGCATTACCACATTCAATTGCTAATCTCTCTCGTACCACACTCCAAGGTTTATACTTTAGTGATAATCAATTTTATGGAAGCATTCCTCCAGGGATAGCTAATCTTGTCAACTTAAATTTATTGAGTATGGAGGAAAACCTGTTTGTAGGATCAATTCCCAAAGAAATTGGTAAACTTAAGAACTTACAATATGTGGCTCTTAATGATAACCAACTCTCTGGGGAAATTCCTTCCTCTCTGGGAAACTTAACTTTATTGGGTGGGCTTCACATGTACAATAACAAATTATCTGGAGTCATCCCTTCTAGTTTAGGAAATTTGAAACAATTGTCATTTTTAAATCTTTTCCAAAATGACCTAGTTGGAATTATACCTGAACAAATCTTCGATCTAATCGATTTATCGATTTCACTAAATCTAGCCCGAAACCACTTGGTTGGATCCATACCCCCGAACATTGGTAAACTGAAAGCTCTATCGATATTTGATGTATCTTATAATAACTTGTCTGGAGAGATTCCTAATGAGCTTGGCCTTTGTTCTGATCTTGAATACCTTTATATGGAGGGTAATTTCTTCCATGGATCCATTCCTCCATCATTTAGTTTCTTGAGAGGCCTTCGAGAGATAGATCTCTCTCATAACAATTTGTCGGGCCAAATACCAAAATTTTTCGAGACCTTCCGCTTGGAGAACCTAAACTTATCCTTTAATGATTTAGAGGGTGAAGTACCAACGAAAGGAATTTTCGCTAATGCAAGTGCAATATCAGTTGTCGGAAATGGTGATAAGCTTTGCGGAGGCATAGCTGAACTACAATTGCCCAAATGTCCCAATAATGACTCAACCAAAGAAAAGGTCTCCCCACTATTCAAAATATTAATCTCAACCGCCAGTGCCATTTTGGGATTAACAATGATGTTGTGTTTCATTATATGTTGGCTTAAAAAGAGGAGAGAAACACAAGCTTCTGGGCCTATGTTGAGAAAAGCACTTTTGAAAGTGTCTTACGAAAGGCTTCTTAAGGCAACTGATGGGTTTTCTCCAACACACTTGATTGGTGTAGGCAGCTTTGGATCAGTGTATCATGGAATTCTTGATCAGGATGGAACTACTGTTGCTATCAAAGTACTTAACCTTGGACGCCAAGGAGCTTTCAAGAGTTTTATGGCCGAGTGTAGAGCATTGAGAAATATCCGTCATAGAAATCTCGTGAGAGTCATAACTTCTTGCTCAAGTATTGACTTTCAAGGTAATGATTTCAAAGCAATAGTTTATGAGTTCATGACAAATGGGAGTCTTGAGAAGTGGTTGCATCCATATCAAGAAACAGAGGAAGAACAGCCGGAAATTCAAAGTCTTACCCTCCTTCAGAGAATAAGTATCGGAATTGATGTAGCAACTGCACTAGATTATCTCCATCACCATTCCAAAGAGCCAGTCCTTCATTGTGATCTAAAACCAAGCAATGTTCTTCTCAACAGTGACATGACAGCTCATGTTGGGGATTTCGGTCTAGCAAAGTTTCTTTCAGAAGTTCCAAATCCTGATCAAAGTAGTTCTATTGGAGTACGAGGAACAATTGGATATGCAGCTCCAGGTAACCACAACACTTGTTAACTTATATTCATGCTATTTTTATTCACTTGCCAAAATCTTATATGTTATTTATATTTGTAAATATATTTTGTGCCTCATAGAGTATGGTCTAGGAAGTGAAGTTTCAACGGCTGGAGATGTCTATAGTTATGGAATCTTGCTATTAGAAATGATGACAAGGAAAAGACCCACAGACACCATGTTTGAGGGAGATCTTAATCTTCATAATTATGTTAGAACAATGTTGCATGATCGTGTGATGGAAATTATCGATCCTGTACTTGTAAACGAAGAGATTGCTGGCACTAACCACCGGATCATGAACCAGGCAAGAAACAATAGCAAAAAAGAATGCCTGATTTCTTTGTTCAGGATTGGAGTGGCATGTTCTATGGAGTCACCACATGATCGAATGAGCATAACCCATGTCGTTCATGAACTGCAATTGGTCAGGGACATCCTTCTGCAACCTACAACCAGACTCAACGTCCAAATTAGAGGTAATTAATTAAGATTCAAAACATACAAATATCATCCCTTGCTATAATCAACTTAATAATATTATTGTAAATTTTGATATTGAATCTGCAATTTATTTTCTTCACTTTTGGCTTTCTATTCTTTAAATTTCTTTACATATTCCCTTTTATGAATCACAGGTCAATGAAGTTGATAAAGTATCGGGCTGGATGATGCCACATTGGACGGTGGTTTTTGTTTGGATCTTTAGTATTGAGCACTTATATAGTTAACTTGTATTTGTTTAGTGTATTATTTATTCAATGATATTGTTGAATTTTTATAAAGTTACACTTTGTTTGTTAACTATTGTAATAATTAATTTCATAATTTCGAATTAAAAGATTATATGATCATATCCAGAAACTAACCTACAGCAAATTTCACTGTCACAATGGTCTCAACTCTCATGCTGTCTGTCTTCAACCAATACAGGAAATATTGAAATCAATTAATTTCGAAAGCATTCAAATGTAACATGACTTACCTTTAAGGCTTTAACAACAACTTGCAAGAAGGAAAGTTGTTAAATAACGACTTTCAAATTTAGGAACATGAGAGAGATGAAAGTTGTAAATATGAATTTTAGTATATCTACCATCAATGTTGTTAAAAGAACATATCAATTTACATTTTAATTGGGGTTTTTGTTTGAATATCCAATGCCCAATTTAAATATTAGATTAAAAGCCCAATTTTATTGAATTAGTATAATTTTAATTTTCAGCCCAATTATAATAACTCCCAAAAGGCCCAAAATTCATTTTATCTTGTCAAAATATTTTAATAGAAAATCGATTCTAATTTCAACTGATTCCGCCGGAGAAGTTATCCGGAAGTATTTTCGAAAGAAATTTGACATTCTTCAGAAAGAGGAATTGAGTAAGTTGTGAATGGAATGTTTTTTTAATTTATTTCTATTGTTTGGCTGCTGAGAAAATGTTGCCAATGTTGCCAATTGACATTGTTTATTTCCCTCGTTGAACAGGTCAGTATACCTCTGCTTTCTATTTGTGTATACTGGTTCTACTCTTTTATTGTCCGTATGCTATTGCACCAAAAATAAGTTTTTGTTTCTGTTGACATTTTTTGTATGAGTAAACCATGTATCAATGCAATATATTTGTATTACAGGAGATAAAAGTTTTTGCAAAGAAAAGTTTCTAGTATGATGGTCATGTTGTCACAAGTGATGCTCGGAACCGTACAACTAACTAAGAATTGTGGACCTTAATATAAATAGGACTCTCAACATATTTGGACCCAGCCAGCCATCTGCCAAACTTGTAGTATCTTGCATGGTAATAAATGTAGTTTAAACCAGCTTGTCTTCCTCAGCAGGAACCCAGCTGTAAACAAATAATTCCCGGTACAACACAATCATCTCTTGTACTGGATCAAATGTAATCACTCTAACTGTGACTTTTTTCAGGTTGTTAATGAGACTCTCAGGGTGGCTAACATTATCAGTGGGGTTTTTAGAAGGGCAACGACTGACATTGATATATCAAAGGTATATAACATGCTACATTTTTAATAAACTACACAAATCCCACATCTAACATGCAAACAGTTTCTTGCTGAGTTCTAACATACTACATTTTTAATGTAATCAGGGTACACAATTCCAAAAGGATGGAAGGTTTTTGCATCATCTAGGGCTGTACATTTACTCATTTAGACCATGATCACTTCAAAGATGCTCGCACTTTCAATACATGGAGATGGCAGGCATATTCTTCTCTCTTTTGCATTTAATTTAAAACACACACATACGCATGCATGCATTATTCACATTTCTTTTCTAATCATTTAAATAACTAATTACTGAAAATCTATATATATGAACAGAGTAACTCAGGGGCAACAAGAAGTCCAGGAAATGTGTTCACTCCATTTGGAAACTGGACAACAAACTGCTGACATTTTCACAAAACCATTGGGGCAAGTTGTTTTTCAATCACATCTTAGCAAGTTGGGAGTTCTTGATATTCACACACCAACTTGAGGAGGAGTATTGAAGGAAAGAAATCACAAGAGCTGGAAATCTGCATCATTTGTATTGTGATTCTAGGTGTGATATTGGGAATGTATGATTGAGAGTGATTGTTGTGATTAATGTAATTAGCTGCCTGTTAGAAGATATTACCTAGAATAGTATTGAGGTGAAGAAGAACGAACAAGAGAGGAGAAAATCACTCTGTATTGAATATCAGTCAAGTGCCAATACAAGGATACAAGCTCCTATAAATACCAGAGTTAGTTGTAACTAACTAAGGATCAAGCCAATCAAGTAATTACACGTCATTATCTAACTTGGCACCAAACTGAGTGTCAATCATCTTAAAAAACTTGGGTATTATGGCAGTAACATCAGACTTGTGCTTGAGAAGATAAATCCATGTAAATCTAGAGCAATCATCCACCAAAGTCAAAAAATATCTGAAACCATTATAAGATGAAACATGATAGGGACCCCATACATCACAATGTACCAAATCAAAAGGAGATTGAGACAAATGATTATGAGAATCAAATGATAATCTTCTTTGTTTTGCAAGGGGACAAATATAACAAGGTGGAGTTTTATTCAACATAGAAATATCACAATGGAGTTGAGTTTTTAAACTATATAATCTCTTAAAAGAGATATGTCCAAGTCTATTATGCCAAACTTGAGTAGAAATGTGATTAACATAAGCTGAAAAACTCGAATTCAACACTGCAGCATCAAGAACATAAAGATCCTCTTTCCTCTCACCCCTGCCAATCGTCCTCTGGTTGCACATGTCCTGAATTACAAAGTGGTCAGGCAGAAACCGAATTGTAAGTGTAGTCCCAGAGAGGTTAGTGCACTAACAGACAACAGGTTAAACTTGAATGTTGGCACAAAAAGAACATCCTTAAGAATCAAATCTGGACTGATCCGTATATCTCCAGCAAGACTAACTGAAATTCTTGTATGATTGGGAAGAGTAATAGATGAATTCTGGATGCGATGCAAGGAAGTAAATGCAGAAGCAATAGCACATATATGTTTAGTTGCTCCAGAATCCACAATCCAATACTGAGGTGAAGAAAATACGGCACTCAATGACACAGAAAAGCAGGTACCTGTAGTGAAGGAAGCTGCTGTAGTAGATTGAGCTTCATTACCACTCTTGCTAGAAGAACTCAGGTGAGTGGATAACATGGTCATGAGTTGTTGGTACTGATTAGAGTTCAAGTTCTGGAAAAAATTGCTTGAAGAGCTTTGATCTGTCTGCATAGCATAACCAGAAACTTGATTGACAGGGTTAGCACCAACAGTGACAGAGTTAGAACCCATATTAGAGTAATTGTTGTCACGAGGCTTTGGTTTATATCCAGGAGGATAACCGTGAATCTTGAAGCACCTGTCAATAGTATGACCATGAATTTTGCAATGGGTACAAAATGGTCGCTCTTTCCTCTGACCTCTATAACCAAGTCCATCATTGGGCCTCTTATCAGAAACATTTACTTTGGCAGCAAAGGCCATGGTATTAGAGACATCAGAACTAACATTAGTAGGAATGCCAACCTTTCTCTGATGCTCTTCTTGAGAAATTAAAGCAAAAACATGATTAATGGGAGGAAATGGATCCATTAACAGAAGCTGACCCCTAACTTGAGAAAAAGAGTCATTCAATCCCATAAGAAAAGACATTATGTACTCCATCTGATAATGATCATTCATTTCTTTAATACCTCCACATGTACACTTGCCACAAGAACATACAGGTTTGTAGTTACTCAATTCATCCCAAATAGTTTTGAGTTTTGTAAAATAGTTGCTAACAGAACTCTGATCTTGAGTAAGATTCATCAATTCTCTTCGTAATTGAAAAATTCGTGGACCATTTTTCTGTTGGAACCTATCTCTAAGATCAATCCAAATTTCGTGAGCAGACTCAGCATATATAATGCTAGCAGAAATATCCTTAGAGACAGAGTTCAGAATCCAAGATATAACAACATTGTTATTCCTAGTTCAAGAAGTAAGAAGATTGATATTAGTACCTTCAGGTTTGGGGATTGATCCATCAATGAACCCTAATTTGTTTTTCACAGATAATCCAATCAGCATAGCTCGACTCCAAGAGGCGTAGTTATCTCCTGTCAGCAATTGCGAAACTAGAACAACACCTGGATTATCCGAGTGATGGAGGAAATAAGGACTAGATGGATCTGCAGTCGAAGATCTGGAGTTTGAACCGGAATTTAACACAGCATCATCAGCTCCAGTTGAAATCGTCATCGCAATCGAAGTTGCAATCGAGGAAGAATCGTAATCGAAGTTGCAATCGAGGAAGAAGAAAAGAGATGAAGAATTAAATCACACCAAGAAACTTTAGTAGCTCAACAATGGTGGATTGCAGCGGAAAAAAAAAATTTAGCTCTGATACCATATTGAGGTGAAGAAGAACGAACAAGAGAGGAGAAAATCACTCTGTATTGAATATCAGTCAAGTGCCAATACAAGGATACAAGCTCCTATAAATACCAGAGTTAGTTGTAACTAACTAAGGATCAAGCCAATCAAGTAATTACACGTCATTATCTAATTAACTAATTACAATTCCTAATAAATAGCTTCTCTTTTCTTGTATAAGTTAGTTGTACAGCTTCATTACACATATAACAGAGAACATTTTCTCTCAGCTTTTCTCTTTGATTTCCACCATTTTAACAATGCCCACGGCTCTGCCCAAGATATGAGCTAGCCAGGGTAGAGCTCTCTGTTTTTCTTCACCACCTAATTATATTACTCGTTTCAGGTATTGCATTCATATCTTATACTATTCTTTGATTTGATTGTAGTAATTTATCTATTAGTTTGCTTTCTTTGAACAAGAGATGATTCTGTTGTACCTGGAATTGTTTTTTTTACAGTTGGGTTCCTGCTGAGGAAGACAAGTTGGTTTTGACTACATTTATATATATTAAGGTCAAGTGACAATATTTTTATTGTGATTCTTGTACAAGATCAAAGTAACAAAGGTGCAGGTGATGACAATAAATTTGCATCATGTACGTATTGCTTGGGACATATTTCTGGATAGTGTGGGTTGATTTAGATAGCCTTAAAAGTTGGAGAAAATCTTGGCTGGGACGGTCCCATACACGTAGGGATGGCCATTTTCCCCCGGGGCCCCAAATCCCCGCTCCCCCATCCCCATTTGGGGATTTTTTTTTGGGGGGAAAATGGGGAAATGGGGGGGGGATGGGGATGAATTTTATCCCCAAATTGAAATGGGGATGGGGATGGGGATGGGTCCCCCCATCCCCATTTCCCCATTTTCCCCAAAAAGTTATGTAAATGGGGATGGGGATGGGGGAAGCTTCCCCCATCCCCATTTCCCCATTTCCCCCAAATATATAATATAATATAATATAATATAATATATTAATATATAGTTATTTTTATATTTTTATTATTTTTATTATTTCTATTATTTCTATTTTACTAACTATAAATACATATTTATAACTTAAAACCTAACTTATATAGGCAAAATGGGGGAATGTGGAAATGGGGGATCCGGGGGAAATGGGGAATCGGGGAAAAACGGGGAAAAATGGGGAAAACGGGGAAATGGGGATGGGGGTGGGGAGACCTCCCCCCAAATCTACCCCATCCCCATTTTCCCCAAATGGGGAAATGGGGGGGGATGGGGGAGGGTTTGGAAATTGGGGATGGGGATGGGGGGACCTATATCCATCCCCATTTTCCCATTGGCCATCCCTACATACACGTGGCCGTGGGACCGTCCAATGAGAGCCAATGAGAGTATGCATACTCTCATTGGACGGTCCCACGGCCACGTGTATGGGACCGTCCCAGCCAAGATTTTCTCTAAAAGTTGTATTAGTTTATTGTAGTTAGCATGAGATTGAATGCCTATTTCAGTTAATGTTAGACCCAACAGCTTCATATAAAGCCCTCGCAAACGAAAAGATTTGGAATAAGTACGGAAAAAATTCACTTAGACTGTCAGATAAATGCCCAAACAAAGATACAAAACTTTCTATATAATCGGCATCTACAAACTTTCTTTATATGAACAAACTAATGTGATTCAATTAAATATTAAACAATTTTGAGATGAAACTATGTATGTAGATAATAGATTAATTGTTTAAAATTTAGATGAGTTTTTCCCTGGTCAAGTGTTTTTTATTTAATAAAAAATAAATTGATTAAATGGACAATGGATCTGAGAGGCCTTAATTGAAATAACCATCCAATTCAAGTTTTTTTTTTTTTTTTTTTTTTCCTAATATTCAAAATTTGTGGCCGAATTTTAAAAATTTGTACCTCACTCCCTTGCATGAGTTTTCTTCTGTCATGCTTATTATATGTAAACTAGCTAGAGAAGAAAAAAAGTGCGCATTTTGCAAGATTTTCAGATACAAATACAAGACACCATTTCATTGCTTAAAGTTTAGTTTTAATTAACATACTTGAAAGCAATTTTAACTTATAATTTAATTGCAGTGTTGGTTTTGGTTTTCACTTATCTCAGTGTATGAAAGATGAAAAATTGGGAAGAGGCAGTCAAATAAGCATGGTTGAGGATGAAGCAAAACGAGTGGCATTCATGGGGTACAAGTGTGTCTTCTAGTGGGCAAGTGGTGAAAAGCCACTTATGTTATTATTTAAATTTATGTATACTTTAATATTTTATTTTATTATTGAAATATTATATAAATTTGGAGTTATTTTTTTTTAAGTGGAGGACTCGAACCCACAATCTCACCATGCATGTATGAGGGGTATATCACCAGATCAGCCTCATCTTATCTTATATTTTAAGATTAGTCATAGGTCTTGTAACAAAAAAAAAAATTTGATTTTCCGACTAACTCTTATGTAATTGAAATGAAAATCATAGAGAAAATTAAATTGATTTGGTTAGAGATGATTTTCTAGATATAACACAGTGAGACGTTACATTTTAATTTTTAAAGTTAATGTCTATTTTATTTATTTATTTATTTATATCATTACCTTGAAACTAAACAACATCACATTTTGTGTTTTAGTAACTTAATTTATGAATATTAATATACTTGTATTGGAAGACCTTCGATATTAGTTCTTGTAATTGCCCCCACCCTAAGCCAAAATCTTGTCTCCGCCCCTGCCCATAATATTTCAACTTGTATATCAACTTATGACATATGATATTCATATAACATATGACAAGTGAAATAACTAAATAGGTTATCAATATTAATGTGTATCCTTTTATTACTAACTTTGTTTTGAAAGAAAATATCCATTTATTACTTGATATACTTAAAGTTGAGATAAAAGTTAATATATAAAATTATTAGAATGTCTAGTATTATTGTAATTTAATTAAAATGATGTCTAAGCTGATGATGATCAGAATTTTTTTTTTGATTGGACGATCCTACGTTAGCCTAGCTTTATGTGGTATGAAGTACATACAATTAGTTGTTTATGTCACATAAGATATTATAAGTGAGTGAGACCTCCAAATTGTTATTGAATCGTATTACTGATTACAAAAATAGAAGAGATCTTTTAAAACTTTATGACAAAAACAATCTTTTTATGAACTGCTGATGTAAAATATATCGCAAGTGATGATCTTTTATTTTGATAATAAGATCACTCAAAATAGAATGAAGAAAAAAAAAATCTCTTGTTTTATGGGCGGATCATTTAAAATAGATAATTTATCGTCCTTTCAGATAATAATAACTCAATTGTTAAATAAGTATATTCACAAGGGGTTCAAAAATTAAATAGCATTTTTTAGGGGAGGGCTTGTGCAAATAGCACCACATTAATAAGTCTTGTTTTAATAGCACCGAAATAGGTGATGAGACCAAAATACCCTCACTTACTCTTTTCCTTTGCTTTTTTTTTTCTCGAAAATTCGAGACTTATTGTGACATTTTCGAGACTTATTGATGCGTTTCGAGACTTAATCCCAGTTTGTTCGAGACTTATTCTGTTCGACCTCCATCAATGGTGACAGTGCCGATGACGGCACCGGTTGACTCCGGAGATAGTCGGATCTGGAAGATTGGACGACGTCGAGTTCATTGGTGCCATCGGTTTCGTCAGATTCGCGACGGATCGTCACAGATCTGATGATGAAGGTTCGAAAACTATTCGGGTTTGGCTTCGTTTCTCTCTCCATACAGCTCGAAACTGAAAATGGATACTTCCGTTACAATCGGTGGCGCACGACGGACGTTTTGCTGGTGGTTTTGTCCATCAACTCGCCAGTCGACGGTGACACCTCCATTGAAGCTCCATCAATGGAGGTTTGGGGAAAAAGAAGAAGAAAGAAGATGAAGGACAGAGAAGAGAAAAGAAAAGAAGCTGAGGGGTATTTTTGTCCAAATTCCATTTTTGGTGCTATTAAAACATGAGTTATTAAAGTGGTTGTAGTTACACTAATCCATTTTGAAAAAGTGCTATATACCTCTATTTCCTCTATTCACAAGACATGCATTTTCAGATAAAAGAGTCTTCCATATAATGTCTTCATGATAATCAAGAAACACCAACCGTAGAAAAGTATACATAAAGGTTATTAGCTAGGGTGTTGCATAAAACTGGACTATTGAGAGCATACAATAGATAACAGGACATATATAACCTGGTTAACTAGCAAGCAGCCATGCTCCTGCTAGTCGTGCTTTCTACTCTTATCATTTTCTGATATATGGTGGTAACCATTCCAAAAGAGCATCAGGGTTCGAGCAATAAATCTTCCTGGTGGTCTTTGGAGGGGATTGTTCCATATCTACATCTTCCTTGCCTGTTTGTGGAGCCTGCATTCAACCAATTGTAACATGGAATTAAAATGGAAATATTAAGATTATCAAGTTGTTGTAATCAAATTTGAAACAGGAAAGGAAAAAAAAAATGGATAATCAATTATATATGTTTATCGTTTATCAACAATAACAACAACAACATCAACATTAGTAAGTACCTCTGCTTCGGCATGCACGGATCTATTTCGGTCAATTGAAAATCTTGTAGTTAGCTTGGGACATATTGTCACCACCAATTCTGACAAAGATGGAAATATGAAGTGATAACCAACAGGACAGAAGTTGACAAGGCTTGCTAATTGTTGAAGGGTCAATTTCTCAAGTTGAGGCAGCACTATTTCTCTGTCACTTGTCATGTCTGCTTCATCTTTATGTCCAAATAATTCTTCTAATTGAGATGATGATTCTACAATTAGGGTTTTCAGTTTTTGAAGACCTGATCGAGCTGTGGTGACATCTGGAAATAGAGTTTTTAATTTGTCACACCCTTTGACAGAGATGGAAGAGAGATTTGGAAAGAGTACAGGCCACTGGAGACGATCTTTCGATAAGGTTTGATTATAATCTGTTGCATCATCTTTAATAAATATTTGCTCCAACTCATCACACCAGCCAATAAATATCTCTTCCAATTGCAACAAATTTCTAGCAAGACTAGGAGAGAACATGTGTCTCAGCCTATCGCAACTCCACACTTTTAGTTTCTTAAGATTTGGCAGGCTTAAAAGATGTGTGGGACCCTTACACAAGCACTCCAGTTCTGCTAGCAAGTACAACTCTAATTCCTTCAAACTTGGGAGAGATAATTCAAGTTGAGATAATACTTGTACTCTACACTTCCCAATCTTTAATTCTTCCAAATTTTGAAAGCCATGTATCAATCGAGCTGCAACTGTGTTGTACAGCTGATCACTTATTATTCCCACCTCTAGAACTCGTAATTTCTGTGGAATATAGAAAAATTTAATTTTATTAAAGTATATACATTGAAGTTTATGACATAGACAAACACCATCCATATATATATATAAACACCATCCACACACACACACACACACATATATATATATATATAAGAATTTTGGCTAAATTGGTTTAACAAATATACAAGTCTTTCACATAAATTGCAATTCTATAGCCAAAGCATCAACGCTATGGCTATTCCCAATTGTTGTTAGAGTTATTCAAATAAATTGAAAGTTTTGTGAAAATTGGTAAAATGTTAGACTTGTTTAGTTGAAATTAATCCAAAACTTGTAAAAAGAAATGAAACTTGGCCTCTGAATCTGGATGTTAAAAAACTTGGTTGTCCTCTTGGGTTTAAGTTTGTAAAGACATTGTTTTTTATATGATATCTTTTTTTAATATATAATGTAGAAAGAAAAAAAGTAATGGAGAGGATGGTTGTACAGTGATAACAGTTGTTGAACATACATTATTTACATTATTTACAACGGTTGTTGAACCATTTCTCTTTTTTGCACTTAATTAAATTAAGGCCATGTTTGGTTGGGTGGAATGGAATGGAAAAAAAAAAAAAAAAAAAAAAAAAAAAAAAAACCATTCAGAATGTTTGGTTTGCAAAAAAGTAATGGAATGGAGATTCCATTGAAATGTTGATTCCACCATTTTGGTAGAATCGGCTTTCCATCCAAAAACCAATGGAAAACCCTTTCCATTCCAAACTAAAATTAGTATTCCATAAATTCAAGCTTCCTTTGATCGAGTTGCAAAACAAAATTTTGATAACCATTATCCAACAACTTAATTTAATTAAGTGCAACAAAGAGAAAGGAAGCTTGAATTTGTTGGATCCATTGCATGCATTTTGTCATAAAGTAGTTAATTTTTTAGATTAGCTAACTCAGTTTAGAGTGCCCAATGGATTTGAAAATGATACATTTGATTATTTGAATGTGTACAAAGTAGTTTGATGTTAAATGTTTAAAGTTTTAATTAAAGTTTTTTTTTTATGGAATTTATTGTTTATATCAAAATATTTACAATGTAGGGTTGTTCTATTTTTATCCAAGATTATGGTTTTGATTGTTCTTATCATTCTTTTTCCTAAACTAATAAAATTACCTCCAACTTTAATTTACTATTATTTTTTAAAATTAATTAAAAATTTTGGAGGTCTGAACGATAGACCACCCAAAAAAATTGGGAAGAAGAAGCAGAAAGGAAGGAAAAAAAAGAGTAAACTAGCATGTTTAGTTTTTTGAGATTAAACACGTTTGGATTTTTTTTTTTTATCTTATAATTAAACACACCATGGTTTTTTAATTTATTAATTAAACACAATAAGTTTTGATTTTGTTAGATATTAAACACGCTAATGTTTTTTTTGGGAAACTTATGGAATTATTATATTAGAGTTTTAGATTAAATATGCTAGGGTTTCTAGAGGTTTTTTTTTTTTTTTTTTTTTTGGGTTTGGATTAAATATGCTAAACTTTTTTTTTTATTAAACACGTGAAAAAACTTTTTTTAAAAATTGTTTAAGAAAATAAATAAATAAATAAAATACCTCTTTTAAAGTCCGCAGTACGTTGGCTTCAAGTTGAGCTACAAAGGACGTAGTGGAATTGAGAGGCAAATATAAACTTAACTCTTGAAGAGCTGGCCAAGTTGAGGAATAATTTTCTGAATCAAAAAAGTTGATGAAGTTTTTTAGTCGACCAAGTTTTAATTTTCTTAACTTTGGGAACATGAAATCATTTCCACCTCCTCCACCTACATTTTCTTCTGCTTCTTTTATTTCGTTAATGTGCTCCAAACTGTCACATCCCCATGCTGTGAGTTCTTCCAGCTGCAACAAACTTCGAGCGAGGCTCAATGTGAAGAGATATCTCAACTTATTACAAAATGACACATCAACAACTGTTAGACCTTGCAGGCTTACTTGCTGGGTGGGACCCTTCCATATATACGTCAGCTTTTTTAAATATTCCAGATGTAAACTTTCTAAACTTGAAAGTAGAAAAGGATTTTCTTTAGCATAGCATAACCCCTCCAGTTGAAACACGTCTTCTAGCTCATCACACCATCCGACGGTCACTTTTTTCAGCTTTCGTAGTCTTTGAATTAACACCCAGCTTGGAAATAAGCAACTCATTCTGTGGCAACTGCTTATGTTAAGAGTTTCCAAGTATTCTAGAAACCCCCTAGGGGGTCTTCCTCCACTGCAAATCTCTCTTAGACCAACAGACCCTAGAAATAAATCCACCAAACTAGAGAATGCAGTGGATGTCACATCTTGCTGCTGCGTCGTATCAATGATGCATTCCAACTCATTAAAACTCTTGAGATGAAGCCTTTTCAACTCATTTAAGCCGGTTTCATCAATGCTTGGGACCATATTTTGGCAACATCCCTTAATCCCCATCATTTCAAGATATTCTACCCCTGATTTCTCGCACAGTGCTTTAAATGCAAGGAGTGAGGTGGCTTCAATACCCCTGATTTTTAAGAGTCTTGATTTAGGATATGAAGCATATGAAAGTGAGAAAAACTTTGGCTTCAATACCCTATGTACCTCATTCACTGTTATGTCATACCTGAGTAACTTCGTCGGCAAAACGAAATCTTTTGTATGGCGTTGATGAACATTTATACATAAAGAGAGTATGCTCAAGCGATATAATTTACTAAGCTCAGATAGACTAGCATTGCTTCCTTCTGCACTTGTCCCTTCAACCACCCATGCTTTAAAGCTGCTTTTTCCAATATATAACTCTTCTAATCGAGATAATTTTGATATTACATTTGTAGGAATCCTTTTCAACTTCCCACAATATGTTATATCCAACATTCTTAATTTACTGAGTTTCCCTAGTTCTTCGGGTAATTCAACAATCCAAGAATCTTTCAAACTAAGAATTTCAAGTTTGGCTAGCTTTTTTAGCAAAGAGATGTCTCTCAATTCGCAATTAAACAGTTGTAATGTCATAAGATTTGTCAAGAATTGAAGTAAATTTAATGATAGATGAAACCGATTTAGACTTGCAACATTTAATGTTTTCATCTCTTCAAAAAATTCATCGGAAACTTCAACATCATTTCCTTCCAATAACAAAATTTTCAGCTTGGGACATACAAAACCGTCAGGAAGCACTTCTAGATCATTTCCCATTAAGGAGATTGCTGTGCACTGCTCCAGGCCTTGGTGCTTTGGCCACTCCTTCAATCTCATGCCAGCTTTAACCATGAAAACATTTTCCCCATTAGATGTTATCCATAAGGCAACATCACGTACCAAATCATGCATTTTCACAAATCCTTCCTTAGCATCTAACAATAAACATGAGGCTTGATGTAGTAAAGATTGTTCACTTTCAATTTAAAATCAAAGTTCGTTCACTGGGATCGGTGATTCACTTGGTTGAAAACTAATTAGCCTAGGAAAAACCTACTCTAAGTGCATGAAAATTAAATTGCATAATCCTTTGAGGTTTGGAAAACGATTTGGTTGCTTGAAAATGCTTTAAAATGTAAACTTGTAAACTAAAAATGCAAACTTGGAACTAAAGATGCGAACTTGAGAAATAAAAATGTAATCTTGCAACTAAAAACTAAGCTAAACACAATAATTAACACACAAGTAATGAATGATATGGAGAAAGCACTAGGGAATCAATGCAACCTTCCTTAGACCACTCAATGTTCTTACTTAGTCTCATTAGGCACTTCAATTCAATTTTAGGGTTGTTTTAAGATAAATCCCTTAAGCTCTAGGTTTTTCCATTACCCACACATGGTCATGTAATAGACAATGGTCAATCCCTTCATTTATCCTTAAAACTCTAGCCAAGTTAGTCTAGCATGGTCATGCATAAACCAACTCTCCCAATTACTAAGCTTGTGAGAGAATTAAATGGGATGGTCACCCACATCTACTCTCAACACCTTAAATAAGCCAATTCTCAAACCCATATCCCTTGTGGTCACAACAAAACATGAGGAGAGAAATTAGAGCAATTGATTCAATAATTGAGACTAAAATTAAATTGAATTAGAGAATAGACTAATTAATTATATAGAGTAGTCCAAAGTAGTTACATTAATCCCCTAGCTAAGATTAGTTACACATTAATGAAAAATAAACAAAGAAGGGAAAAGTGTAGAGAAAACCCATAAAGTCCATGTGAGCTTCTCCTTTGTCCTTGTAGTTCCTTATTCTCCTTCCTTGAATAATCTTCCAAAAATGGATGGAAATGGGTGATGATGTAGAGAAAATGGGTGTGTGGAAGAGATGGTGAAAATGGAAATGGTTGGGTTGTGGTTAGAAAGCTTAAAAATAGAGTTTTTGGGGGTTTTGGTTCAAAGGGGGTTTTTGTGGTGATTGGGGGCTGGTTCCAGCCTGCAGAGAAGAGGCAAAGATGATATATTTATAGGCTGGGCAATTTAGGGCACGAAAATGTAAAATTACGAAAATGTCCCTCGGACATAAAATTACAAAAATGCCATTGGTCGCTGTCAAGGTCGCTGTTGGTGGCAGCGACCACATTGGGGGCGAAGATCACTGGAATTGTTGAGGGGAGGAGGTCGCTGGCATGTTGGCTGTTGAGTGGCGAACCTCACGGCGACCGGTTCAAGCTTGGTTGGCCATGGAGGTTGGGAGGTTTTGGAGGTTTAGGGAAACCTTGCATGGAGGCTTGGAATTGGTGGCAAACGGACGGGGAAGATGCGCGCCGCCGTTCTGGGCAGAAAACCTCCAGAAAATACGCCGGAAAACGGCCGGACGAGGTCAGGTTTTGGTCGGGTCGAACTCCGGGTCCGGGTCGGGTCAAGGGTCTGCAATCCGGGGTCAGCAGCAGGTTGAAGACGATGTGACGTCATGATGACGTCACGATGACGTCAGCGCCTATGTCCAAAACGCGCCGTTTCATTTATGACGTGGCGTGCGCGCGTGCTTTGGCTGGCAAATTACATAAAGTTCCCCTCATCTCTTCCATAATTACATCATCTTTAATATGTTCTCCATATGTTCAATTTTACCCTGATTCTCCAAAATTACGCCAATGCCCCTGAACTCCAAAAATACCTGAAACACTTATTTTAACATATTAAATACCCGGTTTTACTCAAGGAACAAGCACAAGAAGTAGGAATTGGGGGCCTAAACATAGGTATAAAAATAGTACGATCAAGGCTTTCAGGTTATTAATTGTTACACGCAATTGGCTCCTTGCTTTCTCAATTGAATCAGCATCTCTATACAAATCTAGCCCCAGTCCATATCTCAGCAATTCCTCCAAATCAATTTCATAATCTTCGGGAAACAATGAGCATAACAGGAAACAAAACTTTGTTTCCTCTACCTTCAAGAAATCGTAACTCAATTTGAGACAAGCATAAACGTTTTGATCAACGGTCTCTATATCCGTGAATTTTGACATTTTCAATTTGTTAGATACATCTTTCCAATCATCAGTAGTTTTCTCTCTTAAAGCACTCCCAATAGTTATAATTGCTATAGGCAAACCCCTGCACTCTCCAACAACTTCTTTTACCATATCATTCATCGTGGGGGAGTCATTATAGATATCTGCGTGTTTTCTAAACAAAATCAAGCTTTCTTCTTCATTTAGAATATCTAATCGAATCCGTGATTGACACCTCATACTAATGCATACTACTTGTTGACGAGTAGTGAGAAGTATTGTGCAACCCTTGTGATCATCACCAAAGGGAATTCCAATAGTTGTCAAGTTGAGTATCTTCCAAACATCATCCAAAATTATGAGGATTGTTTTCTCGTCCTTCAATCTTTTGCCCAATCGCTGTGCTCTTGCTTCTTCAGTTTCCTCCTCAAATTTCAAACCTAATAAGTCTGCTATTTGACTCTGAATGTTTTTGATGTTTGGATTCTGGGTTACAGTTACCATCACAACCTCATCAAAAAGCTTCTTTTCTTTGGCTTCCTTACCCACTACTTTTGCCAAGGTTGTTTTACCTACCCCTCCCATCCCGTACAATCCAATCATGTTATCTTATCATTCTTCAATGCCTCCATAATCTGACTAAAAGCATCTTCCGTAGGCTTAAAAGATATAAAATCTTTAGGTCCTTCTACACCTGGTAGAGTTGTAGAATGAGAAACTCTGCTAAAGTTTCCACTCTCTCGTAGCTTTGACATCTCACTTGTCTTCTTTTCTGCTCTCCTACTTAATTTACATCGCCATCTCCAATTAGGACACCGGCCACAAAGAAATGTTTTTTTCACCTCTATATCATCTTCCAACCTCTGAATCTCTTCTAAGACATTCTGCACGTCCATTAGCCACTTTTCTACATCTTTCTCGATTTCTTCGGTATTTCTCTTGGCTCTTTCAACTTCATGTTGCACACGCGATGTTGTGTTGATCTCAAATTTTCATCTTCTTTCTTAAGATCATCAACAATATTTTTGAAACGGAGTAAGTAATTGGCTTGGTGTATGCCGGACTCCACCAAGCATTCTCCTATCTTCGATAAAATAGAGCCCAAAATACTTGATACAATATCCATCTTGTCTGATCTTACAATTAAGTTGAAAACAACTGAGGACAGAACAAAGAAAGATAAAATTAACTCTATAAAAACATGACAGTTGGTAATTATAAAAGAAAAGAAAACACTATTTCTTTTTATTATTAAACATGTTTGGTTGATGGTAAACAATGAATGCCTTGTTCATTTAAATCTTCGAATTCTTGATAGAATAAATTATACTTGGACAAAATTACCCCTTTTAAATTTGATTCTCTATATTTAACAAATTAATTAATTAAATTAAATACATATAATTGAACAAAAAAATCATTTAAATTTTTTCGTATTTTAAAATAAATGTAATTTCAAATAATAGTATGTAATAAATATTATTCAAATAATCCACTTACGATTTTAGTTATTTATTTATTTATTTATTTATTTATTTTAGAAAGAAAAAAAAAACATTATTTTAGTGACAAGATGATACATATATTCCATGATTTATTATAAAGAATTGAGTCTGGATTCTAACTTCAAGAGGTATAAAGAATTTTCCAATCATTTTCAAGAAATCCAAATTTCTTAACTTATTAACCGAAACAAATAAGGGTATAACTTATAAGGATTCCTCTTCCGGTCTTCCCTCCCCACCAATCTGAGGGAATAAATCTGTAGCTTAGTGGTCAAAAATAAAAAATAACTGATATTATTCTCAGCTAAATATAAGGGGCATAAATCAACTTAATTTTTTTAAAGGGGAATTATCATTTGCACCCCTGAGGTTGCCGTATTAGATAAATTGGTCTCTCTAGTTTCAATAATGACCAGTCAACCCCTTGAAACCCAAAATATTGGTCATTTTACCCCTTCTGTCAAGTTTTTCATCAAAAATCCCTTTAACCGTTAATTAAAAAAATTAAAACGCCTTCATCGAAGATTGAACTTTCGACCTTGTGGTTAAAAGACACAAACTCTAACCAACTTGCTACTTCAACTTATTGTTAAAGGTTTGTTGATTTAAAACAACACATATATAGTTATATAATTTGTTTAAAATAATTTAAATCTGTTTATATAATTTAAAATAAACTCATATTTAATAATAATATATCAAAACAGATTTATGAAAGAGAAAAAGAAAATAAGAAAACAAAAGGAAACCCATAAAATCCAGAAAATCAAAGCCCGTAAATTATTATTTATTTTTTTGAATTTTTTCCTTTTCAAAAAAATATATTATTTCAATTTGATAAAACAAAACCCCGAAAATCAAAGCCCATAAATTAAAAAGGGGAAAAATTCAAAAAAAAAAAAATCCTTTTTTTTTATTATTATTATTTTTCCCTTTTGTTTTCTTATTTTCTTTTTATTTTTCATAAATCTGTTTTTATATATTATTATTAAATGAGTTTATTTTAAATTATATAAACAGATTTAAACTATTTTAAACAAGTCAACAAAACTTTAACAATGAGTTGGAGTAGCTCAGTTGGTTAGAGTATGTGGCTTTTAACTTAAGATCAAAGGTTCAATTCTTGTTAGAGATGTTTTAATTTTTTATTTAACGGTTAAATGGATTTTGGATGGAAAACTTGACAGAAGACCAAAATGGGTAAAATGACCAATATTTTGAGTTTCAGGGGGTTAACTGACTATTATTGAAATTAGAGAGACTAGTTTATCTAATATAGCAAACCTCAAGGGAGGAAATGATATTTTCCCTTTTTTTAATTAACAGAAAGTAATAATAATGATATTATTCTCATCACTTAAACTCATATCAATATTTATTCAGAAATATTATTTGACCTTCTATTTTTTTTTTCTTCCATTTTTAGAGCGCAAATTGAAATAACTAAAAATAAGATTATGCTTTTAATTTATGAAAAAAAAAAATAACAAAAAATATATAATGAATTTCAAATTAAAACTATTACAGTATAAGCAATCATACCCAGATGTGGAGATATATGCAATCCCCCGGGTTGAAAAGCAGCTGATTTTCCCTGAGTTGAAAAGCAGTTTTACCAAGATGACCCAAGTCTAGAAATAATGAAGTGAAAAGAAAAAAATATCAATAAAAATAATAAATATAAAATGTAAAGATTGATGTACTCTATTTTTATTAAACATATTTCCAATTGTCTTCAATACTGAAAATTTTTCTAAAAATTGAATAGGGACTAAAATCCGAACCTGAATGACATGTTTTTTTTTTTTTTTTTCCCTCAAATTTGAATGAAATGTCAACTTGTTTTTTTTTTTTAAATAAAATTGTCTTAAAATAAATAATTTTACATTTATACCCATACTAATTAAAAGGTAATTTAACATGCATCATTCTTTATAAGATTTTGTATGTTTTTCTAAAAACAAAGTTCAATTTAACAAAATTAAAAAATTCATCAAAGAATATAATTTTTCATGTTTCGCAAACAAAGTTCAAGTTCAATTTTATATGTTGTCCACGTTTCCAGTATATATAATTCATGAAACCAGTATTTTTTTTTATTTTTTTTTTGGTTTCCTAGATCATTTGCACCATAAACCAAATAATAAAAAAAAAGGTTCTTGATTTTTTTTGATTTTTTTTTTTTTTCGAAATATGTTTGTGAATTATATGCATATATATATATATATATACAATTTTTTTATTGTTAATTCGTCTTGATATAAAATATACCAGGATGAAGAATATGGACCATTAGATTTACATATTTGACTCAAAGTGTATGAACTTATCAAAATTTCTCCATAATATATAGTCCACATTCTTCGTCCTGATATATTTTATATCTGGACGAACTGACAGTAAAAGACTGATATATATATACATATATATATACAATTATTCTATAACATCTTCAAGCCACGAAATCTACTCAAGATGAAGTTTATTGAGCACTACACGAATAGTTAGATAAAAATAAAATAAAGAGTTCTTACCGGGATTTGATAGGAGAGAAATTCAATTGTTCAATCCCACGAAAATTTCAGTATGAGAAGTGATTAGGATTTTTTTCCTTTTCTTTTCTAAAACTTGTTTAAAATAAGAAATATGTAAAAAGAAAGAATCATACACCATATCAAATTAGGATAAATTTAGAAATATATCTTTTTTGAGATTATAGACTTGTAAGAGAATATTTTAATTATAATCCAGTGATTTGGAATTAAGTTAAAAGTCAGGATTTCTTACTTTTTATTTTAAGTTTATATATATATATATATATTTTAATGTTGGTTGACCACTTAAAAAAATAAACAAAACAACTTAGAACCAGTTTGGTATTGCTTTTGAGAAGTTAAAATCAGCTTATTTCATAATTTTGACATAAAATGATGTTTGGTAAAACTTCCAAAAGTGATTAATTGATAATCTAGCAAGTTTTGACAGTGATTTTGAGAAGTATGTGAAGGATTACTTTTTGAAAGTGATTATGGAATAATCTATTTCAGCATTTAATGAATCTTTTAAAATATCATTATTATCCTTGTGAAATTAAATTAAAATCATTTATATTCCTTATTTCATCTTAAAATTAAAGATTTTAATTAAATATTGATTTGATTACAAAATCTTTTAAAAATATTTTTATTATTCTTATGGAATTTTTTTTTAATTTAAATATTCTACTTAAATATTGATTTAATATATATAATTAATGAAAAAAAAAATAAGGTTATAAAATCATGTCTATTTTAGTTATTGTAACTAATTTCAGCATTTTTGAAATAAAATTACCAAACATATATATACTGCTTTTGAGCTATACATTATTTTTAAAAGCATAATTAACCAAACATCTGCTGATTAACTTCATAGCTTATTATTTCTTCAGCACAACTAACAGTGATTATTATAAAAGTTATAGCAATACCAAACTGGCCCTTAACGAGTTTAATTCAAACCCATTAAGTTTTAAATGAAAAAAACAAACAACCTCTAAGTGATGTACACTATATATTATTAATCCAAATAATTCATTATCTAAGCATTAGGTACTTCCAGGATCTTAATTTCCATTGAGAAAATTACCACTAAGTCCAACCATGGGCTACTGGTCTCTGATTCGTGCCTGGTCCAAATCTAAATGACCAAGACTGACTTTGGAGCTAGCCACGGCCCTATACATGGTGGATTTCCCCGGTTATCCAATTTATTTATTTATTTTATTTTTTTTTAGAAAAGTAGTGAATAAAAGAATCATTAAAAAAAAAAAAGAAAAAAAAAAAAAAGAGAAAGGTTTTTGTCTCTCTCTTTTTCTTTAAAAACTTGTTTTTATTTTAATATATAATTTTAAAGCTAATGTAAATTATTTATTTATTTCTATTATTTTATAATTATTGCTTATATCATGATAAGTTTGGCTTAAAAACCAAATACAATATATGATGTAACAAGGATAAAAATATATAAAAACAATAATCTAACATTTCCTTTTTAGAACCTTGAAAAGAAGAGGTCATCTATTTTTTTGCACTTATAAGCATAAAGGGGACATATTAAGTTTGTTTGTTTGTTTTTTTTTTTTTTTTTTTTTTTTAAGTGCTCAAACAACTTTCTTTAAAAAAAATTAATTAAAAAAAAAAAAACAACCATAATAAAAGGTAGAAAATTATAACTTTTCACTTAATACCAAATGTACAAATCACGTAATTGCATTAATATAGTTTTTTCCAACAACATCCAACAAAGATAAATATTTCCAAGAGGGTTTGGCAAATATACAGGAACAATAACAATATTGGGTGACTTAATATCCATTAGATTTCAATTCAATGGCTAAAATAAAAGAGGAATTAAAAATAAATAAAAAAATTATCTCTTGTAACAAACTAGTATTGTTAATGTTCATGTATTGTAGCTAAACCCTTCCCAAGAATATCAAATAAAAATACATAGCAATTAATAATAAATAAGGTATAAATGTCAAATTAATTGAAGTCAAACAATTTTATCTTTAAAAACCAAACAATTACTTAACGTTAACGCTATATTTAGAGGTCAAAAAAATAAAAATGAAAACAAACATGTCATTTAGTTTTCAATCTCTAATCAATTTTCACTCAGATTCAAGACTATTCAGTCTCCAATCAAAAAACAAACAACCCCTAAGTAAAAATAAATTGGAAACAGAAGAAAAAAAAAAGTTTCAAAAATTAAATAGCACATTTTGCAGAGTTTTTTGTGAGATTGGCACCGCATTAATAAGTCATGTTTAAATAGCACCAAAAATAGGATTAGAAGAGCTGTGGAACAAAGGAAAATTGTATTGCTATGAAGAAAGATATGCAATGCTTTGAGTATTCTCAGCTTGAATGCCTTACACAAAAGAGAGGCTAGCTATTTATAAAGAGTCACCTCCTCAATGGACAGCCAGGTTAATTTGATCCAACGGTGGAGATTTTACCTCTAGAAGTACCTACTCCTAAGTACAAGTATCTAAAAATATTCAAACTAATGTCTACTAGTATCTAGGACCTTCCTATAAACTATAAGCAAGGGTAGAGCCAAGATTTTGGCTTTGGGGGGGCCAAGACAAAAACTAACATTAAAAGGTCGCCAAAGAAATATATATTTGTTAGGTTTAGGTTTTGGCTTGTATTCCCAAGTGAACCCAATGTTAAAAAAAAAACGGGACTCAATTGATGTGAAAGAGGAAACTTCCTAAAGACATGGATAACATTTGGAAGTAGGTGTTCATGTTTAAGGAATATTTGGAAGCTTGAAGATTAGCTAGAAATAGGAAATTTGGGGCCAAGGCAAGGTGCATGGACCGCGGTATATGGAGTGGTCGATTCTAGTGGGTTCAACATGGTGTGAAGTGCGGCAGAGGCAAGAGACGTAGACCGCGGCTTTCTGAGCGGTTGTCTCCAGAAGTTATTTCGCGGTTCAAGGAGTGGGCTACAGACCGCAGCCTAGACCGTGGTAATGACTAAAGTTACACGGCGTGAAACAGGAAATCGTGTAGAACAAGAAATCTTCTGTGGAAAAGGAAAGGAATTTCTCTTTGTGCTGGATAGGAAATTCTTGAGCGTAAGGGAGTAAGATTTTGTGTGGATCAAAAAGACTTGTGCATATAGAAGAAGATTTCCTTGTTAGTTTTAAACTTTGCTAGTACTCTAGTATAAATACATGTAATATTTGTTTATTAAGAGTATGAAGCGAAAAGAAACACTCATAACATCAGAGAGTGGGTTTATTCCGGGGGGAGACTCCATGAGAATATTTGGGGAGAGATCCAGGGAATATATAGGGATCAAGTGAGAGATCTGTGGGTGATAGTCAGGGGAGACTTATGGGGATATCCAGAGGGTGTACTCGAAGGAAGACTCGATGAACATTGTGAGCTACGAGTTGGGATGTAAGCTCGATTGTGAGTTTGGGGGCTCGGTAAAGCTCAGTTTTTCGGGGTTTGGGTTGTGAGAGAGGGGATCCTAGAGTGTGTGGTTGTACAAATTTACAACATATTGGATTTTTTCTTCGTTGTCTTGACCGCCCGTGGTTTTTTCCCCTAATTTAGGGTTTCCACGTATATCTTGTGTTTGTGTGATTGATTTATTTTCTCTCATCTTATTTTTCTGCTAGTAGACGTTATATGTTATGTGGTGAATATTAGGTATGTCGCTTCCGCTTTCATCGGTTCAATTCCCAACAACTGGTATTAGAGCCATGATTGGCGATGGCGGTTTCAAGTCTTTACAGGATATCATATAAAGGACTTGGTGGTATTGGGATGATGATTCATGATTTCCTAGTACGGGTTTAGCAAAGGAGATATGTCTTGAAAGCGGTTTCAAACTCAATTGGGTTTGATGGAGGAAGAATATTGATGGAGGAGAAATTTAACTTGTGGTGGCAAGTACTAGTCATGGAGATCTGATCTGGGTTGCACAAAGCAATGAATAAAAAAAATGCTCAGTAGTCTCTGGTGTGGTGCGGGGCTTATCCGACAAAACACTCACAATACTAACAGCAAGTCTTTCATCAGGTTAGGTGATGCAAGGGCAAATTTATCCTTTTGGCAGGTTTCTCCACTATCATAGAGAGGATATGTTGCTGCTAGTGGATCCATAATTGTGCATAGGGCATTGGTCAGAAGGTGATGCAAGGTGTGTGGTGGACAAGGATGTCGAAGGTTGACGAACTCTCTAAAAATCTGACATGAGGAGTTGCACCACAATTTCAACAATTTATTTTGACATGTGCCGGAACAAGGAGAAATCTTAGGATGATTCATTCCTAAGTGGTTATACCTTGTGGTGGGGCATAGTGATTCTCAGTATAAAGAGTCGTGGCTGTGGACAAAGGTCTTGGGAATTTAGGGAAGTTAAAACTATTCAAAAATGAAATTTTGACTTTTTATAACACTCCCTCTCAAGCTAGATCATAGATGTCTAACATTCCCAACTTGATCACTAAGTTTTCAAAAACTAGTTTCTATTGTCCCTTAGTTAGGATATCTGCTAGTTGTTTTTGAGTTGGAACAAAGGGCATACAAATTAGACCCTGCTCGATTTTTTCCTTGATAAAGTGACGATCAACTTCAACATGCTTTGTCCTATCATGTTGAACTGGATTATGAGCAATACAGATAGCTGTAGTGGTCAAAAAAAACAGTCTACAGACCAATGGTTGAGCCTATCATTGAACAGAGGCCAAAACATGGCCCAGCTACACTAGCCCGCTATCAAAAGGCCTAAATAAAGGCCAAAATAGCTAAGCTAGCATGGGCCATTCTAAAACAAGCCCAAAACCTAAGTTTGGTCCAACAAGGCATCAGATCAAAGCAAACATGTGGTCAAATGGCACATTAAACTAGTCATAATCATGATAGACGTTACATGAATCCCAACGTCTGACAAAACATTTATTGCCAAGTTCAATGCGAATCAAAACGAGCAATGAAAGACCTGAGATCCATGCTCTCATAAAAGGCATGAGTGGTGAAGACTCCAAGCCTTCATTATAAATACCCGACCCCTTCTCAAAGAAAGGGGTCCTGATTTATCTTATCTCATATATGCGAAAGCTCTCAAAATATAGCTTTGCAATTCTCTCACAACATTAATTGTTATTCCACGATCTTACAGAGATCTACCCAGTCGTTCTCAAAAACTGGTCAACCTAATTATCGATTGACCGATGGCGTGTCTAGGAACCCCTACCTGGGCATCAATCCATCAACTCCATTGATTCCCAGAGTCAATCCATCAATATCATTGATTCCTATAGTCGATTCGTCAACTCCATCGACTCCAGAGTCGATCCATCGATCCCCATAGTCAATCCATCAGCATCATCAATTCCCAGAGTCAATCCGTCAACTCCATCGATTCCAAGAGTTGATCCATCAACTTTATTGATTCCCAGAGTCGATCCATCAGCATCATCGATTCCCAGAGTCGACCTAACCACATCGACCAACACCTCGCTCGATACATCGAGCAAAATGGTTTGCAATCCTCAAACCCTTTTAATTATCTTTGCTTAACGAACAAATATCTGACTTGAGTATCGGAGAGTCCTCCAAAGGGAACATCCTCTCATGTGATTCGACCACCGTCTGCTTGTCCCTTGTTTTACAGGTTTCCAGTGCCCACCTCTTCGACCTTGAATTAATTGTAGGTCCGATCGACTACAATAATTGCCTTGTTATCACAGTACAACCGCATAGGCATTTCACTAGGAATCCGTAGCTCTTTAAGAATCTTTTTCAGCAAAACAGTTCATATATTCCTTACGCTGTTGCTCTAAATTCAGCCTCAGCGCCAATTCTAGTAACCACATTCTGCTTCTTACTTCTCCACATGACTAGATTGCCCCCAATGAACTTGTAAATTGTTGTAATAGGTAGTAATCGAGAGATCACCATGTTTGGTGATGTGAATTGCCTTCTTTAATTCAAAAATCTGTGATGCATTATCCTTTTTTGAGTATGTTTTCACCATAACATCCCATATATCCTTAGCGATGGGCAGAAAAATATAAGGCTTCCCAATCTCCGGCTTCATCGAGTTGAGAAGCCAAGGCATGACCAAGGAATTCTCAGATTCCCAAGTCTCATATAGTGGATCTTTGATCTTCAGGGCCTTGATTGTTCCTAACAATTAACCCATCTTCTTTCTTCTCTTGAGAAAAAATTTCACTGACAATGACCACTCCAAGAAATTTTTTCTATGCAATTTTGTAATGGTAATTTGAAGCGTAAGGTTGTCGAGGCTGTTAGGAGCGAGGTGACCTAGTTAAGAGTCAGAAGAAGTTCGTTCTGTTATGGTGGTTGTTCTAGTGTTAGAAGAGAGGTTTGTTCTGTCATGGTGGCTGATGTAGTGATCCCAACAAAGGGAGAGAAAAAAAAAGGTAAAAAAACAGAAATTAAGGCTGTTGAGGAAGGATCAACAATGATTAAGGCTACTTGCTATAGATCGAGACGGTAATGAAGGCCAAAAAAAATAAAAATAAAAAGCCTAGAGAGGCTTTGATACCATGTAGACAATTATGTGAAAATAGAATAATTCACATTGATTAAATCAAGAGTATAGGATCTTATATATACTCTACTAAGGATACAAATGAGGAAAAAACTGTACATGATTGTTCTAGCCTATAAATCAGAAAATCTTCATTAAACATGGAAACTAGATTAAGAAAGTTAAAACTATTCTAAAAGGAAATCTTTGACTTTTTCCAACAAAATTCAATGATTGAAAATTAGTTTCGTAACTATATAGTAAATGTGTAGTTGTTAAACTCATATATAGATTAAATTATGAAATAATGTATGAGATCATAACAAATTAAAATACTAAAAGAGATTGATTTTGTCTCGGTAAAATTAATAATTAAATATTGAAGAAATTAATTTATCAATAAAATTGGGGGCCAAGTTAAAATAATCATTTACATAGTATAATATCATAATATACGTATAAGTAAAATTTCTTGAACTTTCATTGGCTGGGGGGTCATGCCCCTATAGTCCCCCTTTGTCTTTGCCTCTTCCTATGAGTACTTACTAGTTTCTAGATATGTACAAGAAAGTTCTAGAATGGTTCTCCAACTAGAAACTTCCACAAGTAGAAGTAGAAAGTCTCTAGAATCTTCCAAAGAGTTAGGCATAATTGTGGCCTTATTGGGCTCCTTAGGTTGAAATTCAGCTGGCTGTGATAGCTATTGTCGCTGAAAAGACTATTTGAATATCTTAAAATTGGAAAGAGTGATACACATGACCTATATTCTGATTGGAGAACGGGTGGCAGACATCCCCACGAATGGATTACAGAAGGGTCAATTGATGTCTTACATGTAACTATGCAAGCTATGAATGCAAAACATTTTCGAGCCAACTTGAGGGGACTGTGGAAAGATCTTGGTTGATTCCATGCTATTACTTAAAAAGTAATTTTAGGAAATATCTATTCCAGCTCGAAAATTTAATAGCACCCCTTAAAAAATGGGTTTTAAAACTACCACCAACTTAATAACTTAAATTTCAATACCACATAAAGTGTAAATCCGACAAAAATACATTTAAACACACTCACAAAAATAAGTCTCACGCTTTTTTTTTCGAGATTTATTTTGGTGTTTCTAAGACTTATTTTGTTGTTTCCAAGACTTATTTTATAATTTCTAATACTTATTTTGTAGTTTTCAAGACTTATTAGGTATTTTTACAATTTCCGAGACTTGTTGGAAAAAAAAAAAAAAATTTCCAATTTTTTTTTTTTGTTCATCGTCTTCATCGACCTCCAATGGAGGTCGAATGATTGGAGGTGTTTTGGAGGTCGAACGGAAAAAAATGACAAAAATGTAATAAAAAGAGATGATGGTATTTTTATCTATTTGTGCCATTTAACCTTAACTTATTAAACTAGTGTTACTTTTAAAAGTCCATTTAAAAAGAGTGTTATTTCTCCTTATTTCCACTATCTATAATTAGATCGTTGGCTTTTAAATGTGCAATTAATATTTCCTATGTTATAGGGATTAGGATACTACATATTTATTTCCATAAAATCAGTAGTTTACACCCTTACAGGGATTATGCATGCTTGTAACCTACTGTATTATCAACTATTAATGAAAATATTAAGAAAATTATTCTCCCTCACATTTGTGTTCAAACATAATTGATTGACGAATAGCTAATATGGTATTTATAGCATAAAAATTAGTTTTTCATAACTTCTGATATGACATATCCTCAATGAGGAGAATTTTGCTTGACTATCTCTCTTAAACCAGCACCAATGCATATGCCAATGTCAATGCTAAATTTGGCACAAAAAAGAGTAAAATGTTATATTTGACACATCAATTTGGCATTGTGCTCCAATGTACAATCCTATTTAAAATGATATTTTTATTATTTTATTAATTAAAATTATAAAAGTAAACATTTACCATTAATGCATTCATTATTTCTTTTATTGCTCAAATATAAAGTTCCATTAATACATTCATTATTTCATTAAAAAAATATATAAAATTGTATTTTTGTAATTAAAAAAGGAGCATTTATTGTTGTGCCAAATTTGCATATGCTATATTATGTGCCAAATTTGACATATCATTTGACACTGCATTGGAGGATGATTTTTACACCCTGTGTTAAATTTTAGCATTGGCAGATATTTGACACAGTATTGAAGATGCTCTTATAGATATATAAAATTAAATGACACAAAATTTTAGTTAATATTTCGCAACTCAAAAAGGAAAAAAAAAACACAGAAAGCTAATATTTGAATGTAGAAGATTTACAATATACGGTCAACCTAATAACTAATAAGAATGTTATCCTAGAAATTCACTATTTCACTTAAATTTAACAAGAATCAAGATAATAATGAAGTTCAAAAATTATAATTACCGAACCAAACGGAGGAGGATGTTATCTTGAAATGCACTTGATCACTTGAAACAGTCCGTAAGCATGATGAAGTGATAAAAGAACTTGCAAGGTCCAGCTTTATTTCATGGTTTTCAGTTTTCACTATCAAAATTTAGAAGTAGAATAAGACAAGATTGAAAAAACATATTCAAAGCAGAAAATGAAAAAAAAAAAAGGTTAAAATCTTGGATTTTGAAGTTGGGACACTAACACAAATAATCCCCAGAAAGAAAGCAGTCTGGGTTTTTTCTCAAAACTAAATACAGAGAGGGGAAGCACAAATATCGTTATATCATTATAATTCAAGAAATATTGCAAATTTGCTCGCCGCTTTTGTGATTTGAGTTGGGTTGTGTTCATAGGATTGAGGAAGCACCACAAGGAGTCAACTAAAGATCTGAAATTGAGTCTCAATTTTCCCACTAATACCTTGATTGTTACTTGAGATAGATATTTTGTATTTGTTGCTTGCATGGAGTGAGATTAATTAATATGGGACTAATTAATCCCACCATTTTATCCTTTTAATTTTTAATTTTTAATTTTTTTATATCATTAAAATATAAATATCTTTTAATAATTAATAAAATATTTTATTTTAAACATTTTATAAATAATAATTTTCAATTTTTTTTAAAAAAATAAATATTATTTTGTTTCAAAATTAGTTTTAAATATTTAATTTTTTTTAAAAAAATTAATTTTAAAAAATTAATTTTACTCTTCCAATTCTATACAACCATTTTATCCAAGTGAGGAGGGGATATTTAGTCCTATATATATATATTTTTTTAAAAATCTTCTTCTTCAATTTTTTTATTTAATTATAAAATTTTATATTTATTTAATATATCTTATTATAATATTTTTATAATATTAAATATTAATTTAAAAAATGTTGTTTTCTATAATATTAATTTTAAATATTTTTATTTATTTTTTTTAAAAATTAAATAATTAATTTATTCAAAAAAAATTTTATTTTATTTTATATTAATCAATTTCATTGTATTAAATATATGTTACAATTTTTTTTTTTTTTTTTTTATCCAATCTGATACCATACTAAATAAGAGATATGACTATTTTAATCCAATCTCATACATCATCAACCACATCATAGCACTGATTTTAGTCCAATCTAATCTATTCCAATCCTATGAAAATAATCATATCCTATCACGCACACCAAACAAGCCCTAAAAGCACTGTTTGATGCATGAGATTAGATTGAACTATTTCATGAAATTGGATTGGATTGGATTGAGATGAGACTATAATTAAATGAGATTAAATTGGACTAGACTAAACTAAATTAATACTATGTTGTGTTTTGAGAAATTTCCGACTGAATTAATACCATGTTTTGTTTAGTGAAACATGAGATTTAACTAAATATAATAATTTTTTTGAAAGAAAAATATAATAATATTTTTAAATTAATAATAATTTGAAATTGAATAATAAATTATTGAAATATGTATATGAAAAAAAGAAGTTTTAATTTATATATTATTAAAGAAATAATATCCAAAAAAAATTAAAATATAGATTTATATTACTTTTAAACAAATTTAAATATTTGCAATTTTATAATTTTTTTATTTACTGAAATATATACGTGAGATTTTGGTGGGCACAACAAGTTTAGATTCTTCAATCCCATTAGGAAGAATTAGGATTGACATAATCTCAGTCCTTAATAATCGAATGAAAATTGAATAACAAATTATTAAAATAGGTATTTCAATGAAATAAATATTTTAATTAATTTATTATTAAATTAATAACATTAAAATAAATTTTAAATAAAATTCAAATTTATATCGATTTAAAATAAATTTAAAATTTAAAATTTCTTTAATATTAAATTATTCAAAAAACTAAAAGAACAACTTTAAAAAATAAATAAATAAACAGACGCATGACTAATAAACACACCAATGCGTTTTGCAGGACTAATTCACTAAAAAAGGCCCCACCGGATTGTCGTGTTTCCCAATATGAGATTAGTCCAATCCCATAAAACAAATAGGCCCTATATTCCTGGTTTATAATTATTGTGAATGCATGAGTATATTTTTTAGAATTTTTTTTTTTTTTAACCTCATAAAACTAATAAAAAACAATAAACACTATGATTGGTCAAATTGGGCTGAGTTACATTTTATCAATGAGTGACGACATTTACATCCCTCAAAAATTGTATGTACACACCCCAATGTAGTATATTTTTGAAAATCCAATATTATCCTTGAGTAAAACTTAAAGGACTAAATAGTTTGTAAGTACACACCAATAATTATGAATTGGTTTTATATCAATCCTTTGTAAAAAAAATAAAAATAAAAAAATAAATAAATAAAAGGAAGTTTTATATTAATTGTTTGATATGATAATAAAAACCTTTCTATTTTATTAAACCCTAACTTCTATTTTAAATACTAATTCAATTTCTTTTAAGGAATACAAATTGATTGAGTTGACAAACAATTTACTGCTATAATTGAGTGAAACAAAATTCAATACCAACAATAAACTTTCTTATGAGCAATTGTTTTTTTTTTTTTTTTTTAAGGAAAAAAAAAAAACTTTCTTAGAAACAAAGGAATTGAGATACACTGTTGTATGCTAGCTGAGAACCTTTTTTTACATATGGCTCTTCTTCTTGATTGGTGTAATTACTGTTTTCTATTAATGGATTTTTTTTATAAAAAAAAATTAAAAACTAAAAGAGTTAAAGCAACACATGCACCGATTACAATTACAGCTAGTAGTTTTTCAATTTGGTGGAATTGGAGAATTTTGAGCTTAAAAAATTAAAGAATTAAAAAGAAAGTTTTATTGCAATGAAAAGAAATTTTTTTCATACAATTTTTTAATCACATCAAATGTTTTTGTAGGAGTTAGAAATTATTATTTTTAAAGAAAAATTATTTATTTGAATAAAAAGATATAAAATAATAAAATTTTAAATAAATCTGATTAGATAACAAAATAGTGGGGTGTGCTAATAAAAATATAATACAATAAAATTAAAGAAAGGGTATTTTTGTTATTAAGTGGGGTTTATTTACGAACCAGAGATTTTTAAAATATTTTAGGGGTGTACTTACGAAAGAGGTGTACATACAGTTTTTGAGGGGTGCCAATATTGCCACTCTTTATCAATTAAATCCAACCCAAAATCTCAAAATTAGCCCAATCCAACCTAGCCGGGTCGGGTAGGATTGATCAGGTCAGTTTAGGTTCGGGTTGGTGCCCACCCATATTTCTGGCACCGCTTCTAGGTTTAAGTGTGATTCATAATACTATAAATCTATAAAAGACAGAGAGGCTACAGAGAGGCAGCAAAACTTCCGTTTGTTTACCGAGAAAATTCGAAAGAAACTTAGCGCCAATATCATCGCGAGACTAACCTATGGTGAGCTCGAAAGCGGAGTTGAAGCGCAGAGATAAGATGAAGAAGAAGTCCAAGTCAGGAGGCTTCGAGTCCTTGAATTTGAGCCTTAATGTCTTCAGAGGAGTCAAGCGTAAGGGATACAAAGTCCCTACTCCAATCCAGCGCAAGACCATGCCGTTGATTCTCTCCGGCCTCGACGTCGTCGCCATGGCCCGTACCGGCTCAGGCAAGACCGCCGCTTTCTTGATTCCAATGCTTCAGAGGTTGAACCAGCACGTGCCACAAGGCGGAGTCAGAGCTCTCATTTTGTCTCCTACACGAGACTTGGCTCTCCAGACCTTGAAATTCACTAAAGAGTTGGGCAGACATACTGGTTAGTTTTTATTTTATTTGTGTTCTATGCTATGCAATGATTATAAATGTATGAAAGTTTTAGTTTTGTTTGAGCGAAAGCGAATCTATTTTTGGTTGATTACATTTAGTTTATGTATTTTTCAGCTAATATAAAGTATGTGACAGTAGAATATAGAAAATAAATACTAGGGATTCATATATAACTTTTATGATTGTTTTCGACGCCTTATGTACTAGGAATTGAATTCTTATTGCTTGAATGTTGAACCTGAATTTCAATCTAAAAATTTTCATATGATTAGATATATGTTACTTCATGGGAAACTGAAAACAGGAGCTAAAGCTGTTGCCAACATAAAGCTTAAATATATATTTCGAGTTTTGGGGTTCTTTTTGTGAGAATACACTTGATCTTATTTTGATTGTTACTGTAAAGAATGCAATCCTTGACTGAAGACTCAATTTTATAATTTTAGCAAACAATTGAGTCGATTATCCCCTTGGTTTCATTCCTTTATATGACTCATTTTTTATTTCTATTACATTCCAGTTTCAATTCCATTCTGGCAGTCAAATGCCATCTTGAAGTTGTAAAATAGCCAAATGAAGTCAATTAAGATTAAAGAAGTAGTTTACACTTAACAGAGTTTTTAGATAAAGCTTTCTGGATATATGTTTTGGCTAAAAAAAATGATTAAATTATATAATTTTTGGTTTATATTTTTGAATTATTCTGATCATTTTTTGTCTCTGCTGCAGATCTACGTACTAGTTTACTGGTTGGTGGTGATAGCATGGAAAGTCAGTTTGAAGAATTAGCACAGAACCCTGATATTATAATTGCAACTCCTGGTAGGCTCATGCACCATTTGTCTGAGGTTGATGATATGTCATTGAAAACAGTGGAATATGTTGTTTTTGATGAAGCGGATTGTCTATTTGGCATGGGTTTTGCTGAGCAGTTGCATAAAATCCTCACCCAGTTGAGTGAGAATCGTCAAACCTTGCTTTTCAGTGCAACCTTACCAAGTGCCCTTGCTGAGTTTGCCAAGGCAGGCCTGCGAGACCCTCATCTTGTGCGCCTTGATTTGGAAACTAGGATTAGCCCTGACCTGAAACTTACATTTTTCACATTACGCCCGGAAGAAAAAAATGCAGCATTGATTTATTTGATAAGAGAGCATATTAGTTCTGATCAGCAGACATTGATCTTTGTTTCCACAAAACATCATGTGGAGTTCATTAATGTATTGTCCAGGGAAGAGGGTATAGAGCCTTCTATATGTTATGGTGATATGGATCAAGATGCTCGTAAGATTCACGTAGCTAGGTTTAGGTCAAGAAAGACTATGCTGTTAATTGTGACAGATGTTGCTGCCCGGGGCATTGACATACCTTTACTTGATAATGTTATCAATTGGGACTTCCCCCCAAAACCTAAAATTTTTGTCCATCGAGTAGGGCGAGCTGCAAGGGCTGGCCGAACTGGTACTGCATTTTCTTTTGTGACATCTGACGATATGCCATACGTTTTAGATCTTCATCTGTTTCTCTCAAAACCAATATGGCCTGCACCTACTGAGGAGAAGGTTTTGCAGGATATGGATGGGGTTATGTCCAAGATTGATGACGCAGTTGCCAATGGAGAAACTGTCTATGGACGTTTTCCCCAGACAGTCCTTGATCTTGTGTCAGACCGCATTCGAGAAACCATTGATTCGTCTGGGGAGCTTATTGCTTTGCAGAAAGCTTGCACAAATGCTTTCCGCTTGTATTCGAAGACAAAACCTTCACCATCTAAGGAGTCAATTAAAAGAGCAAAGGATTTGCCCCATGAAGGGTTGCATCCAATTTTCAAAAATGTTTTGGAAGGCGGTGAACTAATGGCATTGGCTTTTTCTGAGCGATTAAAAGCTTTCAGGTGAGTGCTAGAAGCTTTCTACTTTCCTTTTCCTTTATAATTAATGCAAATATGATTTTTGTAGCCTCCTTTATGATGTAATGATTCAAAATGTTAATTACACAATGTCTGCTATATTCCTTTAGACCCAAGCAGACCATTCTGGAAGCTGAAGGTGAAGCTGCCAGATCAAAGCATATGCAGGTAATTCCTTCATATATATGTACATAACCTAAGAGGCAGATGCCTTATTGTCAGTAGTTGCTTCTGTATTCATGGTGGTAGTATTTCTTTATCAATATTTGATTAATTGATTTTTAAGTTTTTTCTACTATTTGCTTGTTTTTGATGATCAAAAATTTGGAGTTCCTTTGGTTTTAATTAATTATTTTAACCATTCTACACTTGCCCCTTTTTAGTTATTATGTTATTTCATTTGAAGTTGCAATTATCCATAACAGGAAATATATTAAATCTAGAGGTTTTATTAATTTATAAGAAACTTCAGTGTTTTATTGATATATTATGTTTAGAATTTTAGGATTTTTTATTTATTTAGGAAAGCTAGATTAGGTTTTCTTTTCTGTATTTTAGCTATTTAGATTTAGTTGCCTATAAATAGAATCCCTATGTTATTTTTTCTAATAAAATTATGAGTTGATGAATGAATGAGAATTGAGATTATCCTCCCCATTCTGTTCCCTCACTATTTCTTCCATTTTTCTCCCCTTTCCTTTGGTTTTCTTCCTTTTTATTCTTCTGAATTCTTGCCCTTTCTATTCTAAACTCCATCCCTATCTAAGTACCTAGTCTATGTCTCACCTATCCTCCTACTCTTTTCCCTGTATTTTTTTATTTGTTTTTTCATCCTACATCATACAGACTTTAACAAAGTAGTGACATCTCAAAAGTTATGAACTCAAGTTATCGCTAGATGCTAATTTCTTTTTACTTAAATTTCTTTTAGTATTTCCATACATATGATTTGTTGTCAACATCATGAAGCTTTCTCCTCTCTCATTTCCTTAAAATCATTACGGTTATTGGTTTATCTTATATTGTAATTCAATAGACAAGATTGTTAGCGAGAATATGGGATGCTTCAAGCAAAGAAAAAAATTCAGGATAGGCCATGATCAGGAAATTGTAATTTTATGATAAGAAACTGGGAAAACTCTATTATAGGAAGCAAAAGAATACACAAGGAGAAAACAGCTGTTCACAAACAAACACAGCACCAATCAACCAATATGTTTATTCTTCCTTTCTGGAATTTAGCCTGTAGAGTTTGTTTTTTATTGTGCACATGGTCATGACGTGTCTATGTAATTTAAATATTTTTCTCGTTGTTTTCTGTGTGCCTTCTATTGTCCCATTATGTGTGTTCAGATCAGTTGTGTATAGCTTTTATATCTATCCTGTCCCTATGCAGCCTGGTCAATGGGCTGATGTGATGAAGAAGAAGAGAGCTGTTCATGAGGAGATCATTAATTTGGTGCATCAGCAGCGATCTAGCAAAACTGTAAACGAGGTAAATCTTGGATCTGTATCTTGGATGAATGATTCATTTCATTGCAAAATGCTGTATCTGATGTCACCTCAACTCTATTATATCCCATATTGCATTCTCTTTTTCTTGCTGCATTTGCTTTGCCTTGCACAGTGAAGAAACAGTTTGATGAAACTAGACCTAGTTTGTATGAATTTCTTGCTATAGAGGATTCCTACATGTATCGCCAAAAGTAAATATATTGAGTTTAGTCTATTCACAAGTTTATGATGTGAATGCTTATGTGAGACTGAGAGTAAGTATTTACCATTAATGAGTATATTACGCTTGAGAATCCAAAAGAGATGGTTATTTAAATAGCATGCAACTTCTGGCTTGAAAGAGTGACCTCAACCTACCATCTAGGATCTTCTTGGCTTGGGCATATCTCAATGGGTTTGTTGATTGATCATGAGAATATTTCTTCATTTTGTCTCTATTTTTGGCTCGGCTTTGAATATCCACTATCCTTGTCTGGCCCAAAAGATAGAAGGTCCAACCTATGGCCTAAATGCTTAAATGGTACATCCATGGCTCTTTAGGTACTATAATAGGAGAATTGGCTCTTGCTTACTGTGAGGCTTGGTTTTCATATAATTGCTTAATGTTAATTGACCAAATGCTGGGGTTATATGATTTCAAGGTTTGATATCATTGGTTATTTGGTAGATTCTTCTGTTTTGTTTTGTTTTGTTTTTTCTTCCGTATTTTGCTAAATGAACCCTTTGGTACTCTGCAGGAAGATGATGAGCCTGAAATCACTTCTTCTAAGAAAAAGGAGAAAAAAGGTGTTGTGTTTTGACTTTTGCCTATGCCCTAGTGGTGTATCATTCGCTTGATTATTTTTATGTGAAAAGTTTTTTTTGTTTCATATTTTAGCCAATAAAGAGTTTTGGGGATATTAAATTCAATATGAGAAACTTTAAGAAAATGTTATTCATTAAGGAATATTTGGTCTTTTAGCCAACATTAACTTCTTTTCTGTTTGGTAATTAATGTCTTGATCCTTGTTGTGATGTTAAAAGCTGCTGGTTCCAAAAGAAAGGCAAAGAGCTTCAGAGATGAGGAGTTCTATATAAGCTCAGTGCCAACTAATCATGTAAGTTATATATTATAAACATTTGATGTTACTTTCTAATAACGGTTTCAATGTAACATTACATTATGATATTAAGTTTTTATTAATAGTATTCTGTTCTGATGCATGCTTTGGATTTGAAAACCTGGCCAACTGTTTTGTTTTTACTTTGTTCAGCACATGGAGGCAGGACTTTCGGTAAGAGCTGACCAAGGTTTTGGATCAAATAGGTAAATTGTCATGCAGTCTGCTTCTTGTGCTTGCTAATACGTTTCAATCCTGGTGATGATATTAACTGCACTAGCCTGGAATGTAGAAATGGACATGATTATGTGATGAATATTAGAGGTGTATCAAGATGGCAATAGTTAACATTAAATTTTCATGCTCTCTCTCTTTTTCTCTCTCTCCATGCATCCATCAATGTTAGAGGTGATGATGACAACTGATTATCAAGATGGCAATAGTTAACATTAAATTTTCATGCTATCTCTCTCTCTCTCTCTCTCGCGTGTGTGTTGGGTGTGTGCTTGCGCCTGATACATCAAAATTCATTGCCGAGACCTCTTACATAGTTTATAGCATATAAATGTTTGTTTGTTCTTGCCAACTCATCTGTTTTGTATGTCACCTATTGGCTTTTTTTTTCTTTTTGTTTTTTCTCTTCCTCTTTGTTTTTTATTTATTTAAATTTAGTTATTTTGTTCAACTATCGATGCATAAATGGGCACACATGTGTGCATACGTTAACATGTCTGTTAGAATGTTTAACTCCGCTTTCTCCCAGCCAAAAGTTAAAAAAGTGAAAATTTCCCATTTAATTTTATCTTAAATGCATGTAATGATATGGCAGAATCATTGAAGTTGAGTTATATATCATGAAGTAGCTGGTATCTACTGATGCTAATTCTTATTGTAGGTTGGAAGCTGCTGTACTAGATCTGGTTGCAGATGATAGTTCAGGCATGCAGAAAAATAAATCAGTATATCATTGGGATAAGGTATTTTAAGCAGATTATGGTTGGTTTTATCTCCATTTCAGTTATTTTTACTTTTATCTTATGACAATATTTGGTGGCAGAGGAGTAAAAAGTATGTCAAGTTGAACAACGGTGAACGTGTTACAGCTAGTGGAAAGGTACTATTTGCTGAACTCTTTCCCATTTGTGTAGTATTTCTTATGTATTAATTACTGTAGTATCTTAAAAAATTTGCATATTAAGTGGCAGTCATTTTGTGTAAGGGAGAACTTATTGTTGTTCCGAGACAGCTAGATGGTGTTCATAATTTCAATTTCTCAAAAAATTATATTTCTGCCTTTTGCTTTTAAGCTGTATGCCATGGCTAAGTACTTGGCTAAATTCATGTCTCATGTTATCATTTGCATCTCTAATGATTAACGATGCTAATTTTATTAATATTAAATAACAGATTTAAGAAGTTGAGGAGTTTTCACTCTTTTCTTTTTATTATTTTTGTGAAGCTACCTAGCCGCAGTGGGAGTAGTGACTAGTGACTAGCGTTATTATTAGTATTATTTACTTATTTATTTTTTCATTTCCTGGTATGTAGGTGAAGACAGAGAGTGGTGCAAAAGTAAAAGCTACAAAAACTGGGATATACAAGAAGTGGAAAGAACGGTCTCACAAGAAAGTTGGAACAAATAATGAAGGGAGTGCTGAGTACACCACAAATATGTCAGGTAATTCTTCTGAAACTGCAGGTTCCTATGTATGATATATCTTAAGTTCTTTATAAGTTTGCTGAGTACACCACAAATGTATGTGACTCACTGTGTTATGTGCAATTCTTCAAGTAGTGTTTGTGTTTGTTTCTCTTTTTGTAAATAAGATCTTAACCCAGCTGGTTTCTGTATGCTTTAACTAATTTCTGATGTTTTAATTCTATTTAATTAGCAAAGAAAATGTTCAAGCATGACTTAGCTGTTTTACGATAAAATCAGTGAGTAATTAAAATGATGCTTAAGTGCCAGAAATAAAATTTAATCACCTCTTGCCATATGCATGCATGCAAACATTTGTGGAACCGTAATGTGAAAGGTTTTTATGGTTTTTGCATGACCACCCTGTTCACCATTGAAACTGTTGAGGCTCATTTATCTGAAAACAGGCTTCATGGTTCTCGTTTTAAATAATGATTATAATAATTAATCATAATAATAAAAAACAGTTGAAGAGTTTATAAATCACTTGCCTCAACTACAGTAACCTAAATGCTCGTTTTAGATTTTCAATATCATTAGATGAACAATTGTGATTTAAACCAGATTGTTAAAATTTTTAACTTCTTATTATTATTATTACTTACAACAATCTGTTGCACTGGCAAAAACGGCCATTTCGTGGTATATAACTAGCTGTTAATGAGACAAGACCTTAAATTCAGGTGGAGATGGGTAGAAAAGTGAAGATGGATATGTGATTGTTGTAAAACTGCACATATCGGTAGAGAGACACTGCATAGCTATTGATTTTAATGCAGCAATAGTTTAAGCCTGCGGTTGCACTCTTCATCCACTTCTTCCTAGATTGCATCTATAATGTATATAATAACTGTCTGCTTGTTCAAATTCAAAGCTGTGAAGAATGGCTCTTGTCATTTATTTTTAAACTTTTTTTTTATAAATATTTTTGAACTGTTTGTGTAGGAGATCATCGTGGGAATAATAGAAAGTTCAGAGGGGGTCAGCGTTCAATGCCTAACGCTCACGTGCGTTCAGAAATTAAAAATCTTGATCAAGTTCGGAAGGAAAGGCAGAATAAGGCAAACAGGATTTCTTATGTTAAGAGCAAGTCTCAGAAGGGTAAAAAATTCGGTAATAACGGAAAACGAGGAAAGCCAAAGAAGTAAAGGCTTCCCGGATAGAGACTTTTACATCTGAGTACTCCTTAGTCCTTACATCAAAATGATAATGCCGAAGGACTCCTTCAAGTTTTGATCTCACCCGTCTTTTCTTTGCTGTCATGAAGCACATGTGCGGGTAGCTAGGGCTTTCAAGATGTTGCTACTTTGAAGTATTTTGAAGATGGTAAACTGTTATTATTATGTTTTTGGCAGATGTAAAATTGTATCCATCGGAAGTTTTGAACCACAATTATGTACCTTGTAATAGATAAATCATTTTTATTTTTAATCTAGTGTTTTTCCTTTTGTTTTAGCATAATTTTGTGCCCAATAAACTATAAAATAAGATTAATTATGTGGTGGGTGGGTATATTAGCATAGTTGGTGGCATAATTTTGTGTGATATGATGGGAACCAAACCTTCTTCTATTGAAATTAATGTGGACTATATAGCCTTAGAAAAAAAAAAAAAAAAGGGTATCTATTAGCATGAAAAACAAATGAAAAGAAAAAGAAAATGTGCAAGGTTAGTGATAAGTAATAACCATCACTAAGACTTACCATTCATTTATGAAAATGTTGTAATTATAAAAGGACAATATGAGTATATATAGAATTCCTTTTAGGTCTCTTTGTATATGGATTGAAATGTTAGAGGAAACTGATTAATATAGATGGTAAGTATGTTAATGCCATTGTATTCTCTCAGTACATCTTAATATATGACTGATTTGGATTAACATAAATAAATAAATAAATAAATAAATAAACAAAAAAAAAAACTAAATGGTCGTTTGTTTTTTCCATTTACAACTTAATAGGTCTGAATCATAATTATTAAGTTGTTTTGTTTGTTTTTTTAAGTAGTCAAATAATTTAAAAATACCAAAAAACAACTTAAAATAAAAAGTAAAAAATCATGACGTTTTGCTTAATTGCAAATCATTGAATTGTATTAAATGCAATCAAAAATCTTTTCTTCCGAAACTATCTCCCATATATAACGTATTTCCAATTTCATCATAATTATATATGGTATAAAAATCTTTATTTTAATATATTGCTTATTTTAACTAGCTTTAAAAATAAATATAAAAGAACCATCACTTCTCATATTGGTATTTAATATCAAATACTTTGTTATGATATTAGGGTGACGTTAACCACAAGGTGGTTGCCTTGGTAGTTTAAGGCTTGGGGATAAAAACCCAAGTCCTTGGTTCTACTTCTGGCAATCACATTGTGGCCAACCTTCAAGGCGCTTAGCTCTGCTGGTGGAAGGACGGACATAGGGCTAACATCAGTGGTTCAAATCCTACCCAGGTGGGGGCGAGTCATGGTTTACCCGCTTGCATCGTTGTGGGGCCAGTGGTGCGGGCTGAGGTTTCTTATTTGTCCTACTCCGCGTCCAACATATAGGCCAAAGTGGGCCACACAGTTGGGGGTCACGCTCCCAACCTACAGGTAGGGCGAGTGTCACGTAGTTGAGGGAAGACATTCAAATAGGTGCCCGAATGAAGTCTGGGATCCTTAATACCCAAAAAAAATAATATATATATATATATATTACGGTGATGTTCTATATATTATTTTTTTTAAAGTGTTTTGTGTGAGTTTTTCTACTACCCTTTTTATTTTTTGAAAAAAAAAAAAAAAAAAAAAAACTTTTTTTTTTCTTAGTAAAAATGAAGTTTGATTGTAATCGAAGAAGAAGATCATGATCATAGTGTTCCTATATAATTATTATTGTTAGATTGCTTTTATTCCATATTATATGTATAATTGTTTAACATGGGTATAAATATAAAATTACTTATTTTCAGACAATTTTACTTTTAAAAAAGAAACGTGTTAATATTACATTCAGATGTGAGGAAAAAAAAAAAAATCATTTAATTTCATATTTCAGTCCGTATTCGATCTTTAGAAAAATTCAGGACTATTCAGTCTTCAGACAAAAAAGCCGAGTGAGTCAAAGATATGTTAATTTGTATAAGTCGAAGAATGTTGAGGAGTATTTTCTAATTTTCTATATTGAAATACTATATTCATTGTTTAATATTTGATAGACTAGATATCACTAGACTCACCACAATAAAAAGCCCAAGTTGTGGAATACGTGGTATAGTTTCTTGAATAAATCTTGCTATTACAATTTCAGTTTCAATTTATGTATATAACAGTTCTAATTATTATTTTCAAAGTTTAGTCTGTGACTTCTCAATATTACAAATACAAGTTCTTCTTACGAGTCCAATATTAATGATGATCATTAACAAACACATTGGAATATCTTTGGAAATATTGCGATTGGTTTTATAATTGCTAAAAATGATCATTTTCATATACTAAAGGAAATGATCAAGTTTTAGCATACTCCTGATTTAAAAACCTGACTTGAACCTACGATCTCAACATGTGGGCGCGAGTTGCTTAACATCGAGCTACCTCAACTTTTATCATTTGCATTGTAAGTCACTAAGTCTCCATCCACTTTGGAAGTTTTGAACCACAATTATGTACCTAGTAATAGATAAATCATTTTAAACTTTAATCGAGCGATTTTCCTCTTCTTTTGGCATAACTTTGTGTACAAGAAACTATAAAATGAGATTAAGTCTGTATTAAAACAACTTTGATACAAATCTGTACAAGAAAGTTTTACTTTAATAAAATTAATACCCCGGACCATGACAACACGTCTAGTGCTTTGTAACTTCTATTTATTTGACCTTATTACCTTGATGAGGCTTTGATGGTGTGATGGCATTCCTGAACCAAAGAATTACATAAAGAAACCAATTACACAAACAATTAAGAAATATTGCACGGCAAACTTTATATTAAAAAAAAATTAAAATATACATAAAGAAATCAAAGAATTGAACTAAAAAAAATCATAATGATAATAATAAAAGCCACAAAACTTACCCTTCAGCACTACAAACATGTAGTCGAGTGACTCTGGTCCAACTGCAGCTAAATGGTTAAAGCACAATTCTGAATTTTTATCCTAGTAGGCAGTTGCACTAAAAACACATGCTACTCAACCTACATCATTTCAACTTGTTGGTTCTTGGACATGAAATGATGGAAGTGAATTCAAGCATTCACGATAATTTTCATCATTAACAAGCAAATCTATGACCATGGAAACTATGGATGCATTTGGAATCAGATTTCTCTTGACCATTTTGTGAAGAAGTTCAACCACTTTTGATTTTTCATTGTTTTGGATGAAACCACGCATAAGCGTACCAAATGTCACTTCATCTGGTATACAACCCTTTTCCTCCATATCCAATAACAAACAGTTTGCCATTTCTAGCTCTCCTTTTTTACAAAGCCCATTGATCATGATGTTATATGTTACAGCATTTGGCACTAAACATTTTTCTGTCAATTTATGGAATAGCTCCCAAGCCATTTCCATCCTTCCAGATTTACACAATCCATTGATAAGGCAATTGACAATTTTAATGGTTAGTTCAAAATTGGAATTTGCTAAAGTATGAAAGAATTGCAATGCATCTTGAACACAATCATTCTTGCAGAGCCCGTCAATAAAAGCAGTAAAGGTACTTGAATTAGGTGCAACCTCAAAAGAATGCATCTCATCAAACATTTTCCTTGCCTCTCCAACTCTACCAGCCCTAAAAAGGCCAATTAGCAAAATGTTGTAACTAACAACCGTTGGCCTAATTCCCTTCGAAATCATTTCACTAAAAAGATTCATAGCTTGGTCTGCTTTTTTATTCTTACAAAACCCATCTATCAAAATATTGTAGCTAACAACATTAGGCGTGCACCCCATACTTGCCATATAAACAAATAATTTCTCCGCATCATGAATTCTTCCCACCAAGCAAAAACCATCCATAAGTATGTTACAAGTGCAGGTATCGGGTTGAACACCTCTTTGAATCATCAATTTGTACAACCTATTTGCTTCATCCATCTTCCCACTCTTGCAAAGTTCATCTAGTAGCACACTAAATGTCACTATAGTGGGATGCACACCTTGATTCAACATCTCTATAAAAAGGCTTTTAGCCTCTTCCCAATCACCAACACAACACAAGCCATGAATAAGAGAGGTATAAATGACCGCATCCGCATGGATTCCCCTACCCTTCATTTCCAAAAACAGTTCTTTGGCTTAATTTTTAAACCCATCTTTGCAAAGACCATCAATAATACTAGCATACCAAACAACATCAGGCTTACAGGTAACACTATATTTACTATTCCCATTAACCACTTGTTCATGTAACTGGAGGGCAACAATCGTATTATCACTTCGACACAGCCCGTGAATCAAAGTTGCAAATGTGACCACATCAGGCCTACAACCGAAGGAAATCATTTTCTTAAGAAACTGAGTTGCTTCCATAATTCTACCCTCCATACAAAGACCTTTAATTAGACAAGTAAAAGTGACATCATTTGGGTTAAAACCTCTCCTCAAAAGTGCACCAAATACCACAAAACCATCACCAACCCTACTCATCTTGCACAGACAATTAATCAAAATGTTTAAAGTGATAAAATCAGGCACCAACCCAACAAATTTCATTCTAGTCTGGAGAGAAATTACATCACCATAATGCTTATTCTTCACAAGAGCATTAAACAAAATACTGAAAGAGGACATGGGAGGAGTGGGTTGCATATGAATCATGTAATCAAAGAAGTGAAAAGCTTCATGGAGGTCGATTTTACCTGATTTGCATTTCCCGTGAATGAATTCATGAAGCCGAGCTCGGTCTGAGTCTTTTGATTTAGACTTTGGGTGTGAAGTAGTAAAAAACTTGGACAGAGATGAGACTCCATTTCTGGGAATGGAAGCTCTTGAGTGAGAGATTGAAGACAGTAGAGTAGCTTTGAAACCTATCATTTTCAAAACCCTAGGAGAGAGAGAGAGAGTTGCTCAGAAATTTTTGTTGGAGGGGGAGACTGCAAGCTGCTTGCTGGGAATCAGAGTGGATGTAAACACAAAACAGGGCCTAGGCGGGTCGGAGTCATTTAAAATCGGGTATGGATTTAAGGGTGACAAACTGTTGGGTCCGATTGGTGGCCCAATCAATTAATCCATTTTTTGTGTGATTAATTACGGGGTCATGCTACTGTACGAACAATAACCGTACGAACCAGTAAAAAAAAAAAAAATTACATTTATCTATTAAATTGAAAAATGTAAAGATAGTATCTCTATTCCAAGTACAATTAACGATAGACCATTTGATCTAATAATATATGATTTTAAAAAAATAGTTTAATTAAATGCTACGATAAACATTTTTTAATATCAATTTTGTTTATCATATAAAAATAAAATTTAAATTATTGGAATTAATCTACAAATAAAATTTGAGTAATTCTAGACATCACAGCCACAAACACAACTTTTCAACCATAACTCATGTGATAGTTCAGGCGTCAATTGGTGAGTGAACACACATTAATAATGATTGAATAATGCTTGGGTACTGACCAGTTAGTCCACAAAATACTAACCCCACCAATGAGAGTGCAGCGTGTGGCCCAACTTGTCTTTTTTTTTTTTTTTTGAAACTGCAATTTTATTACATGTACCAAAACCATAAAACAGGAGCCAGGCCTTACATACTCCACGCCTTACAAACTCCAAACACTGTCAAGAATACAGTCCAAAAAATGCAACAAATCTTAACAATACAAAACAGGACATAAAGGCAAAAAAACTTCTTATCTACACAATATCACCCCATTCTAATCTATCCCCCTTGCCACCTGAACCATTTTTAGCCAAACAATCCGCCAATGAATTCGCCTCCCTGTGCACAAACTTAATCTCAAGTCCATCCCAAGAAAGAAGCAAATGTCTAATGTCATACACAAAATTAACCAAGTATAAATTACCGAAATCATCACCATTACACCAAGATACCACATTTTTTGAATCACTGATAATAGTAATCTTGCGACCAAACAATACCTGTTTGTCAACAATCAGAAGACACGCTCTGTGTATGGCAAGGATCTCTGCAGAAGTAGCGTCCATTACACCCACTGCAAACGAAAAAAGACATAATATCTTACCACAACTGTCCCGCAGTACACCACCTATACCTGCAGCTCCTGGATTACCTCTGGATGAACCATCCACATTGAAGCAAAAATCTGCAGCAGCAGGAGGTTTCCAAACCATACACCTCTTAGCCCTGACCACATCCGAATCAACACATCTTTCTTTTAAATCCAACATAAGTAAAGTCAAATCCACTTCTGATCCATCACCAAACCTTTTAAACCAAAGAGCCACTCGAAACTTAACCATATCTACAGCCTTACCCATATCAACAGCCATTCCACGGAAAACAACCTCATTTCGACACTCCCATATTGTCCATACAATAGCAAAAAAGAGGATGTTCCAAACTCTTTTCCTTGAAACTGAAGGACATAAAGCATTCCACCCCAACACCCACTCCCTAATAGACGCAGAAGCACAAGCATAAACACTCCACCATCCCAAACAAGTCCTCCAAACTTTGCTAGACCAAACACAATGGAGGAATACATGATCAATCGATTCCACCCCACTCTCACATATTGGACAGTCTGCACAGCTCACCTGAGCAACACCAAATCTGACTAATACCTCTTTTACTAATGTCCTACCTTTCAATAATTGCCAAGCAAATACCTCCACTTTTGGAGGACAAAATCCCTGCCACAAAAAATCATTAAACGGATCCTCTACATCCCTATTATCCCCCAAACACTTTCTAAACACCTTTACTGAGAACAAACCATTTGGCTCATGAATCCAAGCCAAAGCATCAGGAATGCAAGACCTTAACTGAATACTTTCCAAACATAGCTTAAAACAATTCCACTGTTCCATTTCCCAATTAAATAAAGGTCTTCTTAATTGAACATTCCACATCCAATTAGAATTCACCCAACTTCCAAATTCTTTTATAACACCTGATTTATTTACAGCAAGCACATAAAAAATTGATAAGAAAAGAGTGTTATTTCCACGAATTTACTCTCTTTAATATTCTTTTATGATTGGATTTTAAACAGTAAAGTTTCAGATGTGGTTCGACCGTTCGAGATTATTGATAATTGTCTATAAACAGTGAGTTCAATTTAAGTTTAAACAGTGAATGTTGATAATTGACTAGCTATAAAAGCTGATTATTTCATGTCAAAATAATTTTATTTTAGTTTAGGCAAGGAATCAAAGTGAGACCAAAATTATCGATAATATATAGAAAAGATTGTATGGCCGTATAAGAATGACACAAATCGATATGGGTGATATTTTATGTTGATTAAAATTTAATTTGATTTTAATTAGCTATTAAAAATTATTCGGTACAGAAAATGTGAACTACTTTTTTAATTAACTTCATCAAACTTTATTTTAACAAATTCTTAATTTTTTTAAAAATATTTGATTAACTAAATTGTAAAGCAACAATGACTGAAATGGGATGTCTGTACGCATCTAATATGGTTAAGATGTAATTTGTTTCCACAACCACTTTATCAACAACTAATCGCATGCTTTAAAAGGATTAGGAAAAAGAAGAGATAAGAAGAAGATCCAAATCCCTTTTATTAGAATGATTAATATATATCCTCATTAGTCAAGTTGAACTCATATCAAGTTGGCAAATGCTGGGATAATGCATCTAATTAAATATTTTTTGAATGATTATCCTCATGATTAGTCAAGTTCAACTCATAAAATATATACATATCGGAATATCAGAATGCATCTAATTAACATTAGTGAAGTTGCAGTACCCAATTCTTCTAAAAAAAAAAAAAAAAAGTTGTACTGAATTCAAGTTGAAGAATTTATAAAATGATCATCATGACCAGATTGTATATAGGTATATAGAATGTTTATGGGTACATCAAAAGCATATCAAGTGCCAAGTTGGTCGTTACATATTTCCCGAGTGCCAAGTTAGTCCCTCTAATTAAGTTTCATCAGTCAACTTTAACTGTGAATGGGTAAAATTGTACTTTACTCCTAAACAATATAATAATGACACATGCACATTTTTTTTTTTTTAACACATGAATATTTTTGTTTATTTTATTTGTTGGTTTTGATTTTTGAATAATTTTGACAACAGTACTTGTATAATATTCAATAAAAAAAAATAAAAAAATAAAATAAAAAAAAACATTTATATATAAATTGTAAAAGACTAAACTGTAAATGAATGGTAATTTTGTTTATAAAATAAGTTTATAATTGACATTGTCTTATTAAAAAAAAATATTATATTTTTTAGAAAATTTTAATTTAAAAAGGCACAAATGGTGTTTTATTATTAATATTTTTGGATTTTGCTGTAATTATAATGGTGAATTTAATGTACGAAAGACAAAACAACTTTGCTCTAATATGACAAATAAATGGTATTTATGTACTTTAACTAAAATTGTACAATTGCTAATCTGTTATATTTAATACCGTTAAACCATTAGACGGACCAATTTGGTCACTTCTGAAAAGTGAGGGACTAATTTGGCACTTGGAAAAAATGTGAGGACCAATTTGATTACTTTTATAAAAGTCACAAACAACTTGAAATTTTTTTTAAAAAAAGGTCCAGAACCAAATTGGTAATTACTGTAAAAATAATTCAGTACAAGTACTGTTTATTCGTACGTTTATTAAGTAAACATTAATGACATTTACGTAAACTTGTTTTGAATTATGAATATATAAAACACTGAACATTTTTTAGCTACGTTGCATGGCCAAAAGTTTTTTTTTTGTTTTTTTTTTTTTGAGAAAAGGAAATTCATTCAAAACAAAGCAAAAGCTTACAAAGAAATAGGGTAATCACCCACAATCAGACTTTCCACCGCAAGTGGACAGTCTTCCAACCAAACAAACTCATCCTTAAAACTAAGCGCAAGCTTAGAAAGGGAATGAGCAACACTATTAGCTAATCTAGGAACAAACAAAACATTAGAAACGTTGAGAGATCTCAACAAAAGACGAATGTCATGAATCACCACACCAATATCAGCACAAGACAAAACCTCTCCACCAATTTCATTAATAATAGACAGCGCATCTGATTCCACACAACAAGGCACCAGACCTGATTCCACCGCCAGATTCATGCCTCTAAGAATTGCCAAAGCCTCGGCCACACGAGGAGAAAAAGCAACCTTGATAGACTGGTAAAGAGAAGCCATAACAAAACCCTCGCTGTTCCGAATAACTACACCAATACCAGTAGTTTTAGCCTTTAAATTAAGTGCCGCATTAGTATTTATCTTGAACAAACCAGCAGAAGGAGCCATCCAGCACGGCCTAACAGTTTGAATAATAGGGGGACACTTCTCAACCTCATTGGCAGCCTTATAAGTCTGAATAAAATCTGACGACCACTCCAAAACATCATCAGCTGGAAGAAAAACCTGCGCATGAACACCCTGATTCCGACGAAACCAAATCCTCCACCAAACAATGCATAAGAATTCGAAACACTTCCTATCAACTTTCTCTCTACAATCCAGCACAAAATCGAAAAAGGAATCAGAATTCCTGAACTTAACGAGGGCCCCATTAGAACAATTGGATCGGATGATCTTCAAAGCAGAACAATGCCATAAAGCATGAAGAGATGATTCAAGCTTCTTTAAACATAGAGGACACCTCTGATCCAAAACCATACCATGCCTCACTAAATTAACCATTGTCGGAATCCAGTTATTGCACGCCTTCCACATAAAAAATTTTACTTTTTGCGGGATATGAAGATGCCAAAAAAATTTCCACCAAGATTCAGAAGGATTCAAGCCCGAGACACTCGGTTTCGAAATGGAATCCTTAGCAAGCCAATACCCATTTCTCACCGAATAGCAACCAAACTTATCAAAATGCCAAAGAAGGCTATCCTCCATCACAAACCTGCTCGAAGGAAGACTTAAGATCGCCTCAACCTCATCCACCGAAAAAGATTGCTTCAGCAACATCACATTCCAATCCCCATCACTACTCTTAAGCATGTCCACCGTTGCCTCCATTCCCAGTATAGGAGGAGACATGATTTTGAAAGTAGACAGCCTCAGAATCCAGCGATCCGTATAAATTTTTAAACCCCTCCCACTCCCAACTCTCCATCTAGACCCTTGTAAAATCAGCTCCCTCCCTCAAAGTAAACTGTTCCAAAGAAACGAACCTGACTTGCTCTTTTTAACATCCAAAAGATTGTCCTTCGGAAAATAACATCCCTTCAGGACCCAAGCCACCAACGAGTTCGGATTGGAAACAATTCTCCAAACTTGTTTCGCAAGCAAGGCCTTATTAAAAGCCCCCAAATCTTTGAAACCAAAACCACCTTCCGAACGAACCTTACATAACACCTCCCAAGTACACCAATGTAAACGGCGCTTAGCCCCACTGCCACCCCACCAGAATTTCGCACACAACCTGTGAAGATCAGAAATGAGAGCAACCGAAAGTCGGAAGAGATTCATCGAATACACAGGGATTGATTGGATAACCGCTTTCAGAAGGACCTCCTTGCCACCACCTGAGAAAAGACGCCCACTCCAATTTTGAAGTTTCTTCCACACCCTTTCTTTAATTCCATCAAACAAAATCCGCTTGCTCCGTTTAGTAACACAAGGAAGGCCTAGATACTTATCATGTTGATCCACCACCTTCATCTCTAGAATTTGTGCCAATTCCCTCCTGAATGAAGATGAAATCTGCTTATTGAAGCTAACCTCAGATTTGTTGAAGTTAATGGACTGCCCAGAAGCTTCCGAATAGGCTTTTAACAACCACTTAATATTACCGCATTCCTCCTTCGTAGCCCGGGAGAAAAGAAGGCTATCATCCGCAAAGAAAAGATGTGTGATTTTCGGCCCCTGTCTACTACACCGAAATCCCATAAAAGATCTCTGTCTTTTCGATCTTGAAATTAAGCTAGAAAGACCCTCTGCACATAACAGGAAAAGGTACGGAGAAAGCGGATCTCCTTGTCTTAACCCCCTAGAATGCCTTATAAAACCTTTGATCTTACCATTCAGAATAAAAGAATACGTCACCGATCTAACACACCCCATAATCTTAGCAATCCAGCTCTCAGAAAAACCCAACCTTCTCATCATACCTTCAATAAAACACCATTCCACCCTATCATAAGCCTTAGACATGTCTAACTTAAGAGACATAAAACCACGCTTCTTTCCATTAACCTTCCTTTGGAGCGCATGTAAGCATTCAAAACCAACCATTGCATTGTTCGTAATCAGTCTTCCGGGAATAAAAGCACTCTGAGTTTCATCTATTACAGAATTCAGAACCTTCCGAAAACGATTAGCAAGAGCCTTTGAAATGCACTTGTAAATGACATTACAAAGACTTATAGGCCGTAAATCTGTCATTCGAACCACATTTTTAACTTTCGAAATGAGACACAATAGAGAATGATTGATCAAATCCACCGATTTTCCATCATTGAGACATCCTAAACAAATCTTAACCACGTCATCTCCCATAATCCCCTAAATTTTTTGATAAAAATCAGTTGGAAATCCATCAATACCCAGCACCTTATCAGGCTGCATCTGAAACAATGCTCCCCTAACATCATCAGTTGTAAAAGGCCTGTCCAAAAAATTCCTCATCTCTATCGGTAATTTTTTATCCACTGCAGTAAGCACAAAATCCCTATGGCTAATACTCGGCATGGAGCTAGAGAAGAGGCCTGAAAAGTACTTAGAAATAATTTCTTCCTTGTCCTCTTCCTTACAGAATTCCACCCCATTATCATCCTCCAAAACTCTCAAAAAATTGCGCCATTTTCGAGCTGTGGCTTTAGCATGAAAAAACCTTGTGTTTCGATCACCCTCCTTCATCCAAGCAACCTTTGATCTTTGCTTTCAAAACACTTCCTCTTCCCTAAGAAGATTATCCAGCTCATTTTCAACCCGCTTACAGTCAGCCGAAGTAGTACCCCCATCAACATCTGTAATCCTTGCTAACTCCTCCTTTTTAACTGAAATACTAACTTGAGAATTAGTTTTAGTCTTCCGATTCCAAGCTTGAAGATTTCTAGCACACCCTGATAACCGGCCAACTAATTGCTGCATGTTAATAACCCCCACATCCTCCTTCCACGTCTTTTGAATCAATTCAAAACAATCCTGCCTCTCTGCCCAACAACGTTCATAAAAGAACCGATGTTTACCAACCGGAAAACTTCCCTTTTCCATAGCCTCAAGAGCTGCCAATCTACGTTTCCTACACACTGATCCAACCGTTCCTAAACCACCTGATCAGGCCCACGTCTATTCGTCCAAGTAAAACTAGAACCCGAGTACCCCAAATCTTTCAAGCCACAGTCTTCAAGGACACTCCTGAAGTTTTCCATCAGCAACTCCTATCTAGCCATACCACCCCTTTTCTCAGACAAATGCAAAATCTCATTGAAATCTCCCCCTACCACCTAAGGGAGAGAAATCATACCACTCAAACGCCGTAAAAGGGTCCATCCATGAATACGCTGAGACGAAACTGGATGGCCATAAAACCCCGTCAACCTCCATTTTTTTAAATTCAGAGAGATTACCACCGTATCAATATGAAACTTAGAATATGAAAGAAGAGATACATCCATCACCGCCTTCCATAGCAAGCAAAGCCCCCCACTATTCCCTTCTAGATCCACTACTAACTTCGCATCAAACCCTAACTAAATCCGCATAACTTCCATCACATTATGATCACAAATAGTCTCCATCAAGAAGACAATATCGGGACGATATTCCTGCAAAAGCAATTGCAGGACACGGAACGCTCGACTTCCTCCCAAACCTCGAGCTTCCAGAATAATGTTTTCATTGAGTCTGGCAAGCCGAGGAGCCCTTCCGACTCACCGATATCTCAATTGATTCATGATCAAAAGCACCTACATTCCTTTGTTTTTTAACTGCAATCCCATGGTCCATCGTACTATCTCCTCCGTCACGCTTCTTCTCTAATTGACTCTCAGCCGCCGGTCCTTTAGTCCGTAAACCTCCCTCCCTCGGCCAACGTTTCCATTTCCCTTTCTTTAAAATAGCCATCGCCGTACCCCCATCCTCAGAAATTGGAACTGAAATCACCTGATTTGCACTAGTGTTCCCCGTTAAAACACCACTAGAAAAAGGAGTCACACTAATAAGAACCGGAGCCACAACCGATCCATGCATAATATTAGACCCATTTAATTCCATACTGATACCTCCCAAATCCCCATGCAACGATGTTTTCTTAACCAACTCACCCCCACCTGCCACACAATTAACCACAGCTTCGTTATTTCCCACCAATAAATCATCCTTCATATTATTTTGTTCACCCCTACTGTCATCCCGATCCTCAACAACACCCACCGAATCTTTACGCCTCCCTTCCGCATTCATCGGTCTCCCATACGAACCATCCAAGTCTTCCTTACCAGCATCTCCGGCTTGAAACCTCATACTGGTAGTATTATCATCAGGAGTCTTTGATGGAGTCCTCCTCCAACTCTGCTCTTTCGGGTAATGTGACGCCCCGACAGAACGATTCGGACCCGCCATTCTATTTTGTCCTGGGGGGTTCGTCGCTCTCATCCAAGGACCAAAGTCGAAATCCATATCAACCCCCCCTCTTGCTCCATCTTTCCAAACGTGGCATTCTCTGTAAGAATGACCAATAAAACCGCAATGAAAACAATATTCGGGGAGCCTTTCGTACCGAAGAAGTAGAAGAGATTCGCTCCCATTCTCCTGTAAACTAACTCTTAGGAATCTTTTCGGAGGTTTTGAAACATCTATGGCCACTCTCAATCGCATATATTTTCCAAAACATTCTCCTGAGGCTCCAACATCCAAATCCCGCAGGTCACCAATAAGTTGCCCTAAAAATTCCCCCATCTCTTTCGTCATACACATCAAAGGCGCATTGATAACCTGAACCAAAAACTCCACCTTGTCGAAGGATAGTGTTGAAATATCTCCAATCCCAAACGTTGCATGGCCAAAGTTAACATAAATGATTCATGATACAACCGTTTACGTTTTTTGACTTCTTCAAATTTTATTTTAAAAATTCTTAATTTCTTTAAAACATAGGTTTAAAATTTAATAATCTGAGAGTGATAAGGTTTTTATGCATATAAGTGCTCAATAAAATGTGTTAATAGAAAAATTATTTCGATTATTAAAGTTTTTTTTTTTTTTTTTTTTTTTTTTTTTTTTTTTTTTTGTGCAATTCTAATTATGTTTTATAGAAATCAAATATTGGGTTATCATGATTTTAGCTTATTTAGACTAAACATTTTTCAAGAAAAAACATAACCACAGCAGAAAATCAAAAAGAGAAACCAGTTTGGGCACCAGAGATGGGAAGCACAAATAAAGTATCGAATAAGTATTGCAAATTTGCTCGCCACTTTTGCAAATTTGTTCAGAGGAAGCACCCCACAAGAACACCACAGAAGCTCTGAAATTTTGAATCTCCATTTCCACTCTGAAAACCTCTATTTGGGTCTAAACCTTTTTTTTATTATGCGGTCCAGGTATATACCCGGAGCACAACATGCCAAGTGATCAACTTTATCTTATAAATGGTGTTTTGAAGAAAGTTCATTTGGTAAAATCAAGAAGAGCATTTATGATCTATTAGATTTAAAATTGAAACCTCAAGGTATTTTTCATATGGAACACACGTTCAACAAAATGTGGTGGCGGCAACTCAAACATTTGAATAAACGCTCTTACCACTAAGATATATTGGGAGGTGGTTAGAACACGAGCATTAACATTCATATTGAAATCCATTGTAATTCCCACAATGAAATGACACACGAACCCAAGAAACTGATTCGGCAGGGGTCTCGGGCATAACAACAGAAAGACCAGTCCAAAAGAGGCCACTATAGATAACAGATGCAGAAGTATGATGAGCAGCTAGACGGTATGGGCTTACTCTTGGCTGAGCATATTCAGAGTATTGGAAGTCCTTGACTGTTCTCGTCTCCTATCTATACTAGGACACTTGTGTAATTAGATTTCTGTTATACCTAGGATACTTGTGTAAGTCGGTTTACATTAACCTATTGTAACTAGTATAAATACTTACAGCAGTGATGAATAAAGTAAGCAATTATTTTATCTCACAATTACGATTTCTATTATGGTATCAGAGCTTTGCTAAGAAATAGCGTAAAGATCCAGGAACCCTAATTTCTTTTCTTCTTCTCACCGATCATGTCTACCTCTGCCAACACAACCGAAATTTCTTCCTCCTCTACTTCTTCTCCTCAAGTCATTCTCATGGGCACAAACAACACCAGCAACTATCAATCTCTTCTGGCTATCAACTCCACTCAGGTTCCCATTAAACTCACAAAGAGTGTGAACTATGCCGCCTGGCGATCTCAATTTGAAAACCTCCTATTTGGATATGGCCTTATGGGGTATTTAGATGGCACTAATCCGTGTCCCCCAGCCACCATTGCAGCCTCCTCTGACCCTGCTGCTGCTGCTTCGACGTCCAGCGCATCGGTGGCCAATCCGGCCTATCACCTTTGGCTACGTCAAGACAGGCTTCTTCTCCACGCCATCCAGGTCTCCTGCATGGGTGCTGCTCAATCCATTGTTACCAGGTCCGCAACCTCTGCTCAGGCCTGGACTAAACTTGAAGTCACATATGCCAATAAGTCCAACACGCGCAAGCTCGGTCTTCTTGATTCCCTCACCAGAAGGGGAATTAGGCCAGTGACTAACCTGCAGTGGGATATCCTGATGATGGACACCTGTAATGTTAGCAAACGGAAAAATATTTTCGACAAATACGACATGACGAGAGACATACACCCTATGTGTGTGGAAATCTAGACACAGGTAAGCATTGTGTTCAACAGAATATCCTACGAAGACACACGGTTTGGACCGAGGTTCTAGCTTGTGAGATGTGTAGGGACGTAGCCATGGATAGCACAAGCAACCAAATACTCGTAATTTCCGATAATTCGGATCTGTGTGGAAAAGTGTGAAGTATGGGCTATTGTTATGAAGGACTGGAGTGATCATACGATTAATTAGATAGACTGCAGTTTGAAACGCCAGTGACCAGAACCGTAAGGGCATGGAGGCATGATGTAAAAGGGTGAGAGCTGTTTCCACTATATGTCGGTGTTTGCGTTCAGCAGTGCCAACATGTTCAGGTGTGTGTGGGGGTGACTTTAAATGTTGAATGCCAAATAATTTTAAGTCACGACCAAGAGAATGGGCTTCCCCACTACCATCCGAGTAAACCGTTTTGATTGTAGTGTTGAAAAAATTTTCTACAAGAGCTTTAAATTGTTTGAAAATATGCGGGACGTCGGACTTGTGTTTAAGTGGATATAACCATGTGTATTTTGAAAAATAATCCACAAAAACAACATAATATCTAAATTTATCATAGGAAGTTATGTGGGCAGGGCCCCAAACATCAGTGAATAAAATTTCCAACGGTTTATTGCATGACAATGTAGACATACCGAATGGTAGTTTATGACTCTTATTACACTGACAAGCTGGACAATGAGAAAAAGAAGACTCTAACTTGGAGACTGGGAGACCTTGAGACGACACTAGGTGTTGAAGTACTTGACGAGATGGATGACCCAGACGGCAGTGCCACACCAGAGATGAGGCATTCGGCCTTGTTGTGGCGGAAAAGAGACAAGCTGAAGACGCAGGTTTCGGCCAGATATAGAGGTTCCCCTCATTCCGGCCGCGGACCAAGGATGCCCCCGTGGTCAGATCCTTCACAAGAAAATAGTCAGGAAAAAATTCAATAGATGTTTTATTCTGAGAGCAGAATTTAGACACAGAGATAAGATTATGGGAGATGTGAGGAGAACATAAAACTTGGTTAATATGAAAAGAATTGACAGGAGTGTGTAAAGAGGTGCTACCAGTGTGGGTTATAGGGATAGTTTTACCATCGCCAACCATAATTTCTTCAGAACCACCATAGTCTGAGTGGCGAAAGGGTTCCATCAGAGGCCTGGAATAGATTTCACTGAAACATTTAGCCCCGTTGTCAAACCTGTCACTGTTCGACTAATATTGACATTAGCTATTACTAACGGTTGGTCCCTACGACAACTGGATGTTAACAATGCGTTTTTGCAGGGCACTCTCAATGATGATGTTTACATGACACAACCACCTGGGTTTACTAATTCTACTCTGCCACATCATGTCTGCAAGCTCCGGAAGGCTATCTATGGCCTTCGCCAGGCCCCAAGAGCCTGGTATAATGAATTACGCTTGTTTCTTCTGTCAACTGGGTTTCGAAACTCCAAGAGTGATGCTTCTCTATTCTTCTCTCACACTGGCGGCCACACTCTCTATCTACTTGTCTACGTTGACGATATTATCATTACTGGCTCTTCGACTTCACAAGTCCAACAATTCATTGCCACACTTGCCCGGCGGTTCTCCCTAAAGGATTTGGGGCTGTTATCCTTCTTCCTTGGTGTAGAGGCAACTCACTTCACCGATGGTCTGTTCTTGTCCCAGCAGAAATATATTCGTGACTTGTTGGCCAAGGTGAATATGCTTGATGCTAAGCCTGTCTCCACTCCCCTCTCGAACACTGAAACTCTCAGGCTCACTGATGGCAGTTCTCTCACCGATGCTACACAATATAGGCAGGTCGTGGGGTCTCTCCAGTACTTGTCTCTCACCAGACCAGACGTCTCTTTTGCCATGAATAGGTTGTCTCAATTCATGCACAAGCCGACCACGATCCATTGGACTGCTGTCAAACGGGTCCTTCGCTATCTCAAAGGATCGATCAGTCATGGTATTATCTTACGCAAAAATTCTCCTTCCACTCTTCATGCGTTTGCGGACTCTGACTGGGCTGGGGACCCGGATGACCGTCGCTCTACCTCTGCATACATTATATTCCTTGGCTCAACTCCAGTCAGCTGGAGCTCAAAGAAGCAACATACTGTTGCTCGCTCCTCTACGGAAGCTGAATACCGTGCTATAGCATCAGCTGCCGCTGAGCTAAATTGGATTGGTCAACTTTTGGTTGAGCTTCAGCTCCATTCTCCGGCTGCACCTGTCATATACTGTGACAATGTTGGCGCAACTTATGTTTGCGCGAATCCCATTTTCCACAGCCGAATGAAGCACGTTGCTATTGATTTCTTTTTTGTTCGGGACCAAGTTGCTCGCAAACAATTACGGGTCGCTCATGTGCATACGAATGACCAATTGGCTGACTCTCTCACCAAGCCGCTATCTCGGCAGCTCTTTTCAGCTCATCGGATCAAGATAGGCGTCCTTGACGGAAGCTCTATCTTAAGGGGGCATATTGGAAGTCCTTGACTGTTCTCGTCTCCTATCTATACTAGGACACTTGTGTAATTAGATTTCTGTTATACCTAGGATACTTGTGTAAGTCGGTTTACATTAACCTATTGTAACTAGTATAAATACTTACAGCAGTGATGAATAAAGTAAGCAATTATTTTATCTCACAATTACGATTTCTATTACAGAGGGTGGCTCTTACAAGAGAGAAAATAATTTGAAAACCAAATACAAAACAAATTGCAAAATAGAAAAAAGGAATTGAAGAAGATATAGCTGAGAACTTCTTACCTCTAAACCACTTTTCATCATCCACCAGCCAATAAAACCCTGGCCAGCACCAACTGCGAAAAGAGAAGATGGTCTCAGAAAATACGAAATGGAAGAGCAAAAATGATACCCAGTCCCCTTCCCCACATACGGTGTGCATATTCCATCCAATAAATAAATTTGAAATCTTCAATAATCATCCCTTTGTTTACACTGTCAGAGATCAAAAACCAAGTAATATGAAGTTTTAACAATAAATTCAATGTGAATTTCAAATGCTTGCCTGAAGAAATCAATATAAATGCTACAAAAAAACCTGCAGTGCAATTTGTACTTACCGTATATAATCAGGTGATTGCTTATACTTGCCAAACTCCTGCAACCACTCCTCATCTGCTAGAGGGAGGCCACCGGTGAGTGAATTTCCAGTCGGTAATTGAAAGACCATATCGAGTTAGTTGAGTAACACCACCAAGTACACCTCCTTAATAACTACTTTTGAAACTTTAATTGTTAATAACCATTTTTTTTTTAACTTTCAGTGTATGTCCGTAAATTACAAGAGTACCCCTGAAAATAGTGTTATTTTAAATGTTGAAGAAAACTTGAAATTATAGGTAAATTGAAATGTTCAAACTTGAAATCATGACTAAATTTAAATGTCCAAACTTGAAATCTGGACTAAATTGAAATATCCAAACTTGAAATCTGGACTAAATTGAAATTAGGATAAGTTTTTTTTTCCCCTTTTTCTTCTTCCTCTTCTTCTTCCCCAAATTCAAATTAGGTTTAGGTTTTTTGTTTCTATTTTGTTTTACAGACCAAATCGCCGGCGAGGATTGCGAGCACCGAGCCTCCGGACGCCGTCGACTGGTCGTTGCCCATCGCTGTTCGGTGGTTCGTGAAGTTGAAGGTCGGTGGTTCGTGACGCTGCTGGTCGGTCGCTTGTGAAGCTACCAGTCGGTGGTTCGTGACGCTGCTGGTCGGTCGCTCGTGAAGCTACCGGTCGCTGGTTCGTGAAGGTCATGCGAGCTCGGCGACGACTTCCTGTGGTGGACGAAGACGTCCGGCGATGGCGACGGCGACGGCATCGAGAGGAGAGAAGAGAGAGCAGATTGGGAGAGAGAAGGAGAAAGAGAGAAAAGAAGGAGAGAGAGAGTTTTGGGGAGGTTTTTATATGAGGGTTTTTCAGTAATTTCTCGAAAAAGTTGTTATAAACAATTAAAATTTCGTTTGTGGTTAAAAAAGAATTTCCCCTAATATTTGTGGTCATTCCGAGTAATTTCCACTTTTATTTATTTATTTATTTATGAATAGTCATTAAAACTGAAAAGGTAAAAAAGGAAGAAGCAATGAGTCAGATAGTGTTTATGATATTGTTATTCTCCATACTCAACTTCATATCTTTTGGTTTGTCTAGTTGAGTTTTTTAATCAGTGTTGTAAAATGCCTACTTTACCTGATTCATTTTATTGCAAAATGCTGTATCTGATGTCATTTTAACTTTATTACTTTCTCTTTTTCTTGTTGCATTTGCTTTGCCTTACACAGTGAATAAACAGTTAGATGAAACTAGACCTAGTTTGTCTGAATTTCTTGTTATAGAGGATTCCTATGTGTATAGCCAAAAGTAAACATATTGAGTTTAGTCTATACACAAGTTTATGATGTGAATGCTTATGTGAGAGTGAGAGTAAGTATTTACCATTAATGAGTATATTACGCTTGGGAATCCAAAAGAAATGGTTATTTAAATAGCATGCAACTTCTGATCTTCTTGGATTGGGCATATCTCAATGGGTTTGTTGATTGATCATGAGAATATTTCTTCATTTTGCCACTATTTTTGGCTCGGCTTTGAATGTCCACTATCCTTGTCTGGCCCAAAGGCTAGAAGGTCCAACCTATGGCCGAAATGCTTACATGGTACATCCATGGCTCTTTAGGTACTATAATAGGAGAATTGGCTCTTGCTTACTGTGAGGCTTGGTTTTCATATAATTGCTTAATGTTAACTCACCAAATGCTGGGGTTATATGATTTCTTTGGTTATTTGGTATTATTTGGTAGATTCTTTTGTTTTGTTTTGTTTTTTTCTTCCGTATTTTGCTAAATGAACCCCTTGGTACTTTGCAGGAAGATGATGAGCCTGAAATCACTTCTTCTAAGAAAAAGGAGAAAAAAGGTTTTTTGTTTTGACTTTTGCCTATGCCCAATATCCAGTGGTGTATTATTCGCTTGATTATTTTTATGTGAAAAGTTTTTTTTATTTATTTTTTATTTTTTTCATATTCTAGTCAATAAAGAAAGTTTTGGGGATATTAAACTCAGTATGAGAAATTTTAAGAAAATGTTATTCATTAAGGAACATTTGGTCTTTTAGCCAACATTAACTTCTTTTCTCTTTGGTAATTAATGTCTTGATCCTTGTTGTGATGTTAAAAGCTACTGGTTTCAAAAGAAAGGCAAAGAGCTTCAGAGATGAGGAGTTCTATATAAGCTCAGTGCCAACTAATCATGTAGGTTACATTTTATAAACATTTGATGTGATACTTTCTCATAATAACATTACATTCTGTTCTGATGCATGCTTTGTTGGATTTGAAAACTTGGCCAACTGTTTTGTTTTTACTTTGTTCAGCACATGGAGGCAGGACTCTCAGTAAGAACTGACCAAGGTTTTGGATCAAATAGGTAAATTGTCATGCAGTCTGCTTCTCGTGCTTGCTAATACGTTTCAGTCCTGGTGATGATTTTGCTTTATATTAACTGCATTAGCTTGGAATGTAGAAATGGAAGTGATTATGTGATGAATTTTAAATGAGAAATACATGAGTTTGAAATTTCCCATTTAATTTTATCTTAAATGCATGCAATGATGTGGCAGAATCATTGAAGTTGAGTTATATATAGTGAAGTAGCTGAGCATCTACTGATGCTAATTCTTATTGTAGGTTGGAAGCTGCTATACTAGATCTGGTTGCAGAAAAATAAATCAGTAAATCATTGGGATAAGGTTTTATCTCCATTTCAGTTATTTTTAATTGTTAATTGTATCTTCATCTTATGACGATATTTGGTGGCAGAGGAGTAAAAAGCATGTCAACTAATTATTCTGGGCAGCGTGGAGGTGGTCTTCAAATCGAGGGCATCCAACTCTTTTGCTGATAACTTGGCCAAGAGGGCTTCTGGCTTGAAAGATGATAAGCTGGTTTGGAGCGACAGTGGTGTTTAGATCACTTTTGCTTCTCTCTGCTTTTGTTTTTTCTGGCCTTCCCGGCTGTTGGTGTTGCTAATAAAACTTGTCCCTGACTGTTCAAAAAAAAAAAAAAAAAAAAAAAAAGTCGAACGGTGAATGTGTTACAGCTAGTGGAAAGGTACTATTTGCTGAACTCTTTCCCATTTATGTGTAGTATTTCTTATGTATTAATAACTGTAGCATCTGAAAAAATTTGCGTATTAAGTGGCAGTCATTTTGTGTAAGTGAGAACCTATTGTTGTTTTGAGACAGCTAGATGGTGTTCATAATTTCAATTTCTCAAAAAGTTATATATCTGCCTTTTGCTTTTAAGTTGTATGCCATGGCTAAGTATTTGGTTAAAATTCATGTTTCATGTTATCATTTGCATCTCTAAAGTAATGATTAACGATGCTAATTTTATTAATATTAAATGAAAGATTTAAGAAGTTGAGGAGTTTAGTCTGTGTATTCTCAATATTACAAATACAAGTTCTTGTAAATCAACATTGGGTGTGTATATATATATACACTTTTCTCGTTTTTATCATAACTGTTGATATATTTTACTTTTGTCTCGTTCAATATAAACTGTTGATATTTTGTTTCTATTGGATGATCAATACATGAGGATGAGCTTGATATACGTCCCATGTATTTCTCGTTTTATCATTAAAAAAAAAGGGTTATTGGCACTAGCGTCCCTTAAACTTTACGCGAGTTTGCATTTTACTTTATGTACTTTTTTTTTAGGCGTTAAACCCCCTGAAATCTTATTAATTGGCAAATAGTTTAGTTTATTACCCTATGAACACCTGTTTGATGGGGTATCTACAGTCAGGTTTTGCCAATAAATGATATTTCAGGGGGTTTAACGTCAAAAAAAAAAGAAAAAAAGTTCAGAGGATAAAATACAAACTCACATAAAATTCAGGGGGGACTAGTACCAATAACCCTAAAAAAAGTATTGAGTTTGTTTCGGCTAAGCTCTCCACTGATTAAGAAATGAGAGATCAAAAGGCTTCATTTTACCCAAATTAGATGGGTAAGAATATGAGAGATATAATGTGATTTTAATTAAGGATTAATACATATAATTGAAAAAAATTGGTTTGTATAGACCCTGGATAATTCATAAATGAACAGATGTAATCCTTGTATTTTATTAGAACCACGAATAGAGAAACAAATTTGTAAATTTTAAATTGAACAAATGCAATTGTTACACACACATGCAATTATTAGAACCACGAATCGTTTAAAAGTTACACACACATGCAATTGTTAGCTAAGAGAGGAGGTATGTTTAGTGTTGAAATCACCTTTATTATCAACTAAACATATTACACAAATCTTTATCAATTCAATTTTATAAGTGACAACTTGCAAGAGATTCCATTCATTAAGTTGGCTAAAAAAGCATAATGCATAATTAACCTAACTTTAAAAATATAAATTAAAAATAAAAATATAAACATATAAATTATCGTTTCATTTTGGCTCCAATTTCACATATCTAATTAAAAATATAAATTTATTATTTACTTATTGGAACTTTTATCATTTACTAAATGAAATGATCAAGTTTTAGCATACTCCAGATTTAAAAACCTGACTTGAACTTATGATCTCAACGTTAGCTTATCATCAAGCTACCTCAACTTTATCATTTGCGGGGAAAGAATCATTTTCCCCCCTATATTATGCCATATTGGTAATTCTCCCCTTGCATTTTGTTTAATAGCCATTTTCTCCCCTCAAAGCAAAAGTATTCGCCAAAAACCCTCCTATCGTTACTTTTTCCGTTAAAATGACAAATTGACTTCAAAAATAAAAACGCCACCATCAGGGATTGAACCCTCGACATTGTGCTTTAGAGCCACACGCTCTAACCAACTAAGTTACTCCAGCTCACTATTGAAGGATTGTTGATTTAAATGTGTGTGTGTGTGTATATATATAAATATAATATGTTTAAAATAATGTAAATATGTTTATATAATTTTTCTTTATTATTTTTAGTATTTTCTAGGTTTTTTTATCAATTGAAATAATAAATTTTTTGGAAAGGAAACAAATTCAAAAAAAATAAAATTATGGGCTTTTATTTTTTGGATTTTCTGGGTTTCCTTTTGTTTTCTTATTTTCTTTTTCTTTTTCATAAATCTGTTTTTATATATTATTATTAAACATGAGTTTATTTTAAATTATATAAACATATTGTGTGTGTGTGTGTATTAGTAATCTAGGCTTCCCAAATTTTTTCTCAAATTTCTTCCCAAATGGTGTTGGCATGTGAGATGTCAACATCTTGCAAATCATGGAGATTATATGGTGAGTGTTGTGATATTGACACTTACATGCCAACACTATTTAAAAAAAAAATGGAAATCCTAACATTACTCTGTATATATATATATATAAATAATTCTTCAATAATGAGTTGGAGTAGCTTAGCTTGATGTATGCATTTTTTTTTTTTTTTTTTAATTTGACAGAAGGGGAAAATGACTAATATTTAGAGTTTCAGGGGGTTGACTGACTATTATTGAAACCAGGGAGACCAGTTTATCTAATATGGCAAACCTCAAGGGAGAAATGATAATTTCCCTTCATTTATTTGTTAAAGTTACCATAATACCTTTCAAGATAACTGTCAATTTGTCATTTTAACGGAAAAAGTAACTGGGGGGGGGGGGGTGTATTTTGCAAATACTTTTGATTTGAGGGGGGAAAATGACCATTAAACAAAATACGGGGGGAGAATTACCAATATGTCATGATATAGTGGGGAAAATGATTCTTTCCCTTATTTGCGTTATAACATATAAAAATTGTCCCCATCTACTTGGGAAGTTTTGAACCACAAGTTCGATACTTTGTAATAGATAAATCAGCTTAAATTTTAATTGAGAAATTTTCTTCTTCTTATGGCATAATTTTGTGTCCAAGAAACTATAAAATGAGATTAAGGCTATGTTTGAGATTGCTTAAACTTAAGAAATAATCACTTATATTATAATTTAGGACCCATGAAGTGTTTGGTAAACACTTCATAATCAACTTATTTCAAAATTTGCTCCTCCAATAATCAGCTTTTAAGAAGTTGGTTAGGGGTAGCTTTTGGAAGTTGATTATTGGAGAAGCATGTTTCTTATCATTGGAATGTCTATAATACCCCATACTATTTTAATATAAAGACAATAATACCATTTTATTTAATAGTGATAATTTTTTGAATTAATAATAATTTTAAAAATCGAAAAACTAAAAAATTAGAAATTTTTTTTTTGAAGACCGGTCACCACTGCTCACTGGTGGTGCCACCAATGATGATGAAGACCGGAGGATGGCCGACTACATCCAACGACGTCGAAGTCGTCTGAGGAAGCCGATCCTCCTCCGGAAGTGGAGGAGGAAAAGGCCGATTCTGTTGATTCCATCGCGATTTACCACCTATCTGCTCTTTGCAATCCACGATTCCGTCGAGAATCCAATCGCGTTTCCGACGCAACAGTCGATTCTTCTCCAGCGATGGATAGAGGACTTCCTCCTCCATTTTTTTGATTGGTTTCAAGAGGAATATCGCGATTTCAATCGCGAAAACTCGGCAGCGAGAGAAGAGGTCAGCAGTCATGCGATGAAGGTCAACGATGCACTTGAGGTGGAGAATCTAATGGATCAGCAGAGGGAGGCGGAATCGGAGAGGTTGACGGAGAAGGAGGATGCCGAGTTTCAGATGTGGATCTAGTGAGTGTAGAAGGAACGAGTTGACTCAATACAAGTCGACTCAATTCATTTTTTTAATTTAAATATGATTTTTATTAATTTAAAATAAATTTGGAAAGTCTTGAAACCCTAAAATACATAGAACCAGTTGATAAAAAGGAAAAAGAAAAAAAAAAGCTGGAAAAAAGAGGTAAAAAGGAAAAATAATAAATAAAAAAAACTGGAAAAAATGAAAACAAAATTCAAATATATTACATTTTAGCACTCATGCCCAATTTAGTAATTTTCCATAATCAATTAAAGTTTGCCAAACACATTTTCCTTGCTTTTTTCCTCAAGTTGATTATTTATAAAACCAATTTACCAAACACCCATCAACTTATTTGGTAAGTTGATTATTGCTTAAGTTAAACTATAAGCTGATTATTCCATAAGTAAAGCAATCCCAAACATAGTCTAAATCTGTATTAAAACAACTTTGATACCTAGGATGTCCACAACAAAAGTATACTAGGTTTCTTATAAACTTCTGTCTGAATCAACATAAATCTACTGCTTACACACTTGATTTATTGGTCAATGAATCACATGATAACTCAGTCTTGTGCAGATGGTTTCATTGAATACTAAGTTTAACATAAATTTGAATCTAATTTGCAATAAGCATGTAATATTCCTTCTTCCTAAATGTTTGACATTAATATTTTCATTCAACAACACCGTTGTAAACATATTCCCTCAACAACACTGTTATACACTATTTCAAAAGAACTTCAGATGATTGGCATTGAAAGTTTTACTTTAATAAAACTAATACCCCGGACCATGACAACACGTCTAACTGCTTTGTAACTTCTATTTATTACCTTGATGAGACTTGGATGGTGTGATGGCATTTCCTAAACCAAAGAATTACATAAAGAAACCAATTACACAAACAATTAAGAAATATTCCACGGCAAACTTTATATAAGAAAATAAATAAAAAATACGTCAATAAATCAAACAAATTGAACTAAAAAATTATAATGATAATAATAAAAGCCACAAAACTTTCCCTTCAACACTGCCAACATGTAGTCTGGTGACTCTGGTCTAACTGCGGTTGAATGGTTAAGGCACAATTCTGTATTTTCATCCTAGTAGGCATTTGCACAAAAAACACATTCTACTCAACAATGAACATACATCATTTCAACTTTTTGTTGGTTCTTGGACAGGAAATGTTGGAAGTGAATTCAAGCATTCACAATAATTTTCATCATTAACAAGCAAGTCTATGACCATGGAAACTATGGATGCATCTGGAATCAGATTTCTCTTGACCATTTTGTGAAGAAGTTCAACCACTTTTGATTTTTCATTGTTTTGGATGAAACCACGCATAAGCGTACCAAATGTCACTTCATCTGGTATACAACCCTTTTCCTCCATATCCAATAACAAACGGTTTGCCTTTTCTAGCTCTCCTTTTTTACAAAGCCCATTGATCATGATGCTATATGTTACAACATTTGGCACTAAACATTTTTCTGTCAATTTATGGAATAGCTCCCAAGCCATTTCGATCCTTCCAGATTTACATAATCCATCGATAAGGCAACTGACAATTTTAATGGTCAATTCAAAACTGGAATCTACTAAAGTATGAAAGAATTGCAATGCATCTTGAACACAATCATTCTTGCAAAGTCCATCAATAAAAGCAGTAAAAGTACTTGAATTAGGTGCAACCTCAAAAGAATGCATCTCATCAAACATTTTCCATGCCTCTCCAACTCTACCAGCCTTAAAAAGGCCAATTAGCAAAATGTTGTAACTAACAACTGTTGGCCTAATTCCCTTCGAAGTCATTTCTCTATAAAGATTCGTAGCTTGGTCTGCTTTTTTATTCTTACAATACCCATCTATCAAAATATTGTAGCTAACAACACTAGGCGTGCACCCCGTACTTGCCATTGAAACAAATAGTTTCTCCGCGTCATGAATTCTTCCCACCAAGCAATAACCATCCATAAGTATGTTATAAGTGTAGGTATCGGGTTGAACACCTCTTTGAATCATCAATCCGTACAACCTATTTGCTTCATCCATCTTCCCATTCTTGCAAAGCTCATCCAAGAGCACACTAAATGTCACTGTAGTGGGATGCACACCTTGATTCAACATCTCCATAAAAAGGTTTTTAGCCTCTTCCCAATCACCAACACAACACAAGCCATGAATAAGAGAGGTATAAATGACAGCATCCACATGGATTCCCCTGCCCTTCATTTCCAAAAACAGTTCTTTGGCTTTATTTATAAACCCATCTTTACAAAGACCATCAATAATACTACCATACCAAACAACATTAGGTTTACAAGTAACACTGTATTTACTATTCCCATTAACCACTTGTTCATGTAACTGGAGGGCAACAATTGTATTATCACTTCGACACAGCCCGTGAATCAAAGTTGCAAATGTGACCACATCAGGCCTACAGCCGAAGGATATCATTTTCTTAAGAAACCGAGTTGCTTCCATAATTCTACCCTCCTTACAAAGACCTTTAATTAGACAAGTAAAAGTCGCATCATCTGGGTTAAAACCTCTCCTGAAAAGTGCACCAAATACCACAAAACCATCACCAACCCTACTCATCTTGCACAGACAATTAATCAAAATGTTTAAAGTGATAAAATTAGGCACCAACCCAAGAGAATTCATTCTAGTCTGAAGGGAAATAACATCACCATAATGCTTATTCTTCACAAGTGCAGTAAACAAAATACCGAAAGAGGACATGGGAGGAGTGGGTTGCATATGAATCATGTAATCAAAGAAGTGAAAAGCTTCATGGAGGTCGATTTTACCTGATTTGCATTTCCCATGAATAAATTCATGAAGCCGAGCTCGGTCTGAGTCTTTTGATTTAGACTTTGATTGTGAAGTAGTAAAAAGCTTGGACAGTGATGAGACTCCATTTCTGGGAATGGAAGCTCTTGGGTGAGAGATTGAAGACAGTAGAGTAGCTTTCAAACCTATCATTTTCAAAACCCTAGGAGAGAGAGGGAGAGTTTCTCAGAAATTTTTGTTGGAGAGTGGAGACTGGATGTAAATCTCTTGCTGGGAATCAGAGTGAATGTAAACAGGCTTAGGCGGGTCGGAGTCTTTTAAAACTGTTGGATATGGATTTAAGTGGTGACAAACTGTTGGGTCCTAATGTCCGATTGGTGGCCCATTCAATTAATCCATTTATTGCGTGTGATAAATTACGGCAAATTGCACAAACACTTGAGACCAAACCCATCTGTCCACTGTCTCTTCACTCTTCATTTTTCCAAGCAAACGTAGTAACCCACTTAAGATCAAACCCATCTGTCTTTTGTCTCCCCATCAAACTCCACCATCGACGTCTCACTGTCGTCTGCAAGGCTGGTTTTGCGATGGAGACGGCCGTTTAAGCTACGAGGCTCCGGTTGGACAATCTGGGCCCGCAACCGGGGTCGAGGAAGAGAGCGGAGAGAAAAGGTAGAGGTTACGCGGCTGGTCAAGGAGGAAGTTGCGGTTTTTGAATGAGAGGTCAGAAATCGAGGTCCAGTCCTGGTGTCAGAAGAGGTTTTGAAGGTGGTCAAATGTCTCTCTATCGTCGGATTCCAAAGCTACTTGGTATTGCTGGAGGTAAATTCTTCATTTATGGTTCAGTTTCATGTTTAGGATTTGATAATGGATGATTTAATTTTGTATATTGATGTTATTAGTAGTGATAGCTGCTTTATATGTAAAAGTTTGCTGGAGAGGTATTTACATTTCTTGTGTGGTTTGATTTTGTGTTTAAGATTTGATGATGAAGCTTGAAATTTTGTTATTTGATATTTGGAGGTACAAAATTTGTCTCTCTTTTAGAGGGTTTGTGCATAAAGTTAGGATTGCTGGAGGTAATATTTTGTATTTTCTTGCGTAGTTCAGTTTTGTGTTTAGGATTTGATGATGAAGCTTGATTTGTTTGTTGTTTGATATTTGAATGTGAGAAAATAGTCACCTTTTAGAGGGCCTGTGGATAAAGTCTGTGATATTTTTAGTTTCATGTGTCCTGCAATTCCTTAATATGTATTCATGTTATTAGTGATCATTTGATTTGCTGTAATGGAAACAATGTGGTGTGGTCCTTCTATTTGTATTGACATAGTTGTGTGTAAAATCGTTGGTAAATCTGAATGTGGAAGTTCTATCGTTATGGGATGTCGAATTTTGCCATAAACAGATTTTTTTTTTTCTTTTGATGGAAGGAAACTGAGAGAATCTTTGTTATGGACGGTTTTGCTTGCCAAGTTTTAGATGTGTCTTTGAACAAGATTTTAGCAGACATCTCAATTGGTGTAATGGATTTTTCTTTCTTCTGTACATGTGCTTATTTACTTGTAAATTGACTCCGTTCAACATATTTTCATTATAGTGTGGGGTCTCCAATGTGAACTCTAAAAGACTGATCCTCGTAGCGAACTTGAGTGATCTTGTCATTTAATTAATACTGTATGGGGCAAAACAACCGAAAAGGGCTTGCAAAGATATTTTATCACTTTATGCTTTTATACTTCAAGGATGAGGCTTAAGCTGTGCTGGATGTATGGAGCAGCCTTGAGTGGTTAGAACCGAGATGATATTATCATATCGCCCGAGTATGCATCGTTTAAAGTGGCCAAACTAACAGGAACACAGCATTACCTTGGACCGTTTCTGTTTTCTTTCCCCCTACTAAACTAGTAAACTTTAAAGAATTGGGTTGTGCATCCTTGTAGAAACTGCATAGTAGATAGCAGCACAGAAAAATGGCGGTGAAGACTTTGGTTTTTAGCTAAAAGGGGGTAACTAATATCAGCATAGCTTTTGGCTACACAGTTTGAGGCTCCCTACTTCTCCAATCTGCGTGCAATCAGTTCTTATTCTTTCTATTTCTTCTTTTTTGAATCTTTTTTGTCTTATTTCACAAACATCACTTTCTTTACTTCAATTTTGTGTGCTCTGTGTGCTTATTTGTGCATTCATTTGTCGCTTGCTGTGCATATATTTATTTCTTAAAGTTCTTACTGATATATCTCTCTTATTATGTTCTTACAAGGTATGCATGCGGGTCTACCTAAATATGTACCCGTTAACTTGAAAGACATAGCAGAGGCTGGATTTCAAGAGGATAAAGAGGTGTCACTGGAGACTTTAAAGAAGAAGGGTTTGATCAACCCCTCAGGAAGAGAAAGAAAACTCCCTTTAAAGGTATAGATAATGGCATAACTGTAGCCTGATTGGTGTCATTAAGTCCCAAACATGAATATGTTTATACATTAATAGTCATGTGGTATCGTACCGGATACTAATTTCAATAATGGTTTTGATTGTGAATCATTTGTTCACAAGATTCTGTCAACACAGTTATTCTATCTTTTTGCTGATATGTGATTTAATCTTAAATTTCAATAATGGTTTTGATTGTGAATCATTTATTCTCAATATTCTATCAACACAAAAAGAAATAATTCCCTTTATAGGATGTTCTACAAATAATTAAAAGACTTGTGCAAAGTCTTAGAAAATTAGATGTGTAGTACATGCCATGCACTCTAGTATAATAATATGTCAATGTCAATCCTTAAGATCTGTTCTTTTTCAATAGCTGCACTTTTTATTGTCAAGACATTTGCATGAAATATCCACTGGTGTTGGGTTGAGCTTGTAGTGGATTAGGACTTTTTATTATTTTAGTGGCAGTCGTGTATGAACTCCTTCAGAAGCTGATCTTGTGGCTTTTCCACTGTTCTTATTCAGCTTGTTTTAGAGGGTGTGAGACTGAGTGCAAGACAGTTACGGGATGCTCTACTCATGGAAAAACGTAGAATGGAGAGTGAGATTCACCGAGCAAATACATCTTTTAATTTCTTTCAGATGAAATCTGCAAGAATTGAAGATTAGGTATGTCTGTTATTTGCCACAGGATGCAAGTCATTGGACATTCAAATTTTGACTTGCGGATGCTTTCTTGCAGTTGAAATTTTGCTTGGACCAGGTTCTGCTACTTCAGAAAATATACGAGAAAGTTTTAGATGTGAAAAGATCATCTCTTCAAGTAAGGGAGTCGTTAGAAGAATTACAATCTAAGGTGGATAAAAGTCGATTGGCTCTTATGGGGGTGCTCATAGAATTAGAGGAAGAGAGGTAATGCATATATTGTTTCATCCTTTCCAGTTTATGCAAATTGCAGGGTAATGAATTTTGTCTTCTTAATCTTTCTTATATTTATCAGATTTGACAAGAAAAGATTGGACATTGCGAGGAGAAAGGTTTTACATCTTCAAGCCCAGAAAGATGGATCATCAGTTGTAGATGAGCTGCGGCAGGAACTTAGAGAATACAGGGAAATAGTTAAATGCAATACCTGCCTTGACCCACCAACAGAGGTAAATTTGCCATTTAGATTATAGTATTATACTGGCTTCTGTGTGGTATTTAACTCAATAGGAACTGGTGTTTATAGCATTATTGTCACTGTCCGATTAGTGAGTATGTGAAATTTGGGGAAAACATTTAAAAAATATTATTGAATTTATCAAATGATATATAACATGAGGTAATATCATGAATTTTTCGTCCTGAAGAAAGTAAAACAGAAAATTAATAAAATAGTTGGTTTTATCCATCAGTTAGACAACTTAAAATCCTTCTCACCATAAAATAGTTGTTGATTCATAGTTCAGATGTTACAAAGGGAAGTTTGTGTAGTAGATCTTTATACAAACTGTTTTCTTTCATTTATGCTTTATTACAAAGTTCTTTTCTGCCTCTTCAGTTGTCATTACAAAGTGCTACCACTTGTTCTGCAACCCGTGTTCAAAGAATTACAGAAAGTGTCCAGTTTGTGCTGCAAGTTTTGGCCCTAATGTTGTGAAACCTGTGTATATCTGACTGGAAATTGGGGAATGTTTTCTTTTGCTGCTCATATATGACACCATCTTCAAGGACATTTGATCTGGTGGTACTTATAACTCAAGGTTTGAGATGTGGATGCCTTCAAGTTCACATGTTATATTTGGGAAGCGATGATCGTAGGAGGCACAAAAACTCGTCAACTAGAACCAGTGGTGTTTCCTTTACCCATACCAACTAGTGCAAAGCATCATAGATTTTATGATTGGTTCTAGGTTTTGTTGTCAATTTCAGTTTACTGTATTTATGACGTACCCCCTGCACCCATCCCCCTTTTTTTTTTCCTTCTTAGTCAATTACTTGGGGGCTCTAGAGTTTAAAGTTTGTCAATCTATTTATCAAGTTCTCAGAGAAACTTGATCAGTAGGTTCTGTTTTTTGCACATGAATGGGAATTTTTGGCCTAATGGTTTAAGACTTTAGAGCATATGTTAGTTAGATGTTATGGGTGGTGTCAATATTTATTTTGTTACCTCGTAAGAGAAGTAATGTGTATAGTAATTGTTCATGTTCTGGGTGAATTGGTTGATAGATGTAAAAGTTATAGAAATTCAATTTCGAATTTCATTTATTTTTAATCTATTATAACTTTTTTTGTCATTTGATTATTATAATTTCGTTTGTAACCATTTTTCTTATGCTGCCTATATATATATATGGGTTCAGATTTTGTTTGTGCATGTGTTGTTGCCTAGAGTTTCTGATACTCAACAAAGACCATATGCAGAGCAGAGGATGTGTAGTGTTGTTCAGGTCTACTGAGTTTCAGTTTATAGTTATTGAATTAATATCTAACTTTGTACCAATGAAGGAGTGTTGTTTATATTGTAAAATTTTAAGACCACAGCGCGAGAGAATGTTGTTTATGTCTCTAGGACGACCACTTGATAAAATGTGGAAGGAAGTGGGATAAATGGCCGATACTACCGGGAAGGATTCCTCTTTGGATAATAGGTGCTTCTTGTGATTGATTTACTATGTATTTTCTTTTATGGTTCTTATTCCGATTGGTTTTGTCCTTGTAGTAAGCGGATGAACTGTGTTATAGACGTAAGAACTCAACCGGGTAACTTCTCTCTATCAGATTCACGGGGCATGCCTATAACTTCACTTTGTCTGATTCGAGAGGTAATGCCCTGTTGAGCTCTAAATAAGCAAATTTAGTTCAAAAGGGGTCATCTAATGCATCTTAATGTGAAAGAATATATATGGTTATATGTCACATATGAGGTACCATACATTATGTTGGCTAAAAATGCATAATGCATAATTAACCTGACTTGGCTTACTAATATTATAGTTTCATTTTGGCTTCAATTTCACATATCTAACTAAAAATATAAATTTATTAAATTACTTTACTGATTAGAACTTTTGTCATATACTAAAGAAAATGATCAAGTTTTAGCATACTCCTATTTAAAAACCTGACTCGGACCACAATGATCTTAACATATGGGTGCGAGTAGCTTATCATCAAGCTACCACAACTTTTATCATTTGCATTTATTACATTTAAAAGTTGTCTCCATCTACTTGGGAAGTTTTGAACCACAATTATGTAACTTGTAATTGATAAATTATTTTTATTTTTAATTGAGAGATTATAATTGTGTGGCCAAGAAACTATAAAATGAGATTAAATCTGTATTAAAACAACTTTGATACCAAGGATGCCCCTGTTTCTTGTAAACTTCCGTGTGAATCAACAAAATCTACTGCTTACACACCTGATTTATTGGTCTATGAATCAGCACAATATGTTGTTGTCACATGATGACTCAGTCTTGTGCAGTTGGTTTCATTGAATACTAATTTTAACAGAAATTTGATTCTAATTTGCTATAAGCCTGTAATATTCCTTCTCACTAAATCGTTGACATTAATATTTTCATTTAACAAGATATGTTGTAAACCTCATCAGGTTATCAGTTTAAACATATACAAACAACACTATATTTCAAAAGAACTTCAGAAGATTGACATTGAAAGTTTTACGTTAATAAAATTAATACCCCGGACCATGACAACACGTCTAGCTGCTTTGTAACTTCTGTTTATTTGACCTTATTATTTTGATGAGGCTTAGATGGTGTGACGGCATTCCTGAACCAAAGAATTACATAAAGAAACCAATTACACAAACAATTAAGAAATATTCCAAGGCAAACTTTATATAAAAATAATTTAAAAAAAAAAATTAAAAAATACATAAACAAATCAAAGAATTGAACTAAAAAATTATAATGATAATAATAAAAGTCACAAAACTTACCCTTCAACACTGCCAACATGTAGTCTGGTTGACTTCGGTCCAACTGCAGCTGAATGGTTAAGGCACAATTCTGAATTTTTATCCAAGTAGGCATTTGCACTAAAAACACATGCTACTCAACATACATCATTTCAACTTCTTGTTGGTTCTTGGACATGAAATGAAGGAAGTGAATTCAAGAATTCATGATAATTTTCATCATTAACAAGCAAGTCTATGACCATGGAAACTATGGATGCATCTAGAATCAGATTTCTCTTGGCCATTTTGTGAAGAAGTTCAACCACTTTTGATTTTTCATTGTTTTGGATGAAACCACGCATAAGCGTACCAAATGTCACTTCATCTGGTATACAACCCTTTTCCTCCATATCCATTAACAAACGGTTTGCCTTTTCTAGCTCTCCTTTTTTACAAAGCCCATTGATCATGATGCTATATGTTACAACATTTGGCACTAGACATTTTTCTGTCAATTTACGGAATAGCTCCCAAGCCATTTCGATCCTTCCAGATTTATACAATCCATCGATAAGGCAATTGACAATTTTAATGGTTAGTTCAAAATTGGAATTTGCTAAAGTATGAAAGAATTGCAATGCATCTTGAACACAATCATTCTTGCATAGTCCGTCAATAAAAGCAGTAAAGGTACTTGAATTAGGTGCAACATCAAAAGATTGCATCTCATCAAACATTTTCCTTGCCTCTCCAACTCTACCAGCCCTAAAAAGTCCAATTAGCAAAATGTTGTAAGTAACAACTGTTGGCCTAATTCCCTTTGAAATCATTTCCCTATAAAGATTCATGGCTTGGTCTGCTATTTTATTCTTACAATACCCATCTATCAAAATATTGTAGCTAACAACACTAGGCATGCACCCCGTACTTGCCATTGAAACAAATAATTTCTCCGCGTCATGAATTCTTCCCACTAAGCAATAACCATCCATAAGTATGTTATAAGTGTAGGTATCGGGTTGAACACCTCTTTGAATCATCAATTCGTACAACCTATTTGCTTCATCCATCTTCCCATTCTTGCAAAGCTCATCTAAGAGCACACTAAATGTCACTGTAGTGGGATGCACACCTTGATTCAACATCTCCATAAAAAGGTTTTTAGCCTCTTCCCAATCACCAACACAACACAAGCCATGAATAAGAGAGGTATAAATGACCACATCCGCATGGATTCCCCTGCCCTTCATTTCCAAAAACAGTTCTTTGGCTTTATTTATAAACCCATCTTTACAAAGACCATCAATAATACTACCATACCAAACAACATTAGGTTTACAAGTAACACTGTATTTACTATTCCCATTAACCACTTGTTCATGTAACTGGAGGGCAACAATCGTATTATCACTTCGACACAGCCCGTGAATCAAAGTTGCAAATGTAACCACATTAGGCCTACAACCGAAGGAAATCATTTTCTTAAGAAACCGAGTTGCTTCCATAATTCTACCCTCCATACAAAGACCTTTAATTAGACAAGTAAAAGTCACATCATTTGGGTTAAAACCTCTCCTGAAAAGTGCACCAAATACCACAAAACCATCACCAACCCTACTAATCTTGCACAGACAATTAATCAAAATGTTTAAAGTGATAAAATTAGGCACCAACCCAAGAGAATTCATTCTAGTCTGAAGAGAAATAACATCACCATAATGCTTATTCTTCACAAGTGCAGTAAACAAAATACCGAAAGAGGACATGGGAGGAGTGGGTTGCATATGAATCATGTAATCAAAGAAGTGAAAAGCTTCATGGAGGTCGATTTTACCTGATTTGCATTTCCCATGAATGAATTCATAAAGCCGTGCTCGGTCTGAGTCTTCTGATTTAGACTTTGGCTGTGAAGTAGTAAAAAGCTTGGACAGAGATAAGACTCCATTTCTTGGAATGGAAGCTCTTGAATGAGAGATTGAAGACAGTAGAGTAGCTTTGAAACCTGTCATTTTCAAAACCCTAGGAGAGAGAGAGAGAGAGAGAGAGTTTCTCAGAAACTTTTGTTGAGAGAGTGGACTAGTGGAGACTGCAAGCTGCTTGCTAGGAATCAGAGTGGATGTAAGCACTAAACAGGGCTTAGGCGGGTCGGAGTCTTTTAAATTCGGGTATGGATTTAAGGGGTGACAAACTGTTGGGCCCTAATGTCCGATTGGTGGCCCAATCAATTAATTCATTTTTTGCACAAACTTAGGTCCTGCTTGATTACACTGAATGGTACTTAATGTGTTCCATTTAGTTATTTTGTTTGATTTTTTAAGTTTTAAAATCACTTAATGAACCCCTAAAACCACTTGTTTTGAAAAGTAAAAAATTTTCACTTTTCACTTGACACAAATCCAGTAGAATTTAATGTAAAATTTTACTTCTAAAACTATCCCCACTAATTTAATTTATTTCCAAAACTAACCACTAGTTCTATAATATATATTTTTTTTTACATGCAATCTATATTATATAAGTATCCAAGTTTATTCCAAATCAATTAAAGAATAAATTGTTCATTGAATTTTCTTTTGGTAAGGACGTTGACCCTCAATATTCCCTGGTGGATCATTTTGTTACCGTCTGTCTGTACGTAAGACTAAAAATAAAAGCCCATTCATTTTATAATATCACTAGCTAAGAGCTTAATAATTATTAGATTATATACAATAATCTAAATTTGAAATATTATTAATAACTAAATAAATTTATTTTATAATTAATTTATATGTTAGAGTTGTCCGTAATATATTAAAATGTAAATATATAACAAATAATAGTAAGAAGGATATAGATGTAAAAGTATTTATTTTCAAATATTTATAACTTTTAAAAAAACAAACAACTTATCACTTATATTCAGTTTTCAGTGAAAAAAACAAACATGTTTTCAGTTTTTAGTTTTCAGTTAATATTCAGTCTTTAGTAATATTCAACATTGTTCAGCCTAAAACTTATTGTGTCTGAATTGAACAAAGTAAGAAATCCTGACTTTTAATTTAATTCCAAATCATTGGATTACAATCAAAATATTTACTTCCAAGTCTATCCTTCCAAAAAAGATATATTTCCAAATTGATTATAATTTGATATGGTGTAGAATACTTCATTTTAACATATTTCTTATTCTAAACGGGTTTTAGAAAAGAAAAGAAAAAACCTAATCACTTCTCACACTGAAATTTATAGGGGACTGAACAATTGAATTTCTCTAGCTCCTTCCAAATCCTGGTAAGAACTTTTTAAAAAAAAAATTTTTTATCAAACTTTTCATGCAGTGCTCAATAAATTTGTCTATCATATTGAGTAGATTCCATGGCTCGAAGATGTTATAGAATATATATATATATATATATGCATATAATTCAAGAACCTATTTCAAAAAAAAAAAATTCAAGAACTTTTTTTATTATTATTATTTGGCTTCTGGTGCATATTGATCTTGAACTTTTTTTTTTTTTTTTTTTGACAATAAATTGAAATCGAACTTTATTTGCAAAATATGCAAAATTATATTTTTTGATAAATTTTTTGTTATGTTAAATTGAACTTTGTTTGCAACAAAACGTACAAAATCTTATAAAGAATGTTGTATGTTAAATTACTTCTTTTAATTAGTATGAGCTTAAATGTAAAATTACTTATTTTCAGATAATTTTATTTTAAAAAAACAAACATGTTGACAGTATATTCAAACGTGACAAAAAAAAAAAAAAAAAACAACATGTCAATTAGGTTCAGATTTCAGTCCCTATTCAGTCTTCAGAAAAATTCAGGACCGTTCAGTCTTCAGACAAAAAATCAAACGACCCCTTAATATTGAACTAATACCTTTAATTGCACAAACAACCCTTGCTATTAGAGTCAACATCCATTAAAAATAACGGTTGACTAGAATTTTAGAACTGTTATGGCCAAAGAAAGCTCCTAATTAGAGCATCTTTAATGTAATGCTAAATTATTGTGCTAATACTATAATTTAGTACAAAGTAAAAAAAACGTGCTCCAATGTAATGCTAAAAGCTGTGTCAAATTTGTCATATGCTATAAACTGTGCCAAATTTGGCACAATGTATAGCAAATGCCAAATTTGACACAATAATAAATGTAGCTGCATTTGTTAACTTTTTAATTTTAAATAATAAAAATTTAACAAATTTTATAGGAAAATTTGAGATTGAAACAAAACTAACAAAATATTCAATGTATTCATTGAATGCATTGGTTGTATTTGTTGACTTTTATAATTTTAAATAATTAAAAAATAAAAAATAACATATCAAATAGAATTTTGCATTGAGTACAATGTTAATGTGCCAAATATAACATTTCACTATATTTCGTTCTAAATTTGACATTAGCATTGGTATATGCATCGGAGATGGTCTTATGACATTTGATGATCATCTTCTCTCATTTTTCTTTCTTCTAAGTTTTAACTTCAAATCAGTGAGTAATTAGAATGAATTTGTGGAACAATACCTGGAAAGGTTTTTATGGTTTTTGCATTACCACCCTGTTCATTATTGAAACTGATGAGGCTTATTTATCTGAAAACAGACTTCATGTTTCTCATTTTAAATAATGATTCTAATAATTAATCATAATAATAATAATAAATAGTTGAAGAGTTTATAAATCACTTGCCTCAACTACAATAACCGAATTGCTCAATCTGGCTTTGAAATAGTGTACTTGTTTTAGATTTTCAATCTCATTACTGATGAACAATTGTGATTTAAACCAGATTGCTACAAAATTGAGATTTTATAGTCAAAGTTTTACGTCACAAATTTAAGTTGATTTAGCCTAACCCTTATTATTATTATTATTTTCACAAACTGCCATTTCGACAAGGCCTTAAATTCAAAATGGGTGGAGAAATAGGTGGAAAAGTGAAGATGGTAACCTCTCACAATTAGCAAGTAAAAATGCATATATCGGTAGAGAGACACTGCATAGCTATTGATTTTGATGCAGCAATAGTTTAGTTTATGTTTGCGGTTGTACTCTTCATTTACTTTTTCCTAGATTGCATCTATAATATATATATAATAACTGTCTGCTTGCTCAAATTCAAAGATTGGCACTTGTCATTTATTTTTAAACTGTTTCTGTGTAGGAGATCATCGAGGGAATAATAGAAAGTTCAGAGGTGGTCAGCGTTCAATGCCTAATGCTCACGTGCGTTCGGAAATTAAAAATCTTGATCAAGTTCAGAAGGAAAGGCAGAATAAGGCAAACAAGATTTCTTATGTTAAGAGCAAGTCTTAGAAGGGTAAAAAATTCGGTAAAAATGGAAAACGAGGAAAGTCAAATAAGTGAAGGCTGCCTGGATAGTGACTTTTACATCGTTGAGTTCTCCTTACATCAAAATGATATTGCTCAAGGACTCCGTAAAGTTTTGATCTCTCCATCTTTTCTTTGCTATCAACTAGCACACATAAGGATGGCTAGGGCTTTCAAAGTATGTAATCATCAAGATATAAGCATCAGAATACATCAATAAATTAAGATTCTCCACTAGTATATGTAATCATCTTCCTTTTATTTTATTTTCTCGGGGAAATCCAAGCACTGAATTTTCTTCTTAATATTACAAATACAAGTTCTTTTACAAGGCCAATGTTAATGATGATCATTAACAAACATATTGGAACATCTTTGGAAATATAGCGATTGGTTTTATAATTGCTAAAAAAGTGGGTTAAAACGACGAGTTAGGATCGTCTGCTTGACCTTGTTTTTCCTGAATCCTGATCCTAAAATGACTCTTATATCATTAATGGTTGGGGTTGCTCTGCTGCCACTCTACACGTTCAATAATACCAAAATTAACCTTTAAAATTAGACTCATTTTATTTTATTTTTCACTCTTACACCTATTTACTGTTTTAATACCCAATGAAACAGCAAGAACATATGACAGATTTTAAAAAGTTAAAAATAAAATTAGTATCTTTATCAATTAAAGTTTGTGATCTTAAGTTTTATAATTTACGCGAGTAATAACAAAACCAAAATATAATAAAAACTTAACTCTTCAAAATCCACATTGGTTGCCCAAATTCAATTCCTCAAAAGGATAATATTACAGATCCCAATTTATGATATGGCAATTTCAGTCGAAAATTAATATGATAAATCTCATTTGTTGCGTTGCTGCTCATGGTATGAATCATGTATAACGTAGCTAACGACGTTTGATAGAAACAAGAAAGTGTTTGTCGAAAGGACTGTGAGAAAAATGAGTGTTTGATAGCTGAGAAAATCTCCATTAATGGAGGATCTTAGAGCTTGTTTGGTTGTGCTTTTCAAAACCTTCTATTAGTAAAAGATCTACTTGCAGTAGATCTATTAGAAATAGAGTTTTTGAAAAAAAAAATTATAAATGTTTGGTTGATAGACTTTTTTTTAAAAAAAAGGTCTATTCGGAGAAGTACCTCCCCATGAGCTTTTGCCTAGTAGAGGTTTAAACTCTACTAGCCTCTACTCCATTGAAAATAGACAATCTCAAAAACTTAATCAAACAACTCTAAAAAACTCAAATAGACGTTAGTAGACCTTTTGAGACAGTTGAAAGATCAACCAAACAAGCACTTAGTATAGTATTTTATTGATTGTAACCGTATTACAAAGCTCTCAATATATACAAGGGTTTTATTGAAAACTAACCCCTTTGAAAGGCTAAAATTGATATCTAACCCATTTTTGAAAAACTTGCACAACTAACTCTTTTTTCATGCGTAAGTACCATTTTACCCTTACTTACAAACTTTTCTCTTTTACTTATTATATCTCTTATTTCCTTCTTCTCATCACTTCTCCTCTCTCATTTGCTACCATTTCCTTCTTATTTCCTCACCTCTCTCACGACCAAACCACTCTCATTCTTTTCCTTTCCAGTTTTTTTTTTCTTTTGTTCTTTCCTCCTTTGCAAGTAGAACTCCACCATTGACCAACTCCACAAGGTTTCCTTCCATTCAAGGTTTGAGGTGAGTTTTTTTTTTTTTACTTTTTTTTTAAACTTTTATACTTTATTTTAAACTTTTATACTTTATAATTGTCAACCATGTCCGAATTTTCTTGAATTTGTGTAATAAATCATGGGTCTTGGTTGAATTTGATGTTGTTATGGTCAATTTAAAGTTTACAAGTTGAATTTTTGTTGTTAAAACGTGGTATTTACTTAGGGTTCTTTATTTTTAACTAAATGTGTATTAGGGTTCTTTATTTTTGTGAAAATAGCTTACATAAGTGTAATAGAGCATGGGTCTTGATTGAATTTGATGTTGTTGTGGTTGATTTTCCATTATAGCATTGAATCTACACAACTGAAACAATTTTTTTCGAATGTGTCCAGCATTGTTTTCCTAAAGGTCGTTAAGAATTTCCTAAATGCCGTTAGGAATTCCTAACCGCTGTTAGGAATTCTCAACCACCGTTAGGAATTCTCAACCGCCGTTAGGAATTGCAAACAGTGTTTGGAATTCTCAACTGATAGTTAGGAATTCCTAACGGTGTTAGGAATTCCTAACAGTGTTATGGAATTCCTAACGACCGTTGGAAATTCCTAACAACATCCAGATTTCGAAACAGTGTTTGGATTCATAATATTTTGTAGATTTAATGTACCATGAATTTATAATATCTGTTTAGGAATTTAATTATAAATTTCCAATGAATTTGAAAGGTGGGTGGCATGGATAAAGTCCGGTTTGTTGTTTTATATGGCGGTGAATGGAGTAATAATGGTGGAAAGTTCAAATATCAATCTGGAATGTGTAAAGTAATTTCGGTTTCAAGAGAAACGACATATCAGTCATTACATGATATCATATCTCGTCTTGTTAAAGCCAATCCAAGCGAGTCCTCCATCAAAATGAAGTTCATCTTTAATTCACCCGAGGTTTTAGCACCATTTGAAGTTTTGAATGATGATGATGTGCAAGTATTTTTGTGTAAAAATTCCGATGTGAATACAAGAACCTCTTTATGTGTCACTATAGAACGGAAAAGGAGAATAATTCCAAACACACAAGGTCCTGACAATGAACTTGTGAACGAAGACATTGCCAATGTATTTGAATCGGATAATGGCAATGGAATTGGTCTTGATAATATACATGAAAGTCTATTGAGTCCAAATGACTTTCAGAATGCTAATGTATTTTCTATTGGGGTGGACAATGATGATGAAGCTAGAGATAGTCGGCCATCAACCTCAGAGGTACCCTCAGGAAAATCAAGGGTTGCGAGTTCTCAGGGAATTAGGATAAAATCATCAACAATACATGGAAGTTACACATCCTTGGAGAGTGTAGTCAATAATGTTAAAGAAGTTGGGGTTGGTGATTTATTTCCAAGTAAGGAAGAGTTACAAATGAAGATGCAATTGTTGTTAATTGCTAATCATTTTCAGTTCAAAGTGAAGAAATCCACCAAGACTTTGTTGGTTATGTCATGCATTGTCGAAGATTGCAAATGGCGTGTCCGTGCAACAAAGCTTAATGATTGTGAATCATTTCGTGTACGAAAATACTCGCCCGATCACACATGCTCTCTTGACGCCCTCCACTTTGATCATCGACAAGCAAGTAGCAAATTGATTGGACATTGCATAAAATCAAAGTTTAAGGGAACTTCACAGTCTTATAGACCGAACGACATAATTGATGATATGAAAAAGCAGTGTGGAATGACTTTGGGTGTTATAACAAAGCATGGAGGGCTAGAGAGATCGCCTTGGGTTTAGCTAGAGGTTTACCAGATGAGTCATTCACCATTCTTCCTTCATATTGTCACATGCTTGAAATGAAAAATCCAAGGACGGTCACATTCATTAACACTGACGCTTTAAATCGCTTCAAGTATTTTTTTTATGGCATTAGGACCTTCCATTGAAGGGTTTAAAAGTTGTTTTCGTCCAGTGGTAGCTGTTGATGAAACTTTCTTGAAATGCAAGCATCAGGGTACCTTGTTTAATGCAACAAGTTTGGATGGAAATAACCAAGTATACCCATTGGCCTTTGGTATTGGTGATTCAGAAAACGACCAATCATGGCATTAGTTTTTTACAAAGTTACATGGGTTGATTGGTGAAATTAATGATCTTGTATTTATCTCTAACCGAAACTCAAGCATTGCAAAGGCAACTGCAGGTGTGTTCCCTAATTCACTGCATGGCATATGTATGTATCACCTTGGTCAAAACATGAAGGCAAAATTTAAAGGTGTTGAAATCCATGATATATTTTACAAGTGTTCAAAAGCTTATCGTGTTGTTGAGTTTAATCAGATTATGCGTCAAATAAGGTGTATAGATGCGAGGGTTGCACAATATTTGAATGAGGCAGATCCTACAAAGTGGGCTAGAAGTCACTTTGACGGGAGAAGATATTGCATAATGACAATGAACATTGCAGAGTGTTTGAATGACATTTTAAAGGATGCACGAGAGCTACCGATCACAAAATTAGTTGAACATATACGTGGTTTATTACAAAAGTGGTTTTGGGAAAGGCGTGAAGCTGCTGCAAAAATGAGTACTCCAATGACAAAGTGGGCCGAAAAAAGGTTACGTCGTAGGAGTAATAAATCACGTTGTTACCGTGTGCATCCTATCAATCTATACGAACACCACATCGTTGACGGATATTTAAATGGATTTGTTAACTTAATTGAGAAGACTTGTACTTGCCGAAAATTTTAGTTGGACCAACTCCCTTGTAGACATGCACTTGCTGCTTGTAACCTTTGTCGTTCTTCATGTTATGATTTTTGCTTCCATTATTACCACAAGGAAACATTGGCTACAGCTTATGGTAGTTCCATTTACCCCGTTGGGCCTATGGAAGAGTGGGATGTTCCCGATGATGTACAAACTCGTGTTGTTCTACCACCAAAAGGCTGCAAACCTCGCGGGCGTCCGGCAAAAAAACTCAAGCCATCGAAAGGTGAAGAAATTGTACAACGGAAGTGTGGTAGGTGTGGAGGAATAGGGCACAATAGGCAGAAATGTAAGGCACCAATTCCTTTATCCGATCAAAATGGAAACCCTTAAGGTATAATAAACATGTTTTATATTGTAGTTGACAGTTGTTGATAGTTGCTATTTAATTTTGTGGAATGATTAAATATGTTGACCATGTATTTTAATGTTATATCATTTATTTTTCCTATTAATTTTACATGTTTATTTGTAGGTGGCTGGATGGCACGGGACGTTGGTTATGTAGTATTTAAAGGTTACAGACTAGGTGTTTATAAATCATGGAATGAGTGCGAAACATAAATCAACGGCTTTGATGGAAGTTTTGTGAAGTCCTACAACTCCCTATTAGAGGCATATAAGGTGTATGCTTTATACCCTCCTCGATGGAATAAGGAGCGTGTATGCAATCCAGTTATTACCAAAACCACATCTCATGAAAACAAGTGGTTCCCATACGTGATAGGTTCACTTATGGGAGTCGTTGTGGCTATTGTTGTTGTTTTTATGCTCTGTTAAATTGTAATATTTATTTGTTGTGTAATGCAAGTGTTGTGTAAAATATTTTGATCATTTTAAACATCAATTATAGTGTTGATCATGGAGTGCACCTCCTCTACCATGTTAGTTGATGGGGTTTCAAATCCTACCGTACGCATTTTAATATATAAATATGTAATGCTTGATCGCGTATATAAGGTTTGATTTCGATAAGTCCTAACAAACTTACCCATTTAGAATAAGATTTCAATATTGATCGTGCAAAATTTTGGATTGATGAATAATATGTTACACTAATCATCCTAATTAGGCTTGCAAGTAAGACAAATTATAAACAATGAAATTAAGCTAGCTAATCAACTTTCTCGATCTGTAACATATTATTTTAATTTTATATTTCATTAGATGATCATCGATCCATCATCCACTCATAACAAAAGATGCATGTCAAGGCATTATTTGTAAAATTCTATTTTCAATTCAAAGTAGTGGAGATCTCTTCTCTTCATGTAACTAGCTATTAGATTAAAGACATGTGATGTGTGTACTGCACTCAAGTTCAGTTTTATAAATATATATTTCATTTGAAAGAATCGATGTTTAGAATAGTACCCAGATTCAAAAACTCGTGTCCTTGTTCACAAATTAGTGGGCAAGTAAAGCGAAATTTCTATGAATTTCATGAACTCATGAGTTGGGATGGATGAAACGTGGGGATACGGAAAAATATGTATCAAGTTTTGCGTGTAAAGGTTGTACAATGAATATACATTAATTAGATCTAACAAAAAGCAAAATCAGTCAAGTCATCTAGGTTAAGAAAAAGGTACTCTAATGGCCTAAACATAGGCATACCGCATACAACAAAAACAAAAGGTTACAACATAGATCCATACCAGTGATACAAACTATTGTTTCTCTTCCAGATAGGTCAGTAACATGCTGCAGTTGTCAAATAACTGAGCATGGTTAGATCCCAAGTAATATGAATTGAAAGAAACTATCTCCATACAACATACTTCTAGTTTTCATACTTACAAGGAATGTGTAATTAAACGATGCAAAAATGTGTGCTACACCAAAAACATGCTCTCATTATCGTGTAGCAAGGCCAAAGGTCCCTGACCTTTCTCCTTGACTACATAATTACCACCCAAGACAAAGAGAAGTTAACATTTAAAACTCATGTAGTCGTGTGCTAATAAAATCAGCTAATTCAGTAGAACAAAACAAGACCAGAAAACAGAATAGGATCAAAAACCCAAAGCAGCGCAGAAAACACAAACAAAAACACCAGAAACAGCACCCAACTAGCACCTAACAGCAACAAACCACCACACCAGCGCAAACCCGCACCAGAGGAAGCAGACAGCCACAAAATGCAGAAACACAAAGGGCCAAATACAAGCAACGCATACAAGCCCCACACAAAACAGCAACCAGAGCAAAACCAAAGCAAGATCTAAACAACAGGACCAGCGAAGAGAAACATTTCCAGGAGAAGAGACAAGGCACACACCATGAGACAGAGAAAAGAAAATAGAAGCAGCAACAGGGGAACAAAAACAAATATGCAAAGTAACACCAACCACCACCACAACCACATCCTAGTTCCTAGTTCCTACCATAACCTTTTGCCATAAGTTAGATGCACTGCCAAAGTTTCAGTCCTACATATGTTTCTAAGAAATTTGAAAAGGAATTTACTAAATATGAGTCTTTGAAAAAATTCAGTAAAACAATCAATGAAAAACTTATGAATTAACCAAATCAAGTGATCTGTACAAGACAAATAAAGGTTCTAGCCTCCTCTACTTCACTTTACTAACAAATAGCTATATATATCATAACCTGTCACCAATGATACCATCATCAATACAATGACTGAGCACATAACTGTTGCAGATTTTCAACTTAACCATACCTGCTACCTCCACCCAAATTCGCCCTTGTAATCTTCAAGAAATAGCGTTAACCATTCATTTGTTTCCCATTTGCACACCTCTTCATTAAAAGCCAAATTAAGAAAAATATGGGATAATTAGTCTAGAAGCAACAACACAAAACAAAAATCACTCCAAATTGGAAGCAGCGACGGCAAAAATTAAAAGCCACACAAAACAGCAACCAGAAAATAGAAGCCTAAAAATGAAAAGGAATAAATGAAAAGGAATAAAACAGCAACCAGCAACCAGAAATTTTTTTACAAGTATTTTCATTCCTCTTATCATCCATTAAAATAAAAGGAATAAAAAAAAAGCTCATCAAAATTCATTAAATTTTATCAAGGTGTGGATGATGTAGACATAAGATGGTTAGCACAGCAAACCACGAGTATCAAATTTACGAATTTACATTTTAAACTTCCTCTACCTTATGTTTCTTAGTAAGCTTGCACTCCCAAAATGGAAAATAAAATTAATCCATTAACAAGGGCTTACTTGTTTTTTTTTTTTTTTTTTTTTCATTCTCTCTCTTCTTTACTCTTTTTAATCGCTCTTGATTCTGAACAACTAAATAGAACACTAATCTCAATTCAACATTTATAATATATACATTCCACACACACTTAACAGTTAACACAACCAACTCAAATTTCATTTTGGCATTCTGTGGTGTTTTATTTATTTTAATTTTTTCAAGAATGAACTTATTTAATATTTATATTTTAAAAGAGTTCAGGTTGTTGAAAAGATTGATTCTTGAAAGTTCCAAGTTTTTTATTTCTCACTCTCTATTTTGGGGTTTGGAAGGGAGGGGTAGAGAGGTTAAATATTTTCTCCATCTATAATTAATCAAAGTGTACCCAACATTTTTCCACCACCATAACCATGGGTTATGCTCATGACCATTAATTAGCCTATCCAAATGCAAAAAACGTGTGGCAGATTCAATAATAGAGAAGGATGATATCATTTTCGATTTACAGACATTAAAAATACAAAATATAATATCTCAGTTCAATAACTTCCATTAACAAGTTATAGGGAGCACATAGAATGAAACGGCTTGCAAAACAAACCTGGGAAAAGATCAGAACATGGTGCTTTGTCTCGTGCAACTTGACAAGTAGCTTGTCAAGTATGACTAGCTTCCCACTGCTTAAAATGATTCTTTCTAGTTTGCTGCTGTCATTGGTGCCTATATCACCACCGTAACCATGGTCTGCACTCTCAAATAGGAAGGGATGATTGCAACATTTCTTTAATTCTACCACAATATTCTAAAGTGAAACCTGCAAATCGAAATGAATCAATATGCATCAATTCCCATATTATCACAAATTTCACAGTAACAATCAAAAGGGAGTACAAATCACTATATAGCACCCAAAAAAAAACCCCACCAAAACCAAACCAAGGCAGTCTCCACACCAGAACAATTATTCCAGATTTAATTGTTTTAACAACAAAAACACACCTATATAACCAGAACAATAAGAATTGTTCAAAGCAAGGTCGTCGCCTTCGACCTTCAGCAGCACCGTCGTCGTCTTCGACCTTCAGCCGCAGTGTCATCGTCTTCAACCTTTAGCTGCACCATCGTCATCTTCGGCCTTTAGCCGTGGCACCGTCGTCTTCGACCTTCAGCCGTGGTGCCATCGTCTTCAACCGTGGCCCTTGAAGTCAAAGAAAGGGAGAGATAACAGAGAGAGGTTTGGTGAAATCTGGAACAGATTAGGGATTTAACATTTGAGTGAGGTTTGGTCGATTTCAAGAGGAGGAATTTGGGAATTTAGCTAGGTTTTAGGTCAAATTTAAGAGGAGGGATTGGGGAATTTTTTGGCTGATTTCAGTTTTCAAAGGATTTGGCTAGGTTTGGTCGATTTCAACTTGGAAGGGGAGGGGTTATGATTGGAATGTCATTTTTTTCATTTTAAAAGGGTAATATTGTCTTTTAACAACCTCAATTGAGTTAGTTTTGCAAATTTTTCAAAAATGAGTTAGATTTCAATTTCAACCTCCCAAAGAGGTTAGTTTTCAATAAAACCCTATATACAAGTAACCTCTAGCTAACACGCTATCTAAATGGAATCCATATCAACTGAGTTTGTTACTAACAGACAACTAACTGTTATCCTAATCAATTCTAACAGCTAACTTTCTTCACTAATTAGACATTAGCATACTAACCTTCCATCTATCACCGTTAGTTTTTGGTGCTTTTAGAGCTCTGCTTTTGATGCTCTGTTTTGACTCCAGACTATCAACATATTGATCTGTATTTTTGATGCTCTGTTTAACACATTTTTTAGGCTTCAGACTATCATCACATAGAGTCTGTCTTCTGATGCTAAGCATGCACGTAGGAGCATAGAAAGTGAAACCGTTCTTTAGTGAAGCTTTTGCTGAAAATATCTGCCACTTGATGTTCAATTGGCACATACATGGTTTCTATCTCTCCAAATGTGACCTTCTCATGAATGAAATGAGTATTGTGAAGATTGTTAGCCCATATTGATGTTTCTCAAGCCCAATGATAAGAGGATGGTTGAAGCCAGAAGAGGCCTAGATAAATTGTGCTCCCTAACAGCCCACACTAAAACGCAGCGTTTCAATTTACCTTATCTGATGATCACTTGAAAAACTAAGTCAGGATTGCTGGTTGAGATGGCACGCTATGATTGGCATTGCTTAGCTGGTGTGTACCTTATCTATTAAAGGCTATATAAGAGAAGCGATGAAGAGAGAGAGTCATTATTCTGAGATTAGGGTTTTCTTCCTCTTTCACAGATTCTATTATCTCTATATTGTTCTTCGTGTTCTTGGTATTCAACTTGAATATCTAGGTTCTCTGCTTTGAATTTGCAAGAGAGTTAGAAGAGAAAAAGAGAGATATGTGTGTGGTGATTCTTCTGATATAACTTTTGTGTATTTTTGGGTTATAATCAGAAGTGTGTTTGTGTGGTTAGGTTTGTTAGGTTGAGTGCTTTGTAGATCAAGGCTTCTGAGCTCCTTTTGAGGGTTGATCTTGTATAGATCTGTGTAGTTCAAGGTTGTAAAGACTTCACATAGTGAAAGAGTCTCTTTGGAGAGGCACAACGTGGATATAGGCAATCTTATTGCTGAACCATGAAAAATCTTGTGTTGTCTATCTCGCTGTTTACTTTATACTGCTTTATCTTGGTAGATCTTGCATGTATAACTTCTTTCTTCTACTTTGTTCTTTATATAGTGCATGAATAACATATATATGATGATATATGCCTAGATCCGATTATCTGTAGGCTTAGATCTATTATGTTGTTACTTCTTTGCATGTTTGATTTAAAGAACTGATATAGTTTGTTACTTGAATCTTTTATATCTCCCTTGTAAATGAATCTTATGGTTTCTCAATTAGGAGATAGTATTCGGTTTGAGTTTTGTAGTTGTACAGAATACTAACAAGTATCAATGTCTATGTGCTTCATACGTTGATGAAAAATTGGATTTTGGGAGAGAGAACTATCCCCAATGTTGTCACACCAGACAACCGGACTTCGATCAACAGAAACGTGTAATTCTATCAGCAAAGAAAGAAGCCAGAGCACATCAGTGGTAACCTGAGCCATAGAGTGATATTCTGCTTCAATGCTAGAACGTGCAACAACACATTGCTTCTTTGAGCTCTAGGATACCAAATTACCTCCAAGCAACACACAACTTCCAATTGTCGAATGCCTATCATCAATGTAGAATGCCCAATCAGCATTTGCAAAAGCCTCAGGAGACAAGAACTTTGCTAGCTTGAAATGAATGCCAAGGTGGGGTGTGCTTCTTAAGTAACGAAGAACTCTTTTACAAGCTTGCCAATGCACCATTGTAGGAGCAATCAAGAATTGACTAAGCTTGTTCACTATGAAGGAGATATCTGACCGAGTGTTTGTAAGGTATTGTAGAGCACCACTGTGCTTCTATAGAGAGTAGGATCTGAGAAGGCAATACCATCCGATATTGAAAGCTTCGTGCCAACTGCTATTGGAGTTTCACCCGATTTAGAGTTTACTGTGTTCGTTTTTTGCAGCAAGTTTGAGATATACTTGGCCTGAGTGAGGTAAAGGCATGTATTATCACGATAGGCTTCAAAACCAAGGAAGTAGCCTACTTGTCCTAGAGTTTTCAAGGCAAAAGTCTTGTGAAAAGTAGCAATGAGATCTTTGATTAACTTGTGATCACTGCCAGTAATAAGAATGTCATCCATGTATACAAGAAAAAATAGAGACTTAGTGCCCAAGAACTTAGTGAACAATGAGGTGTCCGAAGTGGAATTCGTAAATCCCTAAGATAGTAGGGCTGTTTTCAACCAATGAACCCAATTTCTTGATGCTTGCATGAGCCTATACAAGGACTTGTGCAGCTGGCAAACATGTGTAGGTTTTGAAGCATCAATAAAACCCTATGGCTGTGACATATTGAAACTAATTATGGCGTGTCCTAATATTATCTTGGGGGGGGGGGGGGGGGGGAGTGGGCGGGGTGGGTTGAATAGATTTTACTCTTGTTATTACCCAATTTTCGCAATTAGTCAATTTTACAAAAATAACCCCAATCTAGTCAAAACAATAAATCAAGTGTAATAGTGCGGAAAATAAATGACACTTGATTTTTACGTGGAAACCTTCAACAAGGAAAAACCACGGGCTGTTATGTGTGACACACACGATCCTCAAAATCACTATTTGTAAAGGTGTCCACAACCTAGATTGACCACGTCAAACCCTACACGGTCACTAACCCACCTCTACTATCCGCATGCCTTTAATAGCAACCCTAGATCAATTTGCTTGAGGCCTCAGCAACCTTAGCCCCTAGTCTTACTTCTCAATGAAGAAATAAATCAACCTAAGTGAATATGCATGATATTCAAAATGCAATTTAATGCTAGGTTACACTAAATGCTTATATAGGATTAAAAGATGACAATTAAATCAATCCTAGATATGAATTGCTATATGTCATGGCATAAAACATAGCTATATAAGATAGGACAATCCTAGGTATAGCTATCAAAATACAACACTCAAACATTCAACACATAATCTCAATCTTGTAATAAGAAATTAATCTAAGAACATACAAGTTAAGTAAAAACACTAAGATTAGATGAAATTAGTGTTCAACTTACCATAGCATCTGTGTTGATGAAGACCTATGCACTAGCACATCCTAGATACCATGGATGATGCTTAAATGATGATTTATGCATATGAAAAATGATTTGAGTGATCAAAGATGAAATCTTGAATAAAAATCTCTCTTTGAAAATGCTCTCAATTAAAAATATGATTTTTGAGTCATTAGGGACGACCTAAAGTGAAAGCATTGGTTATATAGGTGTCCCAATTGAAGCTAAGACGTTTTGCAAAAAAAACAAGGGACGACCGCTGTGGGTACCGCTGTCAAAGCCACAGCTGTATCCAAGCGGTGGTATCTTAAAAAGCAACAGGTGTCAAAACGATGTGCTTACCGTTGTGGCTTCCACAGCGGTTATGACAGCGGTAAGCGTTGTGCTCAAAACCGCTGTGCCTACTGCTGCAGAAAATCACAGTGGTCAAGAGAGCAGCCAAGACGGGTATTTCACTGCTGTGGCTACCGCTGTGAAAGCCACAGCGGTACCAACAGCAGTCACCTGGGCCAAAGCATGCCAAAGAAAACACATGTAGTCTAAAGCTATTAATGACATAGCAGTAATCAAATGCATGAAGAGTTAAGAAGATTAAAGCACAAACATAAAAGCACACAACATACAAGAAATATATATATGCATGAGTTGTGTGTGTATGCAACTAAATCTCTTTAAAGCAAGTAAGCACAAAAATTTTACCTTTGATGTGCTTTTTCTCTTGAGATCTTGAGGGGGTCTTTGTTGTGCATGAGCACTAACAATCAAATGCTTAAGCTACCCTTATATCAAACCTCACATGTGGTTTGTCACTGAAATAAGCTAGTCAAACCTGAGGAACTTACACATATAAACTAGCTCAGAGATATCATTTAGGAATGCATTGTTGATATCAACTTGCTTGATTGGCCACCCATAAGATACGCAATGGTGAAGATAACTCTTAGGCACCGTTTGGCACCTGGGATTGGACTGGGATTGGACTATTTTAGTCCCAATCCCACGTTTGGTGAAGTTTTAAGACATGGGATTATTAGTCCCACCAACCAAATAATCCCATGATAGTAGGATTAAATAAACCCACCTCCAACCCCAACTCTATTTATCCTAGGACTAATTTTTACGTGGACCCCACCCATTTAATGCATCTCACCAACCCACACTCACCATCTCTTTCACTCACCGTCTCTTTCACTCTTTCATCAGTAAACTCTCTTTCATCAGTATTGTCTCTCATAACTTCCTTTTTCGTAAAAATCTCAGCAAATCACAACAAATAATCAATGGCACCTCTCAAGCCTGGGTAAATCTCCATTTCAGACTCTTAATTGAAGGTATGAAAGTTTACTCAGGTAGTAGTTATGTGTTTTTTTTTTTGGGCATTTCGTTTCCGTTATGTTTTCAACGTATTAAATTTGCAGGGGTTTTCTTGTTTGGGCTGTTTTTGCGCCTCCTGTATCTTTTCTTCTCCTGGTGGTTTTCTTGTTGTTGCTGTGTGGTGTGTTTCTTTTTGGCTGCCTCTCTTGTGGTTTGCTGTTCCTCTGTTTCCAGGGGTTTTGCGTGTGTTGTTTTCCCTGTTTTTGGGGTTTTGCTGGCTGCTGTGCCTTTGTTTCTTGAAAATTCGTTACTTCTTTAGCAATTCATGATTCATGGACTGACTTTTTTACCTCTGAAATTAATCTTTCTTGTTGATTTTTCTCTCAATAAATTCTCTTATAAATTCTTTACTATGTGTGTCAGTGTGTTTATTAATTATGAATAAAAATGAAAAAGAATTAAATTACAATATTTCCTGAGATTGAACTATCATATCAATTTTTTTTGTTTTTTTTGTTTTTGTTTTATATATGATCGAAGCTGGTGGAGCTCCAGATGGTTGATTAATTGGAAGTAGAAGCTCTAGAGTCCAGATGGTTGATGACAAGGTCAGCGCTGCTTTTTCTTCCACCACGTCTCAATCAAATGTTGAATAATTTTCTAGATATTTAATCGTGTTATTGTTTTTGATTGTGTTGTTTGTTGTTGTCACTTGTCAGTGTTTTTATCTCTTCTATGATTTGTAAGTTTCAGTACGTATGCTAAATGAAGTGCTTCATGAATTCACTTGCAATCTTTTCATTTGTCTAGTTGTAAGCCTGTGGATTTCTAAGAAAGATTAAGACTTCAAACTATTGTGGAATATGCAAAGATGATACAAGAAAACTAAAAACGGAAGCTTTTTATTTTCAATCTTCGTGTTTATTGGTTACATTCTCTAAGATGATATAAATTTCAAGTTGTTTCTAGTGTTTAGCATTACCAATCCATGATAGGTTCACTAGCCTTCCTAGTTCCACAGAACCTGTTATCTGTGAAAAAAAGTAAATTGGAGATACAAAGTCTGTGATAATTAGACTGGAACGCTACCTTAAAGTCTGTTTTGTCCCAAACCGAGTTGTTGGAGGTTGTTCGAATGGGAACTAATATCAGATGGGAATTTTCATGTCAACTTGTTTTTTGCCTTTGAAAAATGGTGAGGCACAATAAATTTCCATGGTGTTTCACACATAACCATTTGTCTTTGATTGTACATTTAAGAAAGTGATGTCTAAAGTCAATAATTTCACATAATGGCCGGCCTGATTAAAATTTCTCTCCTCCAATTAATATATCTCTTGAGTCTTAACCGAACTTGTTTGTTGTTTCAAGCCAACCTTTGTTAGCATTAGCATATAAATTCATTGTCACATACAAATAAAAGATTGCAAGCTTATTTTGATTCATGCAATCCTAATGAGACCGTTACAAAGAAAAAGAGTTCGACCAAAATTGATTGATTAACATGCTTAGGTTCTTTGGTCGGATTTCAAACTTTAATGTAGTCTTGAGTTAGGCAAATGAACCAACTAGAATTTTGTCCACTTCAAACAGTTTTTCCACAAAATGTTGTCACTAGAGAGACAGACTCAGAGAGCAAGAGATCTAATGAGTAATGACATTAAGTGAATCCACAAATACAATACAATTAGATATATTACACCAATTGCACACATTTGCAAATTCAAAGATCAATATTTAGATATATAACAACTTATTGATTTCTTATTCTTATGTAGGAGCAAGTCCAATTCTACAAGCACAGTTATATTTAAAGAAAAATCTCTCAATCAAAGGTATGGACAATCTTTTCTTTTATTATATTTGTTTATTAACTTAATTTTGTTGATTGAGTTAGGAAATAGAAGGCAAATATGTTGAATTATTCGTCTCATGTGATATATTTCCTTATAATGTTGCATATTCAATTAAGTTAATTATAATTACATTTTGTTATGAACTAGATATGGATCAAGAAGATACTTTGTTATTCTTAATTGTACAACAGTTTCGTATACAAAGGATTTTCAAATCTTCAATGAGTTGGATGATGTATTGTGTGATGGCTCACAAATATTAAAGGAGATTGCTTAGTAATCGTACTTTTGTATGTAATGCAACTCGTATGACTTATATAAATAGCATAATTAGTTATAATGATATAGAGTGTGTGAATCAACTAAGGATGGATAGAAGAACTTTTGCGGTATTGTGTGAACTACTTCGAGGTACCGGAAGGTTGAAGATCGATGGTTTGGTTTCTGTTGAAGAACAAGTATGCATGTTCTTGCACATTCTAGCTCATCATGTCAAAAATAGAACCATTCATAATAGGTTTCAACGATCTGGAGAGACAGTTAGTGTGGTAGCCAAAAATGGCCCACTGGCCCAAAATGCAAAGCCCAGGCTTATCTCAATATTGGCCCAACGTGAATAGCCCAAACAAGAGAGGCAGCAGCATGACTTGGTCATTTGAAGACCAAGTCAGCCAGCAGTTAAACAAATGAGATGTGAGATAGAGATACTTGGGGAGAATATCTCCATAAATCTCGCCCACAATCACACGATGATCTGGTCTATAAGGTTCAAACGGGAACATGGAAGCCTCCTATAAATAGAAAGGCATTTTTGCATTACAGAGGAGATTAAAAAAAGCTTATGAGAGCGTACTGAAATTCTGCACCAAAAATCACAACCACCGGAATTCCAGTTTTACGATCATTACAACAATTGCTCAGCCCAAGCATACCTAAGGCTAACGATCTAACCCCCCTTTCTTTTCTTTTCATTTTTTGTCATTATCTTTTCTGTTCTTAATACTTTCTTGCAGGTTCAACATAGAAGTATACATATTTCTATATAAATTAGGTCGATCGACCAAGTTCTTTTGCAGGGATAGTAACCAAGCGACAACATAAGATTGACGGTTCAACCCAAGTTGCATTGGGCCTAGCAAAACATAACCCGATCCACATCGATTGTAGGTCGACCACCTACAGTTTGGCGCCCACCTGGGGCCCATCGTAACTTTACCAGTAACAATCGAAACTTTCAAACTTTCAAACGAACAACGATGTCTGGTGAAGGAATCGTCCCAACCATCAAAGAGCAGATCGCTGCATTGATCGCTCAAACAGCAGCAAATGTAGAAAAATTAAGAGCGTTAGAAGCTGAAAATGCTGCAATCTGGGAGAAAAATGAAGAACTACGAGCTATGGTCAACGGCGTGGTACCCGACAGCGAAGATGTCAAGCGACCAGTTCCAGTCCTTAATGTCGAATAAGAAGTCAACCGACGAGTTCCAGATGTTCCAGCAGGACCAGAGATCCCAAACTCAAATCCAAATGTCGGGCAAACCCAACAAACACGCCAGACTACTCGAGTCGACATCGACCTCAACAACTTGCCTGTCCGAAATGACAACGAGCAAGATCCTGTTGTGGGAAGGCAGCCTGAGAATGTCTTGGGGACACTTGTGTCACTCCAGTCGACGCCAGGTTTGGTAAAATCTGGACCTGACCCATCGACCATTGCTAATTTGGAATTTTCTCTCAAGTTTGCAGAGATGGAAGCCCTGATACAAAGAATTTCGGGTGTTCCAGCTCCAATTAAAAGGAGCAACATGAATAGCTTCACAGACTCGCCATTTGTAGATGCAATCGCACTTGTCGAGATGCCCAAAAAGTTCAGCTTCCCAAATATGAAGCAATATGAGGGGACGATTGATCCAGACGACCACATAGCGCAATACAAGCAAAGAATGTTCACTGCAGCAATTCCGCGAGACCTACGCGAAGCATGCATGTGCAAAGCCTTTGGATCCAGCCTCAATGGTCCAGCTTTACAATGGTACACTAATTTGCCTAATTATTCTATTAACTCCTTTGCGCAGCTTACAGACACCTTCGTGGAGCAATTTGTAAGCAGTCGCAAGCTGGAGAAACAGTCGGACGACTTGTATACGTCGCATGGCGAAAATTTAAGGACTTACGTTGGTCGCTTCAACAGAGAGAAAGTTCAAATCCCTCATTGCAATCAGGCGACCGCGATATACGCCTTTAGAAAGGGCCTCAGGTTTGATTCTGATCTTTATAAAGAGCTAACCAAATATCCATGTAGGACAATGGAAGATGTGTTGGCCAAAGCGTGGGCCCAAATCAAATGGGAAGAAGATGAAGCTAATTACATAAGCAAAGTAAACAACTATTCAAACCGTAGAAACAACCGAGTGGATAGATGGTCGAACAACAGAAGGTCAGAACCTTACCCGACTGGTGATAGAAGATCCACTCGTCAATACGGTGAAGGTTCAAGCGACGGTCGACCTTACAAATGGGATTACCCAAGAACCAGTCGACCACGAGCAGAAGTTCCAGAATACAATCTAAGCATTGAACCAGTCGACCTTGTAGCAATCATGAGGGAGATGGGCAAGACGATAAAATTGGCCAAGAAAAATGAATGCTCTACTTGAACATCGAGATGCAAAGCTGAGATGCGAATTCCATGGAGATCATGGCCATCGAACTGAAGATTGTATCGCCCTCAAGTTTGAAGTTGCAGAACTACTGAAACAAGGGCATCTACATGAGTTTCTAACAGAAAAAGGGAAGCAAACCCTGGCCGGGCAAAACGATAAAAGGGTGACAAATTCAAACGACAGCCCACCAGAACCACCTCGACAAGACAGAGTTATAAATTTCATTGCAGGAGGTTTTGAGGTGAGTGGTATTAGCTATTTAGCAGTGAAGAGACACACGCGACATGTGTTAAACGCAGAGATTCATCCAAGTAGAGAGCATTCGTCGACATATGACGAGACCGTCATCTTCAAATCTACAGATAAATCAGATTTGTTTTCTCCTCATCACGATGCACTTGTTATTTCGTTACATATTGCTAACTATTTAACAAAAAGAATTTTGATTGATAATGGCAGTTCGTGTAACATTTTGTTTAACAATGCCTTGAGAGAAATGCAGGTCGACGATTCAAAGCTAAGCCGTCGGACTACAATGCTGACAGGATTCAGTAGGGAACAAAAAAGTACGTTGGGAGAAATCGTACTACCAATCTACGCTGAAGGCGTGAACCTTTACGTCAACTTCTTGGTACTCGACTGTCAGTCGCCCTACAACGTAATTCTAGGGAGACCGTGGATTCATGAGATGAAGGCAATCTCGTCGACTTACCACCAGATGATTAAATTCCCAACAAGGTGGGGAGTTCGCAAGATAAAAGGAGAACAGAGAGCAGCCAGAGAATGCTATCAAAATGCCATGAAGAAGAAAAATGAGTCGTTATAGCAATTACAGGACTCCAAAGTCGAGTCGACTCCAAACGCACCAAAGATGGAGGATCTTGATGAGGTGTCGATCGACTCAAGTCGACCAGATCGTAAAGTGTTCATAGGGTCCAGACTATAGAAAAAAACCCGAGAACAACTGATCAAATTCCTAAGAGAACGACAAGGCAGTTTTGCATGGTCGCATTTAGACATGGTCGGCATCGATCCAGAGGTAATTGTCCACCAATTGCAGGTCAACCCCGATCACCAACCGGTAAAACAAAAGCGGAGAAAATTCACTCCGGAAAGAAACAAAATCATCAACAAAGAGATTCAAAAGCTGATCGACATTGGCTCGGTGAAAGAAGTTAAGTATCCCGACTGGCTAGCAAATGTCGTAGTGGTTAAAAAGAAAAACGGCAAGTGGCGGGTGTGCATCGACTTCACAGACCTCAACAAAGCATGCCCCAAAGATTCTTTCCACTTGCCCCATATCGACATGCTTATCGATGCAACAGCCAGACACGAACTACTCAGTTTCATGGACGCCTACTCCGACTACAACCAGATCCTGATGCATCCAGACGACCAAAAGAAAACCGCCTTTGTAACAGAACGAGGTATTTTTTGTTATAAAGTAATGTCGTTTGGTTTGAAAAATGCAGGTGCCACCTACCAATGACTAGTGAATAGAATGTTCGCCACAATGCTTGGCTCGACAATGGAAGTCTACATCGACGATATGCTAATCAACTCACTTGTGGCTCAACAACACATCGATCACCTGAGGCAGTCGTTCGACGTCCTCAATAAATATGGTATGAAACTAAATCCTACTAAATGTTCTTTTGGTGTGTCGTCAGGGAAGTTTTTAGGGTACTTGGTCACACAAAGAGGCATCAAAGCCAACCTGGACCAGATCTGATCGATACATGAAATTGAATCGCCTAGATGCATTAAAGACGTATAAAAGCTCACTGGTCATGTAGCAGCATTGAATAGGTTCATATCCAAGTCGTCTGAACGATGCCATCCATTCTTCAACACCTTAAGGAAAAACAAAGTTTTCGAATGGAACGACGAATGCAAGAAGGCACTACAAAATTTGAAGGAGTACTTGACATCACCACCACTGTTGTCAAAGCCAAAAGACAATGAGACATTACTCATATACTTGGCCGTCTCAAGTACAGCTGTCAACGCTGTATTGATTAGGGAAGAAAAAGATCGACAATATCCTGTGTACTACGTAAGCAAGGCATTGCTCGACGCAGAGACAAGATACAGTCGACTGGAAAAGCTGGCATTAGCCCTGGTCGTTGCAGCCCGAAAATTAAGACCGTACTTCCAATGCCATTCCATTAAGGTATTAACTACTTACCCTCTCAAAAATATATTATATAAACCTGAACTTTCAGGTCAACTGACGAAATGGGTTGTTGAACTAAGTGAGTACGACATCAACTTTCATCCGCGAACAGCGTTGAAGTCACAGGTATTAGCTGATTTTGTTGCAGATTTTACCCCTAATGAGAATGTGCAGACTGAAAAAGAATTGGTAGCTCTAACAGAGACAACGTCGAATGAAAAATGGTCCTTGTCGATCGACAGATCAAGCAACATAAAAGGCAGTGGACTGGAATTGGTGCTCAAATCTCCTCACGGGGACATAGTGGAGCAGTCCATCCATTGTGAGTTTCGTGCGACAAATAATGAAGCATGAGTACGAAGCATTAATTGCTGGACTAGACCTAGCCAAGAGCTTAAACGTCAAAAACCTCCAAGTATTCAGCGACTCACAATTGGTCATCCGACAAATAAACAGGTCATATGAAGCAAGGGATCAAAGGATGATCGCCTACTTGGCCAAAGCCAAACAGCTTCAGTCGACCTTCGACAAATTCAACATACAACAAATACCAAGTTCAGAGAATTCCTGGGCAGACGCACTGGCATACTTAGGCTCGACAACGACCAACGGATCAAAATCAATTCCAGTTGAACACCTTACATCACCAACTATCCAGGAGGCAGAAATAATTGCCCCAATCGACAACACAAGAAATTGGATGGACCCATTACTGGACTATTTACGAGCCGACATTCTACCTGGAGACATAACTGAGGCGAGGAAAATCAAAGCTAAAGCCGTAAAATTCTGCATCTTATATGGTAAGTTATATAAAAAATCTTTTACAGGACCCTACTTGAGGTGTGTGACCCCACGAGAAGCATACAACGTTCTCAAGAGTCTACACTATAAAGAATGTGGAAATCACTCTGAGGCTCGAAGTCTGTCGAATAGAGCCATTACTGCAGGATACTACTGGCCGACAATGCGCTCCGACTCTCAAAATCACGTAAAGTCGTGCGACAAGTGTCAAAGATTCGCACCTGTATGCCATCTTCCCCCAGGTATGTTGAACTTAATATCAACCCCTTGGCCTTTTATGAAATGGGGGATGGACATTATAGTAAAACTCCCAGCTGCACCTGGAGGCATCGTCTATATGTTGGTAATGACAGACTACTTTACAAAATGGGTAGAAGTCGAAGCTTTACCTCAAGTACGCGACATTGAGGTACGAAATTTTGTGTGAAAGTATATTATTTGCAGGTTTGGAGTTCCACGAGAAATAGTGATAGACAACGGATCTTAGTTTATTTCATTCGACTTCAAGAACTTCTGCGACAAGTATGGGATAAAACTGAGCTTCTCGACTCCAGGATATCCCCAAGCCAATGGACAAGCGGAGTCGACGAACAAAACCATAATTAACACGCTAAAGAAGCGACTGGAAGCCGAAAAGAGTGAATGGGTAGAAAAGCTCCCGGAGATCATTTGGTCGTATCGAACTACTCCTCGTCGTTCGACAGGGGAAACTCCATTCCCCCTTGTCTATGGATCTGAAGCAGTGATCCCCATCGAGACACGACTCACAACTGTACGAAGTGAAAATCGACACGAAGCCCAAAATAGCCTTGAGCTCGCCTTCGAATTAGATCATTTGGATGAACAACGTGATCGAGCGGCTATAAGAGTTTAGTCGTATCAACAACAAGTGGCACGACACTATAACAAGAAAGTACACATCAGAACCTTCAAAGTCAACGACTGGATGCTACATCGTGTTTTCCAAAATACCAGAGAAGAGGGAGCTGGAAAATTAGGGCCATCGTAGGAATGACCTTATCAAATAACAGAGGTCGTTGGTCGAGGAGCATACAAGTTGCGAGGCCTTGATGGTCGAGAGTTAAACAACAGCTGGAATGCATTACACCTAAAACAGTATCACTTCCTATGATACTAACGATGCACAAAGAGCAATGATGAAAAACTTAGTACTAAGTTAAGAACTGAGCTCAAAAAAAATCATTTTTTATACTTCAGTCGACTTCGACACATTATATTGCTACGACACTGTATTGTTACTACAGCATTGACAGGTTGTACCCTGACGTCGACGACAACAAAAACCTACTCCCAATATTCTTATTTGACAAACGAACGCTGTGAGTCGGGGGGACAGCATTAGACAAAAGCAAATGTCGACTGAATGTATGAACGCGATGTAAATTTTTGACTGAATGCATGTACGCGATTATCAGATGTAAAATATCGATTGAACGCATGAACGTGATGTATATTGTCGACTGAACGCATGTACACGATTATCAGATGTAAAATGTCGACTGAACACATGTACGCGATTATCAGATGTAAAATGTCGATTGAACGCATGAACGCGATGTATATTGTCGACTGAACATATGTACGCGATTATCAGATATAAAATGTCGACTGAATGCATGTACGCGATTATTCTATGAATATATTAACAATGTTTTTTATCGAATTCTATCTATAGTGTGACGTCGTCTGATTTATGCATGAATGTAAGTTTACAGGCTTATTTCATTCAAATATTCAAACTTGTGTGAAACCCCATTATATTATGGTCGTGTTGTTTTCACAATTCAAAACTTCGGCAAAATTAAACGAAAACGTTTGAAGTTAGAAAACATACAATAAGAAGTTTTAAAGGTCGATCGACCGAAATCATCCATGAAAAAGAAACCCATGAAATAATAAATGGTCGAAACGACCAAATCATCCATCATTACAAAACAAAATTAATTGGCAGGTAAATTATCAACAGTGGATTCAACAACAGGCAGATCGACGACAGGCAGATTGACAAGAGACCTATTGGCTGGAGGTGGATCGACAAGAGTCGGGTCAACTGGAGGTGGACAGACAAGAGGAAGATCGACAGCACCGGAAGCGATATTTTCAAGGAGAGCGTTCTCATCAAGTGTTTGCTCCTCTTCTTGTCCGAGCGAGGATTCTTCAAGCGCAAGCATCTCCTCATAGGTGTCGATCATTTCCTTCATGTCGACCGAATTCCATTTAGCATGGTCGCCCGACAGGTATTCCTTGTAAAGCTCTGCTTTCGCCTTACAAATCGCGGCAGAAGAAATCGAAGTTAATTGCTCCTTCAGGTCAGCAACGATACGCTGCTGTTCAGTTAGAGCCGCAAGAGCTTCAGTCGACTCCAAGGAATGTCGATCCCTCTCTGCTTTCACCTCACTCAACTTTTTTTCAAGAGCCAAGTTCTTGAGCTCCAAATCTTCAGCAGCCTTGTCAACTTTGGCCTTTTCCAGCTTCATAACGTTGATCATCTTCCGCTGCTTCCCACACCTGTCATTCACCATCTTATACCGCCCATGCAAGTGTAGCGAAGCCTGCAGAGCCTGCATAACGGCGAAAATTCGCATAAGAGAAATAACACATCATAAAATCTAAAATATATCAGATAACTTACATGAAAAGCCGAAAGGATTATCGTGTCGAACACTTCCTCAGTCTTCTTCTTCTGCAGATGCCTTTCATCCGCGAGGAGAATGTAGTCAAGCGACTACTCTAAGAAGGTAATCGGCTCATCGAATGAAGATAGATCGGAAGGAGTAGTTGTCAACGAGTCTGGCCGTAGAGCAGCTACTTGCCTCCTAGTACTCGACTTGACCCTCTTTCCCTTGTCGACCGGCGGATCCCTCCTTTGCCTCTTCTTTTCAGGAGATGGTTCGGGAGATGAAGTATATATGTGTTCGGACGACTCGACAATGCTTTCAGTCGACTTCCCGACAGTTTGTTTCTTTTTCGATGCTGTTCTTTTTCTAGTAAGCTCCTCTCTGTATTTCTTCAAAGCGTCATCATCATTTGGCATGTTTATCCTTGCGCTTGCCATCGACGTCACTGCGAAACGACATTCATTATTAGATACAGGCGACAAGAATTTCATTTCATATTGAAGAATTTCGAAACTCCTCCTAATCCAGACATACGACACGAAGTCTTTCACACTAGGATAGGGCGCTCGCGACCTATTTAGAGTCGACCATCTCCATAAACCGCTAGGCCTAAGTTTACCTTCTGCAAGCAGCACCTTACAACTTCTATTCTTTTCAGGGATACCTAGCAAAGCTTCTGTGCGAGCGGGAGCAACGTCGCATGACAGTTTACTGTCTACACCATTTATTTCTACAAAAGGAGCTATAAATATTAGCAAAAAAAAAATTTCTCAAGTAAAAAAAAAAAAAATCAGGAAACGATCGTAGTCGAACGACACTCACCAAACCGACTCCAAGTTCGGCGATATTGATACGACTCACCCCCCAAGAACCACGGACCATCAATCGGAGGACCTTTAGCAAAAAAGTAAGTATCCTTCTAATTACGGTCATTCGTCGTTGTATCCGTAATGATCTGTTGCTCCTTACTCCTTGGCACCAACATATAGCGACCTCGGTCGCTTATATGCTCCTTCAAATAATAGTTATGGAGGAGGCATCCTATCCCAAATTTTATGTTGTACCTTTCGCTGAGAACTCCCAGACTCAGCAAAATTCTCCAAGTGTTTGGCATCAACTGACCGGGAGCAAGGTCATAGTACAATAACATCCGTTGCTCTAATTGTGGTACTGGAAATCTAAACCCTAGTCGAAGGGTATACTCGTAAAAACATGTCCACCCTGGTATGTCCCAATCCGCCCACTCATGCTCTAAAGGAGCGCGTAGTTTGACATCTTTTGGGATGCTGTAAATCTCCCTCAAACTACATAAATTGTCCTCCGTAATAAAACTAGCTGGACTTTCATCAAGGACACCTAGTGGTCGACCTGATGTAGTAGCTTCATCTACATCGATATACTCAGGATGGTCGACTATCGTTGCAACGGCACGAACGCCGCCTCGTTCAAGTATGCCTTGCGTGTTTATGGCAACGACATTCGACGGATCCTCTATAGTAACCTGTCGGTATACATCTACCCTCCTGCTATCAACTCCAGCGACACTATCTTCTCCCTCGCTTGTAGTCCAATCATATTTTGGATCAGAGATCGTACCGTCACTCGACAGGTTAATATCGTCGTTCGAGATGATGCCTCATAAAGCTAACAATGCAAAAAATGCACAAGTCAGAAACTAGTGCACTACAATCACAACCTAGGGTTTCTAAAATCAAATCCTAGGGTTTTTGTTGGCTAAAAACATCCAATCTCAAAAGCTGACCTAACCCTACAAGTTCTACCATCCTACAAGTCGATTAAACAAAGCTCGCATCTACAATAATCGCATCATGTGAAAAATCACTCAAACAACAGTGAATAAACACTCAACAGCACAATTGGTTATAATAAACAAGATCAAACAACATAGCAAACGCAAGAACAATGAAGAACAGCACATTCAAACCCAGAACTTAAAACTTTAAACTTCAGGTAAGTGAATCTTTCCTTTACATTACATGCCTATTTCCTATTTCAAATAACGAAGTCTTACATAATAAATAAATAAATAAATAAAAAGAGGAAAAGAAAATAAATACTTTGAAGGAATTCCTGAAGAAGTTCTGATGAGGAAATCCACGAAGAAATGGGAAATTGCAGAGGAAAAGTTGTTGAAAGAGTTTGAAAAAAGAAATTCTCTGTAAAGGTGGCTGGAGGAAGTAGGAAGGGTTTATTTATAACCAAACCCTTTACAACCCCCTTTTTTGCCACGTGTTCACGCCTGAAGTGGATGCAACCTTTCAGTTACCGGTTAATAAAGGTAACCCAGGCACACACGCAACTACTAATGATGAGTTTTGAAATTTAAAACATCTCTCCTCGAACAAAGTAAGCATGCTTGAATTAAATGCATGTGACGTCATTCTAGGGTTTTGAAACAGAAGGTGTCTTTTCAATTTGACCTTTGGTTTGCCCCATTATAGAGTATTCGTCGTATGACATCTGGAAACTCGATGTTCTATTGGCATCATTGATCAAGTCGACTCAGGTTGGCTATTGGCATCATTGATCATGTCGACTCAAGATGGTATGTTCGAACGACATTAATAACTCGTCTCAATATTTAGCTACGGATCCAATTGACTTGTGTTTTTTCGCTCGACAACGGTCAATTCAATTTGAATCACTCTCTACTTCGTCGATAACTCTTTAGAGAGTGGGGGTACAAACTGTGGTAGCCAAAAATGGCCCACTAGCCCAAAATGCAAAGCCCAGACTTATCTCAATATTGGCCCAACGTGAATAGCCCAAACAAGAGAGGCAGCAGCATGACTTGGTCGTTTGAAGACCAAGTCAGCCAGCAGTTAAACAAATGAGATGTGAGATAGAGATACTCGGGGAGAATATCTCCAGAAATCTCGCCCACAATCACACGATGATCTGGTCTATCAGGTTCAAACGGGAACATGGAAGCCTCCTATAAATAGAAAGGCATTTTTGCATTACAGAGGAGATTGAAAAAAGCTTATGAGAGCGTACTGAAATTCTGCACCAAGAATCACGGCCACCGGAATTCCAGTTTTACGATCATTACAACAATTGCTCAACCCAAGCATACCTAAGGCTAACGATCTAACCCCCCTTTCTTTTCTTTTCTTTTCATTTTTTGTCATTATCTTTTCTATTCTTAATACTTTCTTGTAGGTTCAACATAGAAGTATACATATTTCTATATACATTAGGTCGATCAACCAAGTTCTTTTGCAGGGATAGTAACCAAGCGACAACATAAGATTGACGGTTTAACCCAAGTTGCATTGGGCCTAGCAAAACATAACCCGATTCACATCGATTGTAAGTCGACCACCTACAGTTAGTAGGTACTTTAATTCAGTTTTATGTGCAGTTTTACAACTGCACAATATTTTATTAATATCACCGGATCATATGCCTGAAAATTGCACTGATGAAAAGTGGAAATGGTTTAAGGTATGTAATAGACATAATAATCTAATTATTTTAATTCATTTTCTCATTACAAAGTGTACTTCTATATAGAATTGTTTAGGGGCATTAGATGGAACTTTTATTCAAGTGCATGTACCTGAAGTTGATAAACCACGATTTAGATCAAGAAAAGGTGAAATTGCAACAAATGTATTAGGGGTATGCTCCAGAGATATGATTTTCACATTTGTTCTTCCGGGATGGGAAGGTTCGGCTTCAGATTCTAGGGTTCTCCGAGATACATTAACTAGACCAACTAGTTTGAAAGTTCCCACTGGTAAGCTTAATAGAATGATTAATTTAAAATCATCATAAAACTTATTAAACATAAACAAAGTACATTTTTAAGAGCATTTTCATACATTTATTCTTTCTGAGTGATAGATTGTTATTATCTTGTGGATGGTGGATACACAAATGGTGAAGGGTTTCTTGCACCTTATAGAGGAACAAGGTATCATTTATCAGAATGGAGAGATTCACGTGCCCCCGTTAACCATGAGGAATTCTTTAATATGAAGCATGCATCAACAAGAAATGTAATTGAACGTTGTTTTGGACTACTCAAGAGGCGTTGGGCAATTTTGCGAAGTCCATCTTTTTATCCACTGAAAACACATTGTAAAATAATAACTGCATGTTGTCTCCTTCAAAATCTTATTAGGAGAGAAATGTCAATAGATCCAATGGAAGATGAGCTAATTCAACCCGAAGAAGACCCAATGGATCATGAATTCATTGATCAAGTTAGTTCATCCGAACATTGGACAACATGGAGGAACAACTTAGCAATAGAAATGTTTAATGAATGGAGGGGAAATTGAGTCTGTTAATTATGTTTTGCAATTATCGATATAAACTTAAACAATATGTATGTGTGTGTGACTATTTAATATTATGTATGTCGACATTTATTAATAGTATGTATGTTTTATTATATGTTTACACTCATGTTTTACTTAATTAGAAATTATTTCAAAATAGAATTATTATTATTTTTTATGGTTTGTTGCATATTTTATTTGGCTACCTATTTATAGGAATGGTTGTTGGAGGTATTTCTCAAGCTAATGAGCAAGAAAGGAGAGGAGTTAGGCGTGTATGGACAAAAGAAGAAGAAGATGTTTTGCTAAGTATCTTAGATGAAATTGTAGCAAGTGGTGGACGTGCTGATTGTGGTTCCTTCAAATCAGGTACAGTAAAAAATATAGAAACACGAATGGCCTTCGCTATACCTAATTGCGGTTTGAAAGCTGTCCCTTATATTGAGTCAAAATTGAAGTTTTGGAAAAAGCAACATGGAGTTGTTTATGACATGTTGAATACTAGTGGATTCGGGTGGAATGACGTTAGAAAGTGTATTGAAGTTGATAGTGATGAAGCATGGAAATCTTATGTCCATGTTAGATTAACATTTGACATGATCTCATTTCTAAATTGCTTTCATTATTTTTTAATGTTACATATTCAAAGTATGACCATTGTTTTTCCCATACAACACCATAAGCAGGCAGAAGGATTCAGAGGCAAGCATTTTCCACTTTATGAGAGGTTAGCCAATATATTTGGCAAGGATCGTGCTAATGGAAAAGCAGCGCAAACTCTTGATCAACAAGCTGCAGATTTTGATGAGGGAGACAACTCTGGCAATGAGTTTGAGATACCTGAAAGCTTTTCACCAATGTCAATGAACCAAAGTCAATCTGATCCCAATGGAAATCAAGCTGCATCTCAACCTTCATGTAGAAAAAGATTGAGATCAAAATCGGTAGATCCAATAGCTTCAAGTATGAATAGATTTTCCGATATGATGAAAGGGGCAATGGAAAAGACAACTTAAGGAGTTTGGCCAAATATTAGCTACAAACAAAGCTAATGAATATGAACGGATAGCACATGAGTTGCAGAGAATTGGCATTCGTCGTATGGATCAAGTGCGAGTAATGAAAATGTTTGTGCAGAAACCTGAAATTGCAGGGATCTTCAAGGCTTCAGATAATGATGAAGATAAACACCAATTTGTCATGAAAATTCTTTCAGGTGAATTTGATGGCTGATATTTATGTTATAGTAGATACTTTTTGGACTATTTTGAAGCACAAGATTGAAGCCTACTTATTTTTTTTAGACCAGTTTACTATGTCAAATGGCTGACTGTGCAAGTATTTAGTAGGTGTAGTCCTACTTGTTTTTTTGTATATAGTTAACCATGACTAGTTGGTGGTACTAGCTTCTTGGTTAATCTCAGCAACTCTTTTTTTGTATATGGGTCACTTTTTGTATATAGGTCATTGTATAGCTAGTTGGTAACAATGGATACATGTTTTAACTATTATGATGATGCAATATATTATATTTACTACATATTTTATTGAACTCTTTTTAATATATAGCAATATTTTGATGCTTGTAGGTGGGAATAGATTATGGCCATACACAGCATATGTTCTTATACTCTTGTTATTGTTAGGCTCTTGAGGAAGTTTTTAATAAAATGATTAAAAACAAATGCTGTGTGTAACAGATAACATTGGTAATGGTAGACAATAGAAGTGGAAAAATTGTTAGCTGATAAGGTGGCCGGTTTGGGGTGATTCTTGACTGTTTACTGGAGGGGTTCGGGTTGTTGCTTCCTATTGGCTTCTCTGTTTTTTGTCTTGTTTGGGTGATGTCGTTTTCCTCTTCTTGGGTTTGTGCTCTGTTTTGTAGGGGCCTCTGTTGTTTGGTTCCTTGGTTTCTTTTTTGCGTGGCTTTTTGCCTTGCCTCGTGTGGCCTTGTTTTTTTTTGTTTTTGTGTTGGTCTGCCTGGTGTTGTTTGTTGGTGGCTCCTTTGCTTTCTTGAAATTAGCTGTTAAAATAAAAATAAAAATAAAGAAGTACTCTATTTATTTAATTTCCCATTTACTTCATCTTTAATTATTCCATATTTTCTCCTAGTTTCTATGGTTATTTGGTGAAGAGCCATTTTAGACAAAACTTTTTTACCTTCTAACATTTTTTTGATACCTTTAAAAATAATATAGTTAAAAATTATATATATCTATATTTTCAAAATAGTTTTGGATATTGTTACTTTAATAATATATAAATTAAAACATTTATTCTTTAAATACATATTTCAATATTTTATTATTCAATTTTAAAATATTATCAAATTAAAAATATTATTATATTTAGTCCAGTCCTATGTTTCACCAAACAAAACATAGTATTAATTTAGTCAAGTCTCATGTTTCACCAAACACAGCATAGTATTAATTTAGTCCAGTCTCATGTTTCCCCAAACACAGCATAGTATTAATTTAGTCCAATCCCGTCCAGTCCAATCCCATCTAATCCCAGTCCCATCTCAATCCAATTCAATCCCATGAAATAGTTCAATCCAATCCTGCGCACCAAACAGTGCCTTATAGTAGAGGTCTTGACTACAAGCCTGAAAGTGTCAAGGAAATCTAACCCAGGTGCTTGATGAAACCCCTTAGCTACCAACCGAGCCTTGTGCTTTAACAAGCTTCCATCTTGCTTGAACTTGGTTCGAAAAACCCACTTGCAACCTACTACATTCATATTAGAAGAGAAAAGAACAAGTGACTAGGTCCTGTTTGATTTTAATGCACCGAATTCCTCTTGCATTGCTTTAAGCTACTTTGGATCCTTGAGAGCTACCTGTGCTGAAGTTGGATCAGATTCAGACAAGTTGCAAAAGGATGATGGATTGCTATTCATAGTAGAGGAAAATAGTGCAATCTTTGTATTTATGTGATCACATGGCAGTGTGACACTTTGCTCCTTTTTTTTTTTTTTTGGTATTCATCTTAACCGTTAATTTATGTTTGTGATGTATAGAGTAGATTTTTTTGTTTCCAATAGTTAATGCATGATGATGTGGATCATGTGACACTAAATATATATATACTTTTCTCGTTTTTATCGTAACCGTTGATATATTTTACTTATATCTCATTCAATATGAATGGTTGATGTTTTCTTTCTAATTAATTATCAATGCATGAGGATGAACCCGGTATACGTCCCATGTATCTCTCATTTTATCATTAAAAAAAGTATTGAGTTTGTTTCGGCTAAGCCCTCTACTGATTAAGAAATGAGAAGTCAAAAGGCTTCATTTTACCCTAATTAGATGGGTAAGAATATGGGAGATATAATGTGATTTTAATTAAGAAATAATACATACAATTGAAAAAATTTGGTTTATATAGACCCCGGATAATTTATAAATGAATAGATGTAATCCTTGTATTTTATTGGAACCACCAATAGAGAAACAAATTTGTAACAGTTCTAATTACTATTTTCAAAGTTTAGTCTGTGAGTCTGTGACTTCACAATATTACAAATACAAGTTCTTTTTATGAGTCCAATGTTAATGATGATCATTAACAAACATATTGGAATATCTTTAGAAATATTGTGATTGGTTTTATAATTGCTAAATATGACTCTTATATCTTTATTATTATTATTATTATTTTTTGGTATCGAGGATCCTGAACTTCGTCCAGACACCCATCTGTCTGTCCTCCCCAACTGCGTGACACACCTATAGCCAACATGTTGGTTCTGACAGTCTATTTGTTAAATGTTATGGAATAAGACAGATAGAAAACCTCGGCCCACACCCCCGGCCACACAAAGATGCAAGCGGGTAAATCAGAACTCGCCTTCGCCTGGGTAGGATTCGAACTACTAACCTGGGAGTTACCCGTGTCCCAAGCCCGTCCTTCCACCAGCTGAGCTAGCGCCTTTATGGCTGATCAAAATGTAACTGCCAAGAGTAGAACCAAGGACTTGAGATTTTCATCCCAAGACTTGGACCACCAAGGCAACCATCTTGTGGTTCACAGACTCTTATATCATTAATGGTTGGGACTTGGGGTGGCTGAGTGGCTCTATGGACACTCTACACATTCAATAATACTAAAATTAACCTTAAAAATTACAATAATGCTAAACATCCCACCTACAATCCCACCATTTCCATCCCAACACACGTGGCAGCTGAAGTGTCACTTGGTGAGTGGACACACATTAATTGAAACTTATCTCTCTTACCTATGTATTCACTCACTAATTAATGTTTGTCCACTCACTAAGTAACACCTCAACTGTCATGTGTATTGGGATGAAAATTGTGAGATTATTGGTGGGATGCATAGCATTACTGTAAAAATTAAGACTCGTTTTTCTTACATAAAAACTCAACTCTTCAAAGATTTTTATATCATTAATGATCGTGATTGCGATGAAACTCAACTCTTAAAAATTGGGATTTCAACTCAACTCGTTTTTTTTCCCCTCAAACCAAAATATAATAAAAACTCAACTCTTCAAAATCCAGATTGGTTGTGTTTATATTTTGGTCCAAATTCAATTTCCTCAAAAGGAAAATATTACAGATCACAATTTATGATGTGGGAATTTCAGTCAAAAATTATGAATATTACAATAATTTTTACATTAATGAGTGATATAACTGTCACACACATTTCTTACTTACCAACTAAACAAATCATACAAATTATTTAGAGCTTGTATTTTTTTTTCACCACTCATGCATTTTGGTAAATTAAGATGTTGGAAGAAACTAAAATATATCATCGAGAAACTAAATTAGAGATTCCAAGTTTGTTGTGGTTTATCGGGAAACTTTCAGGGAGGGTTTTATAGACTTTTGCTAAGTCCTCCGCTGCTAAGAAATGAGAGATCTAAAAAGTTCATCAAAGAATAGTTAATTGAGTAATAGATATAATCAGGGGCGGACCCAGGAAATATTTGCAACTCGGGCTAAGTTATATATATATATTTTTTTATTATTTTTTTTGTATACACTAATATTATAAAGCCAATTCCTTAATTATCAATCGTTAAATTTAACTATTTTTATTTAGTAAAATATATTTTAATGCTTAATTATTTTTTTAAAATATTACAATAATTCGGGATTTTGGGAGAGGGGGCACACTTAAATTCACAACCTCATGGTTTATGTGTGAGGGGGGCAAACAACTGGGCCAACTTCATATTGTCTAATCTAATGCTTAATTTAATTAATGACTTATAAACCCTCAAATTGAATTGTTTAGTCAATATATATCATGTTAATAAATGGATTCTATAAACAAGATTATGTTGCCCAGTGGTTTGTCTGTTACTTGTGTACATGAGATCCATGGGTTGAAGAACAAAATGAGGTGAATCTAAATTATAAAATCAAATGATCAAAATAAAATCAATGAAATATTATATGCATGTAAAACAAGTATAAAATAATTCTTTTAACAACTATAATTGATTATTTGTAATTTTTATTAGTGTCTTTTGATTTTAAGTTAGAATAAATAAATGAAATAAATTATATTTCATTTTCAGATTTTTATAAAAATTATCAAAAAAAAAAAATTCTGAAAAAAAGACAATTATCTACAACTTTATAGGCAAAAGAATAAAGATTAATATATATATTATATATAAATTATATATATAAATATTATTTTTTTCTAGAGGGCTGCCCGGGCTACATTTCGGGGCAGCCCTCTCAACAGTCCACCACTGGATATAATGCGATTTTAGTCAAGACAATAGATTTAATTAACAAAAAAGTGAATTCTATAGACTTCGTATATTTTATTTTTGTATAGAGTTGATTTTTTTTTTTTTTTTTTGTTTCCAACAGTTGATGCATGATGATGTGGATGACACTATATATATATATATATATATATATACTTTTCTCGTTTTTATCGTAACCGTTGATATATTTTACTTTTATCTCATTTAATATAAACAGTTGATGTTTTCTTTCTAATTAATGATCAATGCATGAGGATTGAGGATGAGCCCGGTATACACGTTCCATGTATCTCTCATTTTTATCATTAAAAAAAGTATTGAGTTTATTTCGGGTAAACCCTCCACTGATTAAGAAATGAGAGATCAAAAGGCTTCATTTTACCCTAATTAGATGGGTAAGAATATGGGAGATATAATGTGATTTTAATTAAGAATTAAATCACACAATTGAAAAAAATTGGTTTATAGAGACCCCGGATAATTTTATAAATGAATAGATGTAATCCTTGTATTTTATTGGAACCACCAATAGAGAAACAAATTTGTAAAATTCAGATTGAATTTCTATCGTTTAAAAGTTACACAAATGCAATTGTTACCTAATAGAGGAGGTATGTTTAGTGTTGACATCACCTTTTATTATCAACTAAACAAATTACACAAATCTTTATCAATTCAATTTTATAAGTGTCATTACTGCTTCAATGATATTCCATTCATTATGTTGGCTAAAAAAGCATAATGCATAATTAACCTAACTTTGCTTACTAATATTATAGTAATTTCACATATTACAACTTTATTAAATTACTTTACTTTATTATAACTTTTGTCATATACTAAGGGTGTGTTTGGTACGCGAACAGGACAGGACAGGACAGGACGGGACAGGACGGGACGGGACAGGACGGGACAGGAAAGGACAGGACATCTGTTCCGTATTGTGTTTGGTATGTCTGGGATAGAACAGTGGATTGTACTGTTATGCGTTTGGTATGGCTGGGACAGGACAGGACAAGAGGTTCAAATGACCAGAGTGCCCTTCTTGTCCTGTCTAATGTTTGTTACCACATAATATTGACATATGGGACATGACAGGACAATTTTTATTTGATTTTATTAAATAAAATTTTTTATATGTCAAATAAATTCAAAATTCAATTACAATAATAATTGTATATGTACTGCTTTCATTTTTTCTTCTTTTCAAATCTTTATTTTACAATATTAAATTTTGGTTTAAAATAAACATCATATTTATAATTTCAATCTTAAAGTTATTTCCATTGCTTTTCCAAAAAAAAAAAAAAAAAGATGTTATTTTCCCTTTTTATGTATAAGATTCTCACCTATTAATTTTCAATATTTATACTTATTAATTATTTTTTAAAAGATTAATTTATAATTATTAAAGTGTGTTATTATCAAGATTAACATGTTATTGTGGTCAGACCGCATTGATGCAAGCATGTCGATATGGACACTGGGAAGTTGTACAAACTCTTCTGCTCTTCAGATGCAATGTCACCAGAGTAGATTATCTTAGTGGGAGGACAGCTCTACATTTTGCAGCTGTAAATGGGCATGTGAGATGTATTAGACTAGTTGTGGCTGATTTTGTTCCGAGTTCTCCTTCTGAAGCTAAAATTAATCAGGTGGAAGGTGATAGAGAAAATGGTTCCGGTGTGAAGAACAAGTATGATCAAAGGTGTGATATTTATTTCCGTTGCTTTTATACTACTTGCCTGTTGAAAGGAACTTACATTGAAAATGGAGATGTATTAGACACGAGGACCTTCTGGTACTCATTTTGTGTAGTTTTAGGAGAACTTATAACTGTTAGTGTTGATTGCAAAAATATGACTCTCAATGTGATTGCAAAAACATTCATTTGTATAGTTGTTTGTGTATGGATTGATGAAGAAATTTAAAAAAAAAAAAAAAAAACATGTTAATTTCATTTGTACTTTTTTTAAAAATAACAATGTGTAATTTTTTTTTTTTTTTTATTGATATGATCCAAGCAAATTAGTAATATATGTAATAAATGTAGTTCAAGTAAATTAGTAATACTATGTAATAACATATGATCCAACAAAAAAGTTAGTTTAATATAAATGTTTACAAACATGATAACATATAATTCGTGACACAAACATGTTCACAATTGACAATTCCAACAAAATATAAGTTTCAAACACGTTCTCAAATAACATATAAAATAGTTCATTCATCTAAAATTGCCTTCACGAAATCTGGCTTGTAGGAGTCATTCAAGTCATTCCAAGTGCGCAATTGATGAGGCTTATTTCCGAAATACATTGCAACTCGTATCACTTGTATACGATCAAGACCCATACCTTCAAGCTCAACACCTAAACGAGTCATTGCATCCCCTCCCGTAATAGCTTCAGTCAACTTAGCAATATCTTCATATGCCCTTTCCATGTTTTTTTCAAATATATTGGCGATGTCTGCTGCTGTTGAACTAACAGATCTCTTTCTCTTCCGCTTTGATGTTTGTTCTGTACTTGGAGTAGAGGAAGCAGAGGCAACATTGGAGGGAGTAGACATAGGCTGAGTGAAACCAGATGTGTCCACATCATCATTTTCCAATCCCATGTGATCCAAAGCATCTGCTGCGGATTCAACCATATTGCCTGTTGCTCGATCTTTCTCAAACACTACTACTAGTCATTCATAATGTGGGAATGGTCTATTAGCTGCATAATTCTTGTTGGGATGTTTCTATCACAACAAACAAATATATGTTAGAATATTAAAACTATTATATATATATATATTCTAACAATAAAACTATTAATTGATTATATATATATAAGAGAATTAATATAACAACTAACCTTCAAGTATTCATGTAGGATTTTAGGATTGTCGACAACAACACATTTGCGAGTGTCATCCCAACCGAACCCACTTGTGTTGAGCATATCATAGGCTGCTGAATATTTATCTTTCATTCGCTTCATTTTGTTTTGTACATGTTTTGCCGTTATGGTAATATTTCCAATTTTTTCACGCATCTTTGAAACGACCTGGTCATAGATACCAGACCTAAAACTACCAGTATCGCATCTACCACCATCAGCAACAATCCCTTCGAGGATGCTAATCAAGACATCCTCTTCCTCAAGTGTTCAATTACGTCTGTCAGACATATCTTAGTTTCCTATCATTCAATACAGTTTAGAACATAAAAAAAAAAAAAAACTAATAAGAAAATTTAATACACCAATAATTATGTAAGAGAATTAATACAAATGCATGAATTTAGACAACAACAAAATATTTTATCAACAAAGTTCAACAATGTATTTTATCAAGGGTCAATCTAAAAAAAAAAAAAAAGTTCACAAATTCATAGACAATAATGTTTAATAAAATCTTAAAACATATATATATATATATATCAAGTTCATAGACAATAATGTTTAATGAAAAAGAAAAAGTCTCTCAAGTTCATCGCTCGATCATCTCCAAGCGTCAAACATCTCTCCGGCTAGATCATCTCTCCATTGACTCCATTCATCGCTTCCTTCAACGACATCAATAGATTGTAACTCATTTGGTACATCTTCCCCAATAGGTAAATCATCAAGTGTGACTGGCATGTATTCCTCAGGATCAACATCCATGTACATCCTGATAAAATTATGTAGCAAAGCACAAGCTATAATCATTCTCCCTTGTAATCTAATTGGATAGAAATAAGGACTTCGTAGTATAGCCCAACGTTTCTTCAACAGACCGAAACACCTCTCAATAATGTTCCTAGCTTGTGAGTGTTTCATATTAATTAAAATATTCCTCGTGATTCCTAGGTGCACGATCAAAGTCCGCCCATTCTTGTAAATGATACCTTGTACCTCTATATGGTGCAAGAAAACTTTGACCGTTGGTATACCCCGCATCGGCTAAATAATAATTACCTATAATAACTACACATTAGTTTTTACCAACCAAATAATAGATAACTATGTAATGTAAATTGTTTTAGTTTTAAAATACTATCTTACCAAATGGGACCTTTAATCCATTATGTCTAGTAATGGCATCCCGAAGAACTCTAGAATCAGTAGCTGAACCCTCCCAACCAGATAAGACATATACAAACTTCAAATCACGAGTGCATACATGATTGCTTCATTTTTACACTAAGTGTAGCCCCATTTCCATATCATTTTGAGTTCGTTTCTCAGGTAAAACCGGGTATTTAATATGATAAAATAAGTGTTTCAGGTATTTTTTGGAGTTCAGGGGCATTGGTGTCTTTTTGGAGAATCAGGGGTCAAAGTGCAAATTTGAAGAAAAGATTGAAGTTTATGTGATTCAAGAGAAGATCAGGGGTGCATTTTGTAATTTGCCAGGCGGCGCAGCACAGTGCGCCACGTCATTAGTGAAACGGTGCGTTTCACTGATTGGGTCGCGCCCGACCCGGCCCAAGATCCGTCAAGCCCAACAGGTTCATGCCCAGCTGCTGAGTGCACCCCAGCGTCTCACTAAGTGCACCCCTGCACTCAGAGTCAGCACCACGTCAGCATCGATACGGCGTCGTTTAGGGGCAGCTCACATCAGCGTGACGTCATGATGACATCACGTCGTCTTCAACCTCTGCTGACCCGGTTCAGACCCGCGTGGGTTAACCCGACCCGGATCGCGACCCGACGTCAACCCGACCCCGTCCGACCGTTTTCCGGCGTATTTTCCGGCGGTTCTCCACCCAGATCGATGGCCGGTGCTCCTCCGGTCCGTTTGGCACCGTTTTTAGGCCTCCATGCGTCACTTTTCCATCTCCTCCAAACCTTCCAAGCTTCCATGGTTGCCACCTCCATTTTCTCCACCGCGGCATGCAAGCGGCACTCTCGCGACAGTAATTCGCCGCGGTTGAAGTGCCGCGGTCGTCCAACCGCGGCGCCCTCGCGACAGAAACCTTCCAAACTTGCCGCGGTTCAGCTGTCGCTTCCGCCAACCGTGAAAATGCCCAGACCGCGGCAGTCCGTCTCTTGGTCGTTTTGGACGAATTCTTGGTCGTTTTGGACGAACTTCTTGCCCTATTTTGGACCCATATATATACATCTCTTCATCTTTTGAGAAAAGGGGAGGAGAGACAAAAAGAAAAGAGAACACTCACCAAAGAAAGAAAACTCTCCCACTCCTCCAAGACTCCATCTTTCCTAAATTCCTACACAATCCAAGAGACACTTGACACCAATCTATGATCTTTTCTTGTTCTTGGGAGAAAGAAAGTTGAAGGAGCTTGAAAAAGGAGAGGAGCAAAAGGAAGAAGAGGAAGCTCTCCATTATAGTTTTCTCTAACTTTTTCTCTTTTATCCTTTGTTATAGCCATGTATTTATTTGAGATTATTTGTTGTATGGCTATTAGTTGTAATATGAGCTAAACTTTCATTGTTAGGATTTGATGAACCGCCACCCATGAATATTTATATGTATTGACCTTTGTTTATCCCTTATGTGCAAGATTGTTGTTTGTATGGGTATTTTTGTGTGCTTAATGTTTTTCAATTATTTGATCTCCTTTTGAATGAATTTTTGTGGTGTGTTATGTACTGACCGGAGACGCACGCCACGTGCTCGATAAAATGCCCTCTATGCATGTCTAGAAAAGTAGACCTACTTAGGCTAGCGTATAGGATTCCCTAGTGTGCCAAAGTTTTTAATGAACTCATTCATATATTCCGAGTAATCGAGAGATAGGCTTGGGTATGATTTTGGGTGCGATCTATTCTACTCGACCGAGATTTTTGGTTAACATTTGGGTGCATGAATCTATGAATTACATGAGCATGTTTTGGGTGAATAATTGAGTCCAGAACGGAAATCGACATAGGGCGGGGTGTAGTCAAATCCTAGCATATTTCTCTCTATTATTACACTTGTGTTTATTTTCGTGTTATTTCTTTTTAGTTTAGTTTAGTTTAATTTACTTAATTGGAAAACCAACCTTTTTGATTGTTTGAATAGCAAATAGGCTAATCAATTTCGGTAATCGGTCACTCGATCCCTGTGGGAACGAACTTTACTTACTATTGTGCTACTCTCCGACCTCGTCCTATTTCGAGTGTCACTTGAGTGATAGCCAATACACCTAAAACATTGGTTGCTATATGTCCTTTTCTTGTTCGATACCTTGATTTATCGGACTCAGGTACAGTCACTTCTATGTATGTTCCATCTAGTGCTCCTAGACAACCCTAAAAAACAAAGACAATTCATGTTTTATACGAATAATATAAATTAATAAGTAATGTATATAATAGTTTTGTTAAAATGGTTACCTTGAACCATCTCCACCTCGAGTCCGTACAATCATCTGGGACGGGAGTTGATTTGACAAATAGCACATCTTCCAAACGCAATAAAGCACGTAAAACTCGATGGACATCGACTAATTGTTTCACCAGACCTATAGAATCTAACCTGAATATTTCTATTTTTGTTGTGGTGTGCTAATATGTTTATAAAAGTAGCAACTTGCTCCTCTATGGTGACATTACCATCATCTAACAGCCCACCACGATTTTTTAGCAAATCACACAATATTGCAAATGCATTCCTATCCATTCGCAACTCCCATACACAATTAATATCACTTTCACGTGTGATACGTTGTATTTCTCTTGACCTCATTTGAAGTCTAGAAAATGCCCTTTTACCTAAATTTCTCCTTTCGGCCTGCCTTCTCTCGTATTCAAATAAATAAATTTGAATTGCAGCAAAACACATCATCATGTGTACGTAAAGCCTCAAAGCTTTAATGAGTATTATCAAGTGATTGTCATGTTCATCCATAGCTTCATATTATAAAAATCAAACAAAACAAGTATATATTCAGTCAAATTAATCCATATATCTTGCTAAAGCTAAATTAAAAATCACATATTCATAAGTATACTCCTATAATCCAAGTATACGATTATTATTATTCATAAGTTAAATCATATATTCAGTCATAAGTACGTGGCGTTGTATCACAAGTGTACTCTATCGGCACAATTCCGGGTAGGAGTAAGTCTGTGTATTCCAGCCGATATACTTCGAGAATAAACAAGATCTATGCTACAACCATACTAATATATTTTTATTTTTTTTGAAGGCAATGGATTAATAGCTGATATATTCAATCATAAGTACGTGGCATTGTATCACAAGTATACTCTACCGGCACAATTCCGGGTAGGAGTAAGTCTGTGTATTCCAGCCGATATACTTCGTGAATAAACAAGATCTATGCTACAACCATAGTAATAATTTTTATTTTTTTTAAGACAATGGATTAACAACTGATATAACAGGAAATGAAAAGCAATTATATACAAATGGGAGAAAAAAACTGCCAATTTATTACTACATAAATTGACAATAGCACATAACTTGCACAAGTTGTATAACATTTATTTAATAACTTCCATGAATTACTCACACTTTTGCCAAACTTGGCCATATACCCAGCAGCTGCTACAACAACCCAAATCAATATGTATATCTCTGTAATTTTATTCAAAAACCAAACAAAGCCAAAGCCTAAACGTGGGTTTTAATATTGGAAGTGATATCGCAAGTGAGCAAAAATTAATTATTAAAGACTAAACGTGGGTTTTAATATTGGAAGCTAGTTCAAATACTAAATAGCTAATTAACAATGTTAATTTTTTTAAGCATCTAGCTTCAACTCATAGTAACTGCTTGCTCCACTTATAAGCTATGGCCTTGATCTGCTAATTAAACAAACAAACATTCTCGATGCTGGGCACTTGATGAGCAGACAAGCTAGAAACATAGCTAGATTGCTATACGCCTATACATTATATAATATGCAAATGCAACCACACATCAATGATCATGAAAGTGACTCTTCTTCAAGCAAACTCACTCTATTGCATGTATATATTATATATAGATTCGATCTAATCTGTGTTTGCTTCTAAAAGAATGAGATGGGTCCTCATCAAAACCGAAAACGATTGCTCTAAAATGCTTCAAGAAGAATTAAGGCTCCAAACTTACAAATCTCATACAGAAAAAAAGAAAACAAAAAAAAAAAAAAAACGTGTCATAGCTTGCTGTCCCGCTTGTACTCTATAATATATATATATTTACTTCATATATATATATATATATATATTTACAGCATAATTACGCCAGCTAATTTAGCGGTTTGGTTTCAACAGTAATAATGACTTTAACCATGAAAGAGCAAGGAACCTAAGTGGCTTGAGTTTAAAGTTTTAGTTATGGCTTCTGATTAAAGATAATTTAACTATCCATTGACAAGTCATAAAAATATGTTTTTTCGTGTCATTTTCGATTGTCCCATTTCCATATTCAACACACCAGAAAACTTGAAATTACACGTTTTTGATAACTCTTATTTTTACACGTTGTGTAACCCCTTACTTTTATCTTTTATGCTTGTTTCCCGGGTAAAACCGGGTATTTAACGGCTTAAATAAGTGTTTCAGGATTTCTTCCAGCTGAGGGGCGTTTTTGCATAAAAGTGGAACTATTGGGGCAAAAGTGTAATTTTAAAAACTTAGAATTCTGCGCCCTATTTTGCGTTTAGGGGCCGCAGAATTCTTGGCAGAGCTTCACTTTTTTGCAGTTTTGCGGCCTAGGGCGCAGAATAGGGCGCATAAAGCATGAATTTGTGTTTGGTGAAAGCTTCCTACAGAAGGCTCAACTTGCGGGGGCCATATCTCTCTCCTCAGAACGAATTGGGTTTCGGTCTATATATGGTTGGAAAGATCCAGAAGTCTTCTTTCCAACGGTTCTTCAAGATCACGATTCCGATATTTGTGGAAGAAGTTATGCCCGTTTCCGTAACGGTGCGCGCTGCTGGAAACCCATCCGCGAGAGACCCAATTTTTAGCCACTTTTGCAAGGGCATTCTCGTCCTTTCACCCAATTTATGCCCTAAGACCCCTCCCCACTATATATACCCCCCTTTTCTTCAGTTTTTCAGAAGACCCAACCTCCCCTCTCTCTCTCTTCCGCCCCACTCTCTCTCTCTTCCATCTTCTTCCATCTTCTCCACCAAATAAGGAGAGATCCAAGCTCCCATGGAGGTTTTTCCTCCATGGGAGCTCACCATACACCTCCACCATCCTTTTTACACTACATCCACCCATCTAGGAGTAGATTACAAGAAGAATGGAGTGGTCTTTGGACCAAAAACGAGCTAGGAAATCAAGGAGAGCTTGGAGGAGTTGTCTTCAAGGGTTGTCTCCTTTACACTCATTTCTTTTTGTATTTCTTGTTTTCCTAGATGTAATCACCAATTTGGGAATTTTGTAAACCTACACTTATTGCAATATATGTATGATTGTTCTTAATTTTCTTTGAGTTTTGTTCTACTCTTTGCTTATTCATTATTAAATCTCTTGTTGTGATATTCATGTGTGTGATGGGTCTAAATTAATGTGTCCATGAATGGGATTAGGAGTAGTGTAATTTAATATTAGGAGTAGAGTAATTTAGCATCCCATAATTGTTGATTAATTGATGGATGATCCAAAATACCATGTTTAGAATGATTTGAGTGTTGAGTATTAGCTCTAAAGAGTGGGAGAAGTTTGATTGATGCATGTACTTGCTAAATTAGACTTTGGTTCAATATTCTTGTACTTAATGGGTCTTTGTTTTCAAAGGCACAATTGCTCACCCATGGTTTGGGTTGGGTGATGGATTGATTTAGGGATAATTCCCAAATCAAAAGAATGAACCCCTAGCTTAAATTGAATGGTCTTAATGAATAACAATCAACTTGTTGCATGTAGTTGTTTGGTAAGCTTGTTTCCATTTTTAGCCATCCTAGGGAGATTGATAAAACCGAATCCGTATCTAGAGTAAAGACAAGCTGAATTCCTCTTGTGCTTGTGTAATTATAGGGGTATTTCATTGCTTAATGCTTTCACTCGGTTGGCCACCTTGTGGATGATATTTAGGCTGTGTGTTATATATTGCGTGGTTCACATTAACATGTCCAGCGTGATATCCTCTACATTTGACCAGTAAGTTGAGAGATCACTAGGCTGGCGTGTAGAGCTCGTGTGTGTGTCCCACAGTCCTTAATGAATCCAAGCATTTATGCATGGATGTAATCTCTAAAACATCGAGAGAGATTAGAGATTAATTAAGGGGACACGAGCATATAACATACGTGTTGTATGGGTATCTCGTATTCTTAATGCTTTTACTTGGTTGCCATCCCGTATTTGGTTAGCCATTGTGAATGAATTATTGGCTGTAGTATGGCCCACGCGGTTGCGCATTACATGCCCAACGAAATAACCACTGTATATGACCAGACAGTTGAGAGATCACTAGGCTGGCATACATTGCTCGTGTGTGTGTCCCAAAGTACTTAATGAATCCATGCATTGTGTGGATGTGATTTCTAAGACTCGACAGAGATTAGAGATCAATTAAGGGGACACGAGCCTATGATATACTTGCATATTTGAGGGACTAAGTGAGTCTAGAGCTTAATTAGGAGGATTGTTACGGTTGAATCATTTCTCTAGTGTAACCACATTTCATGTCATCTCTCCATTCCATCCTATCCATGTATATATTATGTTAGTTTAATTATTTATTTATATTATTTACTACTTTTCCGCAAACGCAACACACGAGTTCTCTCGGAGTGTTGTAATAATAGCTAGAACCGATGACGGTCGGCGGATCCCACCTCCCTGCGGAACGATACCCTCACTTGCCGCTGTGCTAGTCCTTGTGACTCGCGCGCTAGCGAGGTCGAACTTAAATGTTCATCTTTTGACCGACACCGCAACGACGTGTCGTCAAAGTGGCGCCGCTGCCGGGGAGGTGGCTTATTCGTTGATAGTTACTAGTTTTAGCTTAGGTTCTGTAAATATCTTAGATTTATTGCTTTTTATTGCTTTGCGGAGTAGTTTGTTATGTTGAAAATAAACATCTCTTTTACTCATGCTTTTCATTGTGTGATCGACAATGTTTAGGCTAGGTTTGGGGGTGTAAGTCGTGTTATTTTTTCTTGTTTTTGTTTAAAGCAAATGCATTTGATTTTCTTTGAGTTGTTTTGTGCAAGAAAAAAAAATTTCAGGTCGGATGAACCACACAACTCAAGAGAGCTTCGTGGAGGCATGATTGGTTCGAATAACCACTCGCGAGGGCTTGCGCATCAAGGGTATAATGCTTTGCTTATTTTTGTGATTTTTATTTATGTTTAGATCTAAGGGTGGATATGTGTTGTGCTTAGATCTTAGGATTTTTAGGGTGTTGTTTTAGAAAATTTTCAAATCTCTGCAAAAACTGCCCTGTTTTGAATATTTTTGAGGCAAATGTTTCATTAAAACTGTACTCATTGGTGAGGAAATTAATTTTTTCGCCCGCGTTGCGTTCTTCGATTTTTTGTGCTGATTCCGAATATATAAAGAACGTAAAATTCTGGGTTGTGGATCAAAAGTTATGAGCATTTCTTCGACCAAAGGTCATGGGCAATGCCCTGTTTTTCGAAATTGAGCTTTCACTGTTTTCATCGTCCATTTTCACACTTTTCCCATTCGAATTTTGAAATACTTTTTAAATGAAAAGTGTGTATTTATATGTGTACTCTATGGTGTAAAATTTTTGAGAAATTATTTTAAGTGCTTTTAAAGATATGCACCAGAAAGTGGACATTGGACGACTTTAAATTTCGACAGTTTTTGAAATCTTTGGCCTCCATGTTGAGTTGTTTTCTTTGTGTGCCGGTAGAGACATGCATTGTATGCTTTTAGCTCCGTGCATCACTTAAATTTGCTTGTACAGTGCCAATCTTTTGATGTTGAGGTGGATGAGACTTCTATGTTTGTTTAGCTTGAGAAAATAGTGGAGACTACCCTAGTGAGGTTTCGAGCCTATTAGCGCCAAATTTAGAGGGTATATTTTGTTTCTACTCTTTAAACACTCTTCGATTTTGTTCTTAATTGTGATCTCATTGTACATACATTTTGCATTGATTGCCATAGAACTAAAATAATGTGGACTGCTTGTTGAGATTTGTATTCCCTTGTTAGATGGACTTTAAGAAATGATTATGGACTTGAGTGTGTGCGTAACTACTAAAATAGCCTAAACACTCCCACACCCCTATATTCATTGCAAAATGAGGCCAAACACTACACCCCCAACCATTCCCTAGTTATTGATCATGTTAAGGTGTATAGCTTATAGAAGTTATGTATTGTAAAGCTCTAATTTTTGTGATTAAAAGCATGTACTTAGGCAAATGTATGCAACTTGTGCTAGGCAAAGGCTTACAAAAAGAAAAAAAAAAAAAAAAAAAAAAAAAGAGAAGAAAAAGAAAAGAAAAGAAATAATAAGTGTGAATTATAAACACTTAAGCCTTCAAGTTCTTCAATTGAAAAGTTACTCTTAAATATGAGTACAAATGTCGCACAAATGTGCAATGTAAATTTTATAGCCTGGATGCTTGTAGTGTAAAGTGTAATAGAGCTAATTTTGTTGTAATGTAATGTGTAAACACCTTGGAATGGTTAATAGCTTTATTCTTTCCACTCCTACCATATATTCCATCCCATACACCTTCACAAATCACCTTGGCCACAATATAAAGTGAGGGAAAGCCCATTTGATCTCTTAGGAAGTCTATATTGGGAATGCGAGTCGATGCATGCTCTTTCCACGTTCATGGCATTTCAATTCCTTCCGTGAGATCTATCACTATAAATGTGCTTTTATTGAAATACTCATATGCGATATATTAGATTCCGGTACATAAACTCATTCGCATATGTTTGATTGAGAGTGATCGCCCAGGTTCTGAGTGGAAAAATCAGACTGAAATCCAGGGAGGATTAGAGTCGAGGCGAATTTCATCTTAGGCAATTCGAGCGTAGTTGTTTTGTAAACCGAAAACATCCTAAGTATTGGCATACTTGCATTGTGTGATGCATTGTTATTAATTGGTATATTTGAGATACTAGCATGCATGTGTAGTCTTTGCTTGGTATGTTTGGAATGCATCTCAACTTTTCTTGCAGAGTATACGTTTGTGGGTGTCGTAGCTGTAAACCCTCAGGAGACTATAACTCCTCCTCTAGGGATCGCCTAGTGGTTTAAAGGCTTGTGGCACATGCTAAGTGCCACCGTGTTTCCTACGGAAGTGGACTAGCCTAGTTTTTACCTTTTATTTATTTTAGTTTGTATTGTTTGTTTTGTTAGTTTTATTTTCATTTTTTTTCGTTTTGTTTTGCTCGGGGACGAGCAAAAGATAGGTTTGGGGGTGTGATAACTCTTATTTTTACACGTTGTGTAACCCCTTACTTTTATCTTTTATGCTTGTTTCCCGGGTAAAACCGGGTATTTAACGGCTTAAATAAGTGTTTCAGGATTTCTTCCAGCTGAGGGGCGTTTTTGCATAAAAGTGGAACTATTGGGGCAAAAGTGTAATTTTAAAAACTTAGAATTCTGCGCCCTATTTTGCGTTTAGGGGCCGCAGAATTCTTGGCAGAGCTTCACTTTTTTGCAGTTTTGCGGCCTAGGGCGCAGAATAGGGCGCATAAAGCATGAATTTGTGTTTGGTGAAAGCTTCCTACAGAAGGCTCAACTTGCGGGGGCCATATCTCTCTCCTCAGAACGAATTGGGTTTCGGTCTATATATGGTTGGAAAGATCCAGAAGTCTTCTTTCCAACGGTTCTTCAAGATCACGATTCCGATATTTGTGGAAGAAGTTATGCCCGTTTCCGTAACGGTGCGCGCTGCTGGAAACCCATCCGCGAGAGACCCAATTTTTAGCCACTTTTGCAAGGGCATTCTCGTCCTTTCACCCAATTTATGCCCTAAGACCCCTCCCCACTATATATACCCCCCTTTTCTTCAGTTTTTCAGAAGACCCAACCTCCCCTCTCTCTCTCTTCCGCCCCACTCTCTCTCTCTTCCATCTTCTTCCATCTTCTCCACCAAATAAGGAGAGATCCAAGCTCCCATGGAGGTTTTTCCTCCATGGGAGCTCACCATACACCTCCACCATCCTTTTTACACTACATCCACCCATCTAGGAGTAGATTACAAGAAGAATGGAGTGGTCTTTGGACCAAAAACGAGCTAGGAAATCAAGGAGAGCTTGGAGGAGTTGTCTTCAAGGGTTGTCTCCTTTACACTCATTTCTTTTTGTATTTCTTGTTTTCCTAGATGTAATCACCAATTTGGGAATTTTGTAAACCTACACTTATTGCAATATATGTATGATTGTTCTTAATTTTCTTTGAGTTTTGTTCTACTCTTTGCTTATTCATTATTAAATCTCTTGTTGTGATATTCATGTGTGTGATGGGTCTAAATTAATGTGTCCATGAATGGGATTAGGAGTAGTGTAATTTAATATTAGGAGTAGAGTAATTTAGCATCCCATAATTGTTGATTAATTGATGGATGATCCAAAATACCATGTTTAGAATGATTTGAGTGTTGAGTATTAGCTCTAAAGAGTGGGAGAAGTTTGATTGATGCATGTACTTGCTAAATTAGACTTTGGTTCAATATTCTTGTACTTAATGGGTCTTTGTTTTCAAAGGCACAATTGCTCACCCATGGTTTGGGTTGGGTGATGGATTGATTTAGGGATAATTCCCAAATCAAAAGAATGAACCCCTAGCTTAAATTGAATGGTCTTAATGAATAACAATCAACTTGTTGCATGTAGTTGTTTGGTAAGCTTGTTTCCATTTTTAGCCATCCTAGGGAGATTGATAAAACCGAATCCGTATCTAGAGTAAAGACAAGCTGAATTCCTCTTGTGCTTGTGTAATTATAGGGGTATTTCATTGCTTAATGCTTTCACTCGGTTGGCCACCTTGTGGATGATATTTAGGCTGTGTGTTATATATTGCGTGGTTCACATTAACATGTCCAGCGTGATATCCTCTACATTTGACCAGTAAGTTGAGAGATCACTAGGCTGGCGTGTAGAGCTCGTGTGTGTGTCCCACAGTCCTTAATGAATCCAAGCATTTATGCATGGATGTAATCTCTAAAACATCGAGAGAGATTAGAGATTAATTAAGGGGACACGAGCATATAACATACGTGTTGTATGGGTATCTCGTATTCTTAATGCTTTTACTTGGTTGCCATCCCGTATTTGGTTAGCCATTGTGAATGAATTATTGGCTGTAGTATGGCCCACGCGGTTGCGCATTACATGCCCAACGAAATAACCACTGTATATGACCAGACAGTTGAGAGATCACTAGGCTGGCATACATTGCTCGTATGTGTGTCCCAAAGTACTTAATGAATCCATGCATTGTGTGGATGTGATTTCTAAGACTCGACAGAGATTAGAGATCAATTAAGGGGACACGAGCCTATGATATACTTGCATATTTGAGGGACTAAGTGAGTCTAGAGCTTAATTAGGAGGATTGTTACGGTTGAATCATTTCTCTAGTGTAACCACATTTCATGTCATCTCTCCATTCCATCCTATCCATGTATATATTATGTTAGTTTAATTATTTATTTATATTATTTACTACTTTTCCGCAAACGCAACACACGAGTTCTCTCGGAGTGTTGTAATAATAGCTAGAACCGATGACGGTCGGCGGATCCCACCTCCCTGCGGAACGATACCCTCACTTGCCGCTGTGCTAGTCCTTGTGACTCGCGCGCTAGCGAGGTCGAACTTAAATGTTCATCTTTTGACCGACACCGCAACGACGTGTCGTCAGTTTTAAAAACATTTATCAATCAATGTTTCGGATTCGAATGGTTATACATGTAACAAGTATAAATAAAATAGGAAAGATGAGTCTTGTATGGCCAACAACATAAAGGACGGAGGAATGATAATCACCCACGAAAGAACAGAGGAAAAACAGCACAACAACAGAGCAAAAACCCAGCCACCTACTGCAAAACATAAAGAAAAAAATGCCTCCACCAATTATTTTTTTTTTGAACTGCAAAATTTATTAATCAGGCCATAAGGGACCCAAAACAAGGGAAGAACAGAGCAAAAACCCAACAAAGCAGGCCAAAACAACTAGAGAAATAGAACAAAACAACACAATAAAAGGAAAAACACCCCTGAAACCGAACGGGACCAAGAAGAAAACAGTAAAAGGGGGGGAAAGACAACATCCTTCGCAAAAAACAACTGAAGCTGAAGCGAGAACCAAGCCTCCACCAATTATTGAACAGCCAAACACAGCCTAGGCTCACCCACAGAAAACAAAAAACAAAAACACAAACCAATGACTATGAATAATCAATTATCAAAAAAAAAAAATCAAGTTAGCACACAAGCAATCATCAATTCCAACCATCCAAACCAATTTCACTCAAAACAAAACCCTACCCCAAACCCTAGATCAATTTCGATCTAAATAGAGAAAGAAGAAACAGATTTTCATTAAATCAAAGCACAAAATTGGATTGAGAGTAGACTACTTACTTGTTCGTTGAAGATTCGAGTTGATTGAAGCAAAAGAAGAAGATTGAAGTGGACTTCAGCCACCAACAGCAAGTTGAATTGAGTGAGCAGATGAGCGAATGACAGAAAGAGAAACACATTTTGGATTTTATTTCATTTAGGATAGGTTTGTAATTTTTAGAAATGTTGAAGGGTAAAATTGTCATTTCAGCTCTTGTCCCATGCCATAGAACAAGTTGGCCGAGGGTATTGGGTGGGACAGTTTTTTGTGAAATCTGTCTCACCTTGTCCCACCTTGTCCCACGCCAGTGTCGCACCAAACGCGGGACAAGAACAATCTGTCCCTGGTTGTCCTGTCCCATCCCGCGTACCAAACGCACCCTAAAGGAATTGATCAACTTTTGGCATACTCCTGATTTAAAAACCTGACTTGAACCCCTCAACATGTGGGTGCAAGTAGCCTATCATCAGTCTAACTCAACTTTTGTCATTTGCATTATAACATATAAAAAGTATCTACATCTACTTGGGAAGTTTTGAACCACAATTATGTACCTAGTAATAGATAATTAGTTTTAAATTTTAATTGGGATATTTTCCTGTTCTTTTGGCATAATTTTGTGTCTAAAAAACTATTAAATCAGATTAAATTTGTATTAAAACAACTTCGATACCTGATTTATTGGTCTACGAATCAGCATAGTATGTTGTTGTCACATGATGACTCAAGTCTTGTGCGGTTGGTTTCATTGAATACTAATTTTAATAGAAATTTGATTCTAATTTGCTATAAGCCTGTAATATTCCTTCTCATTAAATGTTTGACATTAATATTTTCATTTAACTAACACCACACAAAATGTTGAAAACATATTCCCTCAACAACACTGTCATACACCACCATAAGGATATCAATTTAAACATATACAACAACACCGTATATTTCAAAAGAACTTCAAATAATTGACATTGAAAGTTTTAAGTTAATAAAATTAATACCCCGGACCATGACAACACGTCTAACTGCTTTGTAACTTCTGTTTATTTGACCTTATTACCTTGATGAGGCTTTGATGGTGGGATGACATTCCTGAACCAAAGAATTACATAAAGAAACCAATTACACAAACAATTAAGAAATATTCCACGGCAAACTTCATATAAAAAAAATAAATTAAAAAAATACATAAAGAAATCAAAGAATTGAACTAAAAAATTATAATGATAACAATAAAAGCCACAAAACTTACCCTTCAGCACTCCAACATATAATCTGGTGACTCTGGTCCAACTGCAGCCGAATGGTTAGGGCACAATTCTGAATTTTTATCCAAGTAGGCATTTGTACTAAAAACACATGCTACTCAACACACATCGTTTCAACTTCTTGTTGGTTCTTGGACATGAAATGATGGAAGTGAATTCAAGCATTCACGATAATTTTTATCATTAACTAGCAAGTCTATGACCATGGAAACTATGAAAGCATCTGGAATCAGATTTCTCTTGACCATTTTGTGAAGAAGTTCAACCACTTTTGATTTTTCATTGTTTTGGATGAAACCACGCATAAGCGTACCAAATGTAACTTCATCTGGTATACAACCCTTTTCCTCCATATCCAATAACAAACGGTTTGCCTTTTCTAGCTCTCCTTTTTTACAAAGTCCATTGATCATGATGCTATATGTTACAACATCTGGCACTAGACATTTTTCTGTCAATTTATGAAATAGCTCCCAAGCCATTTCGATCCTTCCAGATTTATACAGTCCATCGATAAGGCAACTGACAATTTTAATGGTTAGTTCAAAATTGGAATTTGCTAAAGTATGAAAGAATTGCAATGCATCTTGAACACAATCATTCTTGCAGAGTCCGTCAATAAAAGCAATAAAGATATCTGAATCAGGTGCAACATCAAAAGATTGCATCTCATCAAACATTTTCCGTGCCTCTCCAACTCTACTAGCCCTAAAAAGGCCAATTAGCAAAATGTTGTAACTAATAACCGTTGGCCTAATTCCCTTCGAAATCATTTCACTAAAAAGATTCATAGCTTGGTCTACTTTTTTATTCTTACAAAACCCATCTATCAAAATATTGTAGCTAACAACATCAGGCATGCACCCCATACTTGCCATAGAAACAAATAATTTCTCCGCGTCATGAATTCTTCCCACCAAGCAATAACCATCCATAAGTATGCTATAAGTGTAGGTATCGGGTTGAACACCTCTTTGAATCATCAATTTGTACAACTTATTTGCTTCATCCATCTTCCCACTCTTGCAAAGTTCATCTAGTAGCACACTAAATGTCACTGTAGTGGGATGAACACCTTGATTCAACATCTCTATAAAAAGGCTTTTAGCCTCTTCCCAATCACCAACACAACACAAGCCATGGATAAGAGAGGTATAAATGACCGCATCCGCATGGATTCCCCTACCCTTCATTTCCAAAAACAGTTCTTTGGCTTTATTTATAAACCCATCTTTACAAAGACCATCAATAATACTACCGTACCAAACAACATCAGGCTTACAGGTAACACTATATTTACTATTCCCATTAACCACTTGTTCATGTAACTGGAGGGCAACAATCGTATTATCACTTCGACACAGCCCGTGAATCAAATTGCAAATGTGACCACATCAGGCCTACAACCGAAGGAAATCATTTTCTTAAGAAACCGAGTTGCTTCCATAATTCTACCCCCCATACAAAGACCTTTAATTAGACAAGTAAAAGTGACATCATTTGGGTTAAAACCTCTCCTGAAAAGTGCACCAAATACCACAAAACCATCACCAACCCTACTCATCTTGCACAGACAATTAATCAAAATGTTTAAAGTGATAAAATTAGGCACCAACCCAAGAGAATTCATTCTAGTCTGAAGAGAAATAACATCACCATAATGCTTATTCTTCACAAGTGCAGTAAACAAGATACCGAAAGAGGACATGGGAGGAGTGGGTTGAATATGAATCATGTAATCAAAGAAGTGAAAAGCTTCATGGAGTTCGATTTTACCTGATTTGCATTTCCCATGAATGAATTCATAAAGCCGAGCTCGGTCTGAGTCTTTTGATTTAGACTTTGGGTGTGAAGTAGTAAAAAGCTTGGACAGTGATGAGACTCCATTTCTGGGAATGGAAGCTCTTGAGTGAGAGATTGAAGACAGTAGAGTAGCTTTCAAACCTATCATTTTCAAAACCCTAGGAGAGTTTCTCAGAAATTTTTGTTGGAGAGTGGAGACTGGATGTAAATCTGTTGCTGGGAATCAGAGTGGATGTAAACAGGCTTAGGCGGGTCGGAGTCTTTTAAAACTGTTGGGTATGGATTTAAGTGGTGACAAACTGTTGGGTCGTAATGTCCGATTGGTGGCCCATTCAATTTCCTGCCACTTGCAATTTGGAAAAAATGTGAGTCTCCTGCCAATATGAATGGGGAGATGAAGTTTGTTATGCGGGTCGGAGTCTTTTAAAATTGTTGCAGTCAACCAATAAGGACAACTAAGAAGGCTGATATTTCCAAGTCTTAAAGTCTCCTCCAAAGACTGATTAATTGAATTGTTCCTAGTCAATTGATTAAGACCGATAACAAATATGTATTGATAAAAACATTTCAATTTGCACATTTGTTAAACAAAATTCAAAGACTCCGCTGCAATCAGAAATTTGCAAAATTTACTATTTGATGTTATTAATTGATTGTGCAAGTTTTGGTGATCCATTAGCAAAGATCCCAATTAGTCACACGCACACACACATACATATATATATATATATGGGAGAATTAAAAAATCTCCATAATTTATCTTCATTGAATCGAAAACCAATTTTGTGGTTTCATAATTGTATAAAAACTATTTGCATTTTGATATATATATTGATTGCAATTAGGAGTCTTTGAATTTCGTTTAACAAATATGAGTGAAGGTTGACTAAGTCTTTTGAAATATAACTTCTTCCCAAACTTACTAAAGAAGCTCTCACTAATTAAGATGGGAAAAAGATGAATAGCTAACATTTTGAGCCAGTTGAAAGCTCAACCAAATAAGCACTAAGTCTTTTGAAATATAACTTCTTCCCAAACTTACTCAAGAAGCTCTCACTAAGATGGGAAAAAGATGAACAACTAATTCAACAATTTTGTGGTTTCATAATTATATAAAAACTAATGCAATTCTGCTAATTGCATTAATTATATATTGATTCTCGACGTGAAACTTAAGTTTGACTTGGCCTTGGTAGACAAAAGTTTTCCAAAAGTTGTTACCTAGAGGTGATGAAATTTTGTTAATGGAAAAGTTATGCACTCTTGACATTTTGTGAGAATTTCAATGTTAGCATTTCATGACGACAACGATAAATTAGACTTGTCTCAAGAAAAGAAGAGAATTTCATAATCAACATTTAATTCTTATCTTATTTTTCTAAATGTATTTAGAGTGTGTTTGGTATGACTTTTTAATTTAAGCTTCTAGAATATCTTTTTGTGGTAGAGCTTTTAATGAGTAGAGTTTCTAACAGAAAACACTTTTAGTTGTGTAAATTAAAAAAAAAAGGTGTTGACAATGTAATTTTAGAAATAGCTTTTAATTGAGTGAATTACAAAAATGATATTGACAATGTATTTATAATGAAAGAGTTATGGTGAAATATCTAAAATTTATAAAGGGTAGTGAAAACAATTCATATGTTTTTAAAAAGTTCAAAAAAAAGTTTTTGAAAAAGCCCAATTTTTAGCTTCTCCAAATAAACATAAAATGACTTTTTTAAAGGAAAATTAAAACAATTCACATATTAAAAATAAAAAAATAAAAAAAATAAAAAAATAAAAAAAAAACTGTTTTTTTGTGTGATAAATTACGGAAATTGCACAAACTTACCCTTATAATATGTCAAAAAGGTAGTAACCCACTTAGGTGGCGTTTGGTTAAACGACAAAATGGTAATCGGAAAGGTAATGGGAACAGGAATGGGAATGAAATGGAAAGCTGATTTCTTTGTTTGGTTGGGACTTTAGAATTAGCATCTGAATCAGTATTATTTTGTTTGGTTAACAACTGAATGGAATGGCATTAACTGTATTTTGACCAAAATACCCATAATTATAAAACATTCATAATAACATGATATATTATGGATAATAATAATAATAAAATATAAAAGTATATATAATATTAATATTAATATTATTATATATTATATAATATGAATATTATATATTATTATATATAATATATATTATATAATATAATAATATATAATATATATTTTGGATAATAATAATAATAAAATATAAAAGTATATATTATATATATTATAATATAATACATTATATATATATTTTATTATTATCCAAAATATGCATTATATATTATATATCATTATATTATATATAATAATATATTTATATAAAATAAATATATAATATATATTATTTAATATAATAATACATACATAATATAATATGATATAATAAATATAATATAATATAATATAATATAAATATATAATAATTTAGAGGGGGTGGCCGGTACCTTGCACCGTCTAACATACAGTCTTAGAGTTTTCCCCACACAGCGGCACTCCCATGGCCTAAACAGGGTACTCACTGACCTGACTGTCCACAGACAATACAAGGACCATTAAGCCAAAAGGACCAATATCCATTTTCTGATGTGCAGGATCCTCAACCTAGAGGCAAGCACAGAGCATACTTAGATAATTACAGACTGATATCCATCACCTAGATTAATATTGAAGAAGAAGATGAGAGAGTTTAGAAAGTCATTTTCAAGATAACACACTTTTTTATATATTCAAAGGTCTCTGATTTTTACAAGGGTAGAGCTCCTCATATATAAGAGGAGAAGATCAGCTTACAAACAGATCACGTGAGTGGGAACGTGATTGATCAGTACATCATTGCAGATAGATAATTATCTGAACAGGAAAAACAAAAGCAAAAGCAAAAGCAAACTAATTTTACATGTCTCGTGAAATAAAACACATAAAAGACAAACTAAGCCTAATAAGACAAAGGCTTTAAAGTTTTGAAAATATTTCACAACAAGACAAAAGTGAATAGTAAACTTGATAAGCTTTTTGTTGATTGAAATCGTGTCAGTTCATTGATTGAGATTGTGTCAGTTTATCAGTTCACTGATTGAGTGTGTCAGTTCACTGATTGAGCTATGTCAGTTCATGAACTGAATTTGTTGACTGCACGAGCTTGATCAGGGGCTTGACAGGTTGCAAGCAGCATGATCTTCATCATCAGAATCTGTCGCACCACATATCCAACAGGGCCAAAAAGTAGCCTGAGAGTCCAGGGCCATAGGGTCTTGTGCGTCTTGGAAAAAATCTTCTGGTACCGGATCTGGATCTGGTAAATCTTCTGGTGGTGGATTCCAGCTTGGAGGCCAGCTTTTGGAGGAATCTCTGGGCACATCTGGGAGGATCAAACATTCATCTGTATAGACACCATTAATATCACAAAGAAAATTCAACAGAGGAGTTTAGAGCTTAGTAGGATACAACTGTAAATAGTCAAAAGTGGTGTGCCATTCATAATTGATGTTGTGTGTCCAAAGAAGGTTTTTGTGAGGATTGTAACGATAGGGCCTGTGAAATATCCAAATGCAGGATACAGAAGAGACTGAATCAGGGTCAAGTTTCCAAACATTGTATTGTCCCATGAGCTTTGTGAGTTGAGCTCTCCAATAGGACAGGGAATCAAACCATTGGAGGAATGTCCATAGGAGGGAGTTTTGTTGAGCTGGATCAAAGAGATGACCATATAATTCCTGAAGAGGAAATACAATGGCATGATGGTGGAGAATAGATAAGCACCATAAAAACCATAAAACTCGAGGAGTGAAGTAATCAAAGGGAGGCATCAGGAAGGGGTCAAGAAAAGGTTTTGTTGGGTTGATGAGAGTGTGATGACATCCTTTCTGGAGTTCTGTCAGATAAACATTGAGATGGGACTTTGCAAAATGTTGGATCTGATTAAGGGTAGGTTTTTGATTTGGGGGAAGAGTCTGTAAAAGCTCTAGAGGATAGGTCAGGTTGTTGAGAGCTGGGAGACCTGGTGAGGGATCTGATGAAAAGGAGGCTGAAGCTGAAGTAGCCATGAGGACTAATGGGATTCTTCTGGTTGAAGTGATGAGATGGACTGGTTGAGGTCTGGAAAGCATATCTGTAATTATATTGTGTTGGCCTTTCACATGTTTAACAGTGAAATCATATCTGGAGAACCAGTCTTTGAGTCTCAACAGTTGAGGATTAGGAGGAATCTTATTGCGGAACTCGAGGATGTTGGGAAAAGATGAGTTGTCCATTTCCACAATAAAGTTTCTTGTCCTGAGGTGAAAGTCAAACTTTTGGATTCCATTTTTCACTGCGAGAATCTCTTTGTAGATAGTGTGATAGTGCTGTTGGGCAGGTTTGAATTGTCCGCTAGCGTGACCACAATATCTTCTTTGTCCTTCTTTTTCTTCGATGAGGATGGCACCCCAGTGGGTGTCACTGGCATCAGTCTGGAGGATGATTTGACCGGAGGACGGAATAGTGAGGGCCGGTGGAGACTGTGCAATTTTCTTTAGTTGAACTATTGCATCTGTGTGTTGAGCATTCCAGGGAGGAGGTTTCTTCTTTAAATGAGCAGAAAGAACTGAAGTGTAATGACTAACTCGAGGGATAAAATCTCTGATGTAATTAACAATTCCAAGGAACTGTTGAATCTATTTATGTGTGAGATTTGAATCTGGGAAATCAAGGAGTTGTGAGGCCAGATGAGGACCAGGACGGTATTGACCATTTGAAATGAACATACCAAGAAATTCTATTTCTTTGAGGCCAATCATACTTTTCTTTTCTGAAAGCATAATACCATACTGGTTGAGTAAATCATGAAAATGATGAAGGAGTTAGGTATGTGAATTCTCATCTGCAGAGAACAGGAGAATATCATCAATGTATAGTAAGGCTGAATGGAGAATAGGATGAAAGATTCTGGTAATGGCCTTTTGGAATAAGGATGGGGCTGTTTTGAGGCCAAATGGGAGGACAGTCCATTGATACTGGGCATTAGGAAGACAGAAAGCTGTCTTGTATCTATCACTAGGATGGATACCAATCTGCCAAAATGCACCTTTGAGATCAAATTTGGAGAAAATGTTGGCACCAGGGAGTTGTGAAAACAACATGTTGGTTCTGGGAACCGGGAACTTATCACTCTGAAGAAAGTGGTTGAGAGGCTTGTAGTCAATGACTAATCTTTTCTTGCCTCTGAGCTGTTCTGAACGTTTTTCAACATAAAATAATTGACACGCCCAAGGTGAAGAGGTGTGTTCAAGAAGACCTTGTTGAAGCAAAATATCACATTCTTCATTTGCTAATCTGAGGTCTGATGGTGACATGCCAGAGTGGGTGGCTTTTGTAGGATTAACATCTTCATTGAGCTTGAAGGGGAGCTTGATGAAGAAGTCTGGATTTTTCCACAAAGGATTGGGGTGATGGAAATCAGCATGACTATTGGAGCAAAACTGGAGTAGTTTTCTTTGGATTTGTTCAAATGAGGGTTGGATTTCAGACAAAGGGAAGATTTTGGGAATATCTGAAAATGATTTGAACTCTTTTTTGTATTTGATTCCTTTGGGTAAAAGACGAAGGGATTTGCATTGACAATAGACATCTCATCCAATGAGGACATCTTTATCAGGCAAGGGAGTTCCAATAACATGGACCCAAATGGTGTAAGAAGGGAAAATCTCAATACCAATCTTGTGTCTGGTAACTAGATTAGTAGTGAAAACTTTTCCATCAGCAGCTTTAAAATAATGAGTGGAGTGTTTCCACGCATCAGGAGGGAGGATCTTTGGATTCATCATGGTATTGTGAGATCCTGTGTCGAAGTAGGCAATGGCATCAATTGGCTTGGAGTATTTGTCAGGAAGGATTTGAATAGGAGCTTGTGGACCTGACTGGGAAATGATCTGTGAAGCCTGGTAGGATTCATAGATTGAATCATCATCTGAGGAGGTAGAGGATTCTGAATCTGTTATTGTAACATCTGTGTCTTGAAGCACAAAACTTGTGTTCTGATCAACAACTTCTTGTTCAGAATAGATGGATTCCATATCAGCATCAGTTGGAATGTCATCTCAGTTGGAATGTCATCTGCCAGTTGTTCAATCTGATGAACTAGCTTTGCTGACTTTGCCTTCTTGTTGTGGCATTTCTTTGCATAATGACCCTTTTGTCCACAGATGAAACATTTCTGAGACTTGTTCCATGCACGCTTGGACTTCTTTTTGAAGTATTTGAATTTTTTGTTCTTGTTGTTCTTGTGCTTGGATTTGGATTGTTGAAAGTGGTTTTTCTTCTTTGTCTTGCAGGTACAGGTGTTTTTGGATTTGCATTTGATCTGCAGAGAAAGTTGTTTACAGCTGGTTTCATATCTTTTTCCTTCCCGTAACATCTTGGAGAAAACTTTCTGTGTAACACAGAGTTTTTCTAATGCACTCAGAGAGTACATATGGATTTCACCAAGCGTTGTATCATTGAGGGATTTGCCAGAAGCATCAATCTTTCTCTGTAACTCATCATGGAGTTCTTCTGGGAGAGAATTCATGTAGACCTGCTTAAGACTTTGGTCATTGATTCCACCAAGGATGTGGAACCTGCTGGACATCTTTTTGTAGTGAAACATGATGTCTTTCTTTCGGAGAGAGCAACAACGTCCTTCAAAGAATTCTTGTCTAGTCTGTTTGTAGAAGTGATCAGGATCACCGAGAAATTCTCTGAATATGTAACCCATGGCCTGGGAAGCTAGAGGTACACAGACAAACTGGAGTTGTCTGTATTCTCCGAGGGCTTGATACCAATCTCTGAGAGAGCCTGTGAAGCGAGAAACAAATTCTCTGAGAATTGCTTCGAGGTTGTGTTCTGATTTTGCCATTTGTAAATCTAGCCATGCACTCATTTCAGAAATCTTTTTTCTCCAGGAGTCTGGAGAGGAGTCATCAAGATTAAACCAAGGACCATTGGTAGGCTTGGTATGATGAGGCTGACCAGGGGCATTTTCTTGTGGTTCTTCCACATATGGGCTAGTGGAGGCATCATCAGGAGTGTCATAAGTATGAACAAATGGCTGAGATGGCTGGGGATCTGTTCTTGAAGCCATGAAGACCTGGGTAAGATCTGTTTGATCACGATCTGGAGTGGAAATGTCTGGAATAGTGTTCCAGGAGGACTAGGATGAAGTAGAGTCTGATTCTGGTTCAGAGGAAGTGGGAGAATGGTGAGAAGTGTACAGGGCAGGCCTGTAATGGTCTGTGACTGGTTGTTTGTCTTTTCTAAGGTAAGATGGCTTTTTTGTGGGTTTTTTCTTCTTGGGAGGAGAAAGAGGAGGATACTTTCGAAAAAGTTCTCCAGTGGATTTAAAGTAGCTTGTATCATCTAGTGGTCTGGATGATGAAGGATATGGAGGCGATGAAGGGAACATCAAAGTCTGAGTGTATGGTTTTGGAACATAAGGAGGTGGAGCAGGATGGACATGATCTCTGTTTAGCTGGTCCAGTTGTTCTCTGAGTCTTTTGATCTCTCTTTCTTTATCATTAAAATCAGGGCCAAAATAGCCATGATTAATGTATCTGTGAAGATCAGCATCTAATTTAGAGATCTTGGACTGAAGATCAATAGCGAAGTCTCTGAAAACTGTATCCATTCTTTGGAGGCTTTGTTCATGCTGAGAAACATGATGGGAGACTCGGTCAATCTTCTGATCAATAGAGTTAAGAACTCTATTCTGTATTCTGGCATTATGGGTCTGCCAGTTGAGAACTTGCTCAGCTTGTGAGGGATGTTTTAGAGATCCATCAGGCAAAACTTCAGTGGATTGGATGAAAGGTCTGGAAAATCTGTTCTTTTCAGGATTGGAAGATGGTTCCAGAGGAGGGAAGTCTTGATCATAATTGGAGGCCATGTAACACGGAATAGGTTGTGATTGAGGTTTAAATCGAATCTGTGGTTCAGGTTCAGGTTCTGGAGGCAGTAGTCCTTCAGATCGTAGGATCTGTAGAGCTCTGTCATATATGGGCAGAGGTTTGTTTTTGATAGGGTGAAGGCCTATCCAAGAGCTGTCTGGGTCATTTGGTTTGTATGGTTTGCGAGAGGATTTGCAAGGTGACAAGTAACCTTTGAAACAATCTCGGCATTCACAATCAGCATCGCACATGTTGGGATCAACGTCCCAAATGAAATGACCGTTGATTTTGTCTGTAAAGATTGGGGATCCATCAGCTTCAAAGCTGTGGATTGGAATATCATCTTCTGAAGTGACTGGTCTGATCATCAGGGCTTGGAAGATGGGAGGAGCACTGGAACTGTTGGAGGAGGCTTCAGGATCTACAAGTGGTTGGTAGATTGTTTTGATAGAACCATCTGGTTCTCTGGTATACTCAGTATCTGTGGCAACTACTGGAGTATTGTTCTGGAAAGCCTTCTCATAGTTTGTGATCCATTCAAGTGGCATGAACTCTGTGAGCTTGTCCTTTGGTAACTGTTTTGGAATTTGGATGATGGTTGGGACTTCATCTTCACGTTCTGCTTTGATGAAGATGGTATCACCAGAATGACCTGGGATTTGAAGATCCAGGGCATGATCTTGGAGACGATAAGCTATCTGGTGGTGGAGAGTAGCCATGTATGAGTTGGGTTGCATGTCTGCACCCAAAATCTGGAGCTGTACTTTGAGACAGTTGTGGAGATTGGCATCCCTAAGAGGGATATTATATTATATTTAATATTATATTATATTTTATATTATATTATTATATATTATATATTAGTATTTTATTAAATAATATATACATAATATAATATGATATAATAAATATATATAATTATATTATATATATATAATATAATATAATATATATTATTATATTATTATATAATTACATATAATAATATATTTATATAAAATAAATATATAATATATATTATTTAATATAATATATACATAATATAATATAATAAATATATATAATATTAAATTTTATAATATATATTATTTAATATATTAATATATATTATATTATATTATATATATAAATATATTTATATATTATATAATATATAATATATTTAATATACTAATATATAATATATAATACATATAATACATATAATAATATTATATATAATATATAATACATATATATATATAAAATATCATTAATATAATATATAATGATAATATATTATTTTTGGAAAAGAGGGTATTTTTGGAATGTAGTTTGTGCATATGAGGGCTTTTGTGAAATAAATTTTTTACGGTGGAATGGAATGGACATTCCATTGGTTTTTGGAAATGGAATGCTCATTCCATTGAATTTTAACGAACCAAACATATGGAATGAATGTCATTCCTTTCCATTCCTTTCCATTCCAACCAACCAAACACCACCTTAAGACCAAACCCATCTGACCACTGTCTCTTCACTCTTCATTTTTCCAAGCAAACGTAGTAACCCACTTAAAACCAAACCCATCTGTCTTTTGTCTCCCCATCAAACTCCACCATCGACGTCTCACTGTCGTCTGCAAGGCTGGTTTTGCGATGGAGTCGGCCGTTTCAGCTACAAGCCTACAAGGCTCCGTTTGGACAATCTGGGCCCGCAACCGGGGTCGAGGAAGAGAACGGAGAGAAAAGGTAGAGATTACGCGGCTGGTCAAGGAGGAAGTTGCGGTTTTTGAATGAGAGGTCAGAAATCGAAGTCCAGTCCTGGTGTCAGAAGAGGCTTTGAAGGTGGTCAAATGCCTCTCTGTCGTCGGATTCCAAAGCTACGTGGGATTGCTGGAGGTAAATTCTTCATTTATGGTTCAGTTTCATGTTTAGGATTTGATAATGGAGTTTTTAAAGGTGAAAAATTTGTCATCTTCGAGAGGGTCTGTTAATGAATTTAGTGTTTTTATTGTTTCATGTGTAATGGGATGATTTAATTTTGTATATTGATGTTATTAGTAGTGATAGCTGCTTTATATGTAAAAGTTTGCTGGAGAGGTATTTACATTTCTTGTGTGGCTTGATTTTGTGTTTGAGATTTGATGATGAAGCTTGAAATTTTGTTATTTGATATTTGGAGGTGCAAAATTTGTCTCTCTTTTAGAGGGTTTGTGCATAAAGTTAGTTAGCTTTTTTTTTTTTTTTTTTGGGTGTAGTTTCATGTGTGCTGGGATGCTTTGATTTTGTATATTGATGTTATTAGTAGTGATAGCTGCTGCTAAAATGTAAAAGATTGCTGGAGGTAATATTTTGTATTTTCTTGTGTGGTTCAGTTTTGTGGTTAGGATTTGATGATGAAGCTTGATTTTGTTGTTGTTTGGTATTTGAATGTTAGAAAATAGTCACCTTTTAGAGGACCTGTGGATAAAGTCTCTGATATTTTTAGTTTCATGTTTCCTGCAATGCCTTAATACGTATTCATGTTATTAGTGATCATTTGATTTGTGGTAATGGAAGCAATGTGGTGTGGTCCTTCTATTTGTATTGACATAGTTGTGTGTAAAATCGTTGGTAAATCTGAATGTGGAAGTTATATCGTTATGGGATGTCGAATTTTGCCATAAACAGATTTTTTTTTCTTTTGATAGAAGGAAACTGAGAGAATCTTTGTTATGGACGGTTTTGCTTGCCAAGTTTTAGACGTGTCTTTGAACAGGATTTTAGCGGACATCTCAATTGGTGTAATGGATTTTTCTTTCTTTTGCACATGTGCTTATTTACATGTACATTGATTCCGTTCAACATATTTTCCTTATAGTGTGGGGTCTCCGATGTGAACGCTAAAAGACTGATCCTCGTAGCGAACTTGAGTGATCTTGTCAGTTAATTAATACTGTATGGGGCAAAACAACCGAAAAGGGCTTGCAAAGATATTTTATATCACTCTATGCTTTTATACCTCAAGGATGAGGCTTAAGCTGTGATGTATAGAGCAGCCTTGAGTGGTTAGAACCGAGATGATATTATCATATCGCCCGAGTATGCATTGTTTAAAGTGGCCAAACTAACAGGAACTCAGTATTACCTTGACCGTTTCTATTTTCTTTCACCCTACTAAACTAGTAAACATTAAAGAGTTGGGTTGTGCATCCTTGTAGAAACTGTATAGTAGATAGCAGCACAGAAAAATGGTGGTGAAGACTTTGGTTTTTAGCTAAAAGGTGGTAACTAATATCAGCATAGCTTTTGGCTACACAGTTTGAGGCTCCCTACTTCTCCAATCTGCGTGCAATCAGTTCTTATTCTTTCTATTTCTTCTTTTTTGAATCTTTTTTGTCTTATTTCACAAACATCACTTTCTTTACTTCAATTTTGTGTGCTCTGTGTGCTTATTTGTGCATTCATTTGTCTTTTGCTGTGCATATATTTATTTCTTAAAAGTTCTTACTGTTATATCTGTCTTATTATGTTCTTACAAGGTATGCATGTGGGTCTACCTAAATATGTCCCCGTTAACTTGAAAGACATAGCAGAGGCAGGATTTCAAGAGGGTGAGGAGGTGTTACTAGAGACTTTAAAGAAGAAGGGTTTGATCAACCCCTCAGGAAGAGAAAGAAATCGCCCTTTAAAGGTATAGATAATGGCATAACTGTAGCCTGATTGGTGTCATTAAGTCCCAAACATGAATATGTTTATACATTAATAGTCATGTGGTATCGTACCGGATACTAATTTCAATAATGGTTTTGACTGTGAGTCTGTGAATCATTTGTTCGCAAGATTCTGTCAACACAGTTATTCTATCTTTTTGCTGATATGTGATTTAGTCTTTAATTTCAATAATGGTTTTGATTGTGAATCATTTATTCTCAATATTCTATCAACACAAAAAGAAATAATTCTCTTTATAGGATGTTCTACAAATAATTAAAAGACTTGTGCAAAGTCTTAGAAAATTAGATGTGTAGTACATGCCATGCACTCTAGTATAATAATATGTCAATGTCAATCCTTAAGATCTGTTCTTTTTCAATAGCTGCACTTTTTATTGTCAAGACATTTGCATGAAATATCCACTGGTGGTGGGTTGAGCTTGTAGTGGATTAGGACTTGTTATTATTTTAGTGGCAGTCGTGTATGAACTCCTTCAGAAGCTGATCTTGTGGCTTTTCCACTGTTCTTATTCAGCTTGTTTTAGAGGGTGTGAGACTGTGAGTGCAAGACAGTTACGGGATGCTCTACTCATGGAAAAACGTAGAATGGAGAGGGAGATTCACCGAGCAAATACATCTTTTAATTTCTTTCGGATGAAATCTACAAGAATCGAAGATTTGGTATGTCTGTTATTTGCCACAGGATGCAGGTCATTGGACATTCAAATTTTGACTTGCGGATGCTTTCTTGCAGTTGAAATTTTGCTCGGACCAGGTTCTACTATTTCAGAAAATACACAAGAAATTTTTAGATGTGAAAAGATCATCTCTTCAAGTAAGGGAGTCGTTAGAAGAATTACAATCTAAGGTGGATAAAAGTCGATTGGCTCTTATGGGGGTGCTCATAGAATTAGAGGAAGAGAGGTAATGCATATATTGTTTCATCCTTTCCAGTTTATGCAAATTGCAGGGTAATGAATTTTGTCTTCTTAATCTTTCTTGTATATATCAGATTTGACAAGAAAAGATTGGACATTGCGAGGAGAAAGGTTTTACATCTTCAAGCCCAGAAAGATGGATCATCAGTAGAATACAGGGAAATAGTTAAATGCAATACCTGCCTTGACCTGCCAACAGAGGTAAATTTGCCATTTAGATTATAGTATTATACTGGTTCTGTGTGGTATTTAACTCAATAGGAACTGGTGTTTATGGCATTATTGTCACTGTCCGATGAGTGAGTATGTGAAATTTGGGGAAAACATTTAAAATATATTATTGAATTTATCAAATGATATATGACATGAGGTAATATCATGAATTTTTTGTCCTGAAGAAAGTAAAACAGAAAATTAATAAAATAGTTGGTTTTATCCATCAGTTAGACAACTTAAAATCCTTCTCACCATAAAATAGTTGTTGATTCATAGTTCAGATGTTACCAAGGGAAGTTTGTGATTCAGTGTAGTAGATCTTTATACAAACTGTTTTCTTTCATTTATGCTTTATTACAAAGTTCTTTTCTGCCTCTTCAGGTTGTCATTACAAAGTGCTACCACTTGTTCTGCAACTCCTGTGTTCAAAGAATTACAGAAAGTGTCCAGTTTGTGCTGCAAGTTTTGGCCCTAATGTTGTGAAACCTGTGTATATCTGACTGGAAATTGGGGAATGTTTTCTTTTGCTGCTCATATATGACACCATCTTCAAGGAAATTTGATCTGGTGGTACTTATAACTCAAGGTTTGAGATGTGGATGCCTTCAAGTTCGCTTGTAATATTTGGGAAGCGATGATCGTAGGAGGCACAAAAACTCATCAACTAGAACCAGTGGTGTTTCCTTTACCCATACCAACTAGTGCAAAGCATCATAGATTTTATGATTGGTTCTAGGTTTTGATGTCAATTTCAGTTTACTGTATTTATGACGTACCCCCTGCACCCATCCCCTTTTTTTTTTTCCTTCGTTGTCAATTACTTGGAGGCTCTAGAGTTTAAAGTTTGTCAATCTGTTTATCAAGTTCTCGGAGAAACTTGATCAGTGGGTTCTTTTTTTGCACATGAATGGGAATTTTTGGCCTAATGGTTTAAGACTTTAGAGCATATGTCAGTTAGATGTTATGTTATGGGTGGTGTCAATATTTATTTTGTTACCTCATAAGAGAAGTAATGTGTATAGTAATTGTTCATGTTCTGGGTGAATTGGTTGATAGATGTAAAAGTTATAGAAATTCAATTTCGAATTTCATTTATTTTTAATCTATTATAACTTTTTTTGTCATTTGATTATTATAATTTCGTTTGTAACCATTTTTCTTATGCTGCCTATATATATATGGGTTCAGATTTTGTTTGTGCATGTGTTGTTGCCTAGAGTTTCTGATACTCAACAAAGACCATATGCAGAGCAGAGGATGTGTAGTGTTGTTCAGGTCTATTGAGTTTCAGTTTATAGTTATTGAATTAATATCTAACTTTGTACCAATGAAGGAGTGTTGTTTATATTGTAAAATTTTAAGACCACAGCACGAGAGAATGTTGTTTATGTCTCTAGGACGACCACTTGATAAAATGTGGAAGGAAGTGGTATAAATGGCTGATGCTACTGGGAAGGATTCCTCTTTGAATAATAGGTGCTTCATGTGATCGATTTTCTATGTATTTTCTTTTATGGTTCTTATTCCGTATTGGTTTTGTCCTTGTAGTAAGCGGATGAACTATGTTATAGACGTAAGACTCGTTGAGCTCTAAACAAGCAAATTTAGTTCAAAAGGGGTCATCTAATGCATCTTAATGTGAAAGAGTATATATGGTTATATGTCACATATGAGGTACTATACATTATGTTGGCTAAAAAAGCATAATGCATAATTAACCTGACTTGGCTTACTAATATTATAGTTTCATTTTGGCTCCAATTTCACATATCTAATTAAAAATATAAATTTATTAAATTACTTTACTGATTAGAACTTTTGTCATATACTAAAGAAAATGATCAAGTTTTAGCATACTCCAATTTAAAAACCTGACTCGAACCACAATGATCTCAACATGTGGGTGCAAGTAGCTTATCATCAAGCTACCACAACTTTTATCATTTGCATTTATAACATTTAAAAGTTGTCTCCATCTACTTGGGAAGTTTTGAACCACAATTATGCAACTTGTAATAGATAAATTATTTTTATTTTTAGGGTAATTATCATTCTTCCCCCTATAGTTTGCTGTATTCTCCATTTTCCCCCTCTAGTTTTAAAATTCTCCAATTTCCCCCCTCTCATGTCTATTTTTATATGATGAAATTGGTTGTATTTATACATGGGAGGGGGGAATTTAGAGAATTTTAAAACTAGAGGGGGGAAAATGGAGAATATGGAAAACTACAGGGGGGAGAATAATAATTTCCCTTATTTTTAATTGAGAGATTATAATTGTGTGGCCAAGAAACTATAAAATGAGATTAAATTTGTATTAAAACAACTTTGATACCAAGGATGCTCATGTTTCTTGTAAACTTCCGTGTGAATCAACAAAATCTATTGCTTACACACCTGATTTATTGGTATATGAATCAGCACAATATGTTGTTGTCACATGATGACTCAGTCTTGTGCAGATGATGACTCAGTCTTGTGCAGTTGGTTTCATTGAATACTAATTTTAACAGAAATTTGATTCTAATTTGCTATAAGCCTGTAATATTCCTTCTCACTAAATCTTTGACATTAATATTTTCATTTAACAAGATATGTTGTAAACCTCATCAGGCTATCAGTTTAAAGTTTAAACATATACAACAACACTGTATATTTCAAAAGAACTTCAGAAGATTAACATTGAAAGTTTTACGTTAATAAAATTAATACCCCGAACCATGACAACACGTCTAGCTGCTTTGTAACTTCTGTTTATTTGACCTTATTATTTTGATGAGGCTTAGATGGTGTGACGGCATTCCTGAACCAAAGAATTACATAAAGAAACCAATTACACAAACAATTAAGAAATATTCCAAGGCAAACTTTATATAAAAATAAAAAAAAAATAAAAAAATACATAAAGAAATCAAAGAATTGAACTAAAAAATTAAATGATAATAATAAAAGTCACAAAACTTACCCTTCAACATTGCCAACATGTAGTCTGGTGACTTTGGTCCAACTGCAGCTGAATGGTTAAGGCACAATTCTGAATTTTTATCCAAGTAGGCATTTGCACTAAAAACACATGCTACTCAACATACATCATTTCAACTTCTTGTTGGTTCTTGGGACATGAAATGAAGGAAGTGAATTCAAGAATTCATGATAATTTTCATCATTAACAAGCAAGTCTATGACCATGGAAACTATGGATGCATCTAGAATCAGATTTCTCTTGACCATTTTGTGAAGAAGTTCAACCACTTTCGATTTTTCATTGTTTTGGATGAACCACGCATAAGCGTACCAAATGTCACTTCATCTGGTATACAACCCTTTTCCTCCATATACATTAACAAATGGTTTGCCTTTTCTAGCTCTCCTTTTTTACAATGCCCATTGATCATGATGCTATATGTTACAACATCTGGCACTAGACATTTTTCTGTCAATTTACGGAATAGCTCCCAAGCCATTTCGATCCTTCCAGATTTATACAATCCATCGATAAGGCAATTGACAATTTTAATGGATAGTTCAAAATTGGAATTTGCTAAAGTATGAAAGAATTGCAATGCATCTTGAACACAATCATTCTTGCATAGTCCGTCAATAAAAGCAGTAAAGGTACTTGAATTAGGTGCAACATCAAAAGATTGCATCTCATCAAACATTTTCCTTGCCTCTCCAACTCTACCTGCCCTAAAAAGTCCAATTAGCAAAATATTGTAACTAACAACTGTTGGCCTAATTCCCTTTGAAATCATTTCCCTATAAAGATTCATGGCTTGGTCTGCTTTTTTATTCTTACAATACCCATCTATCAAAATATTGTAGCTAACAACACTAGGCATGCACCCCGTACTTGCCATTGAAACAAATAATTTCTCCGCATCATGAATTCTTCCCACCAAGCAATAACTATCCATAAGTATGTTATAAGTGTAGGTATCGGGTTGAAGACCTCTTTGAATCATCAATTCGTACAACCTATTTGCTTCATCCATTTTCCCATTCTTGCAAAGCTCACCTAAGAGCACACTAAATGTCATTGTAGTGGGATGCACACCTTGATTCAACATCTCCATAAAAAGGCTTTTAGCCTCTTCCCAATCACTAACACAACACAAGCCATGAATAAGAGAGGTATAAATGACCGCATCCGCATGGATTCCCCTGCCCTTCATTTCCAAAAACAGTTCTTTGGCTTTATTTATAAACCCATCTTTACAAAGACCATCAATAATACTACCATACCAAACAACACTAGGTTTACAAGTAACAATATATTTACTATTCCCATTAACCACTTGTTCATGTAACTGGAGGGCAACAATCGTATTATCACTTCGACACAGCCCGTGAATCAAAGTTGCAAATGTAACCACATTAGGCCTACAACCGAAGGAAATCATTTTCTTAAGAAACCGAGTTGCTTCCATAATTCTACCCTCCATACAAAGACCTTTAATTAGACAAGTAAAAGTCGCAGCATCTGGGTTAATACCTCTCCTGAAAAGTGCACCAAATACCACAAAACCATCACCAACCCTACTAATCTTGCACAGACAATTAATCAAAATGTTTAAAGTGATAAAATTAGGCACCAACCCAAGAGAATTCATTCTAGTCTGAAGAGAAATAACATCACCATAATGCTTATTCTTCACAAGTGCAGTAAACAAAATACCGAAAGAGGACATGGGAGGAGTGAGTTGCATATGAATCATGTAATCAAAGAAGTGAAAAGCTTCATGGAGGTCGATTTTACCTGATTTGCATTTCCCATGAATAAATTCATGAAGCCGAGCTCGGTCTTAGTCTTTTGATTTAGACTTTGGGTGTGAAGTAGTAAAAAGCTTGGACAGTGATAAGACTCCATTTCTGGGAATGGAAGCTCTTGAGTGAGAGATTGAAGACAGTAGAGTAGCTTTCAAACCTATCATTTTCATAACCCTAGGAGAGAGAGGGAGAGTTTCTCAGAAATTTTTGTTGGAGAGTGGAGACTGGATGTAAATCTGTTGCTGGGAATCAGAGTGGATGTAAACAGGCTTAGGTGGGTCGGAGTCTTTTAAAACTGTTGGGTATGGATTTAAGTGGTGACAAACTGTTGGGTCGTAATGTCCGATTGGTGGCCCATTCAATTTCCTGCCACTTGCAATTTGGAAAAAATGGGAGTCTCCTGCCAATACGAATGGGGAGATGAATTTTGCAGTCAACCAATAAGGACAACTAAGAAGGCTGATATTTCCAAGTCTTAAAAGTCTCCTCCAAAGACTGATTAATTGAATTGTTCCAAGTCAAGTGATTAAGACTGATAACAAATATGTATTGAGATAGACAGATTGATAAAAACATTTCAATTTGCACATTTGTTAAACAAAATTCAAAGACTCCGCTGCAATCAGAAATTTGCAAAATTTACTGATGTTGATGTTATTAATTGGTTGTGCAAATTTTGGTGATCCATTAGCAAAGATCCCAATTAGTCACACGCGTGCGCACACACACACACATGTGTGTGTGTGTGTGTGTGTGTGTGTGTGTGTGTGTGTGTGTGTGTGTGTGTGTGTGTGTGTGTGTGTGTGTGGGAGAATTAAAAAATCTCCATAATTTATCTTCATTGAATCGAAAACCAATTTTGTGGTTTCATAATTGTATAAAAACTATTTGCATTTTGATATATATATTGATTGCAATTAGGAGTCTTTGAATTTCGTTTAACAAATATGAGTGAATATTGACTAAGTCTTTTAAAATATAACTTCTTCCCAAACTTACTAAAGAAGCTCTCACTAATTAAGATGGGAAAAAGATGAACAACTAACATTTTGAGCCAGTAGAAAGCTCAACCAAATAAGCACTAAGTCTTTTGAAATATAACTTCTTCTCAAACTTACTCAAGAAGCTCTCACTAAGATGGGAAAAAGATAAACAACTAATTCAACAATTTTGTGGTTTCATAATTATATAAAAACTAATGCAATTCTGCTAATTGCATTAATTATATATTGATTCTCGATGTGAAACTTAAGTTTGACTTGGCCTTGGCAGACAAAAGTTTTCCAAAAGTTGTTACCTAGCGGTGATGAAATTATGTTAATGGAAAGGTTATGCACTCTTGACATTTTGTGAGAATTTCAGTGTTAGCATTTAATGGCGACAATGATAAATTAGACTTGTCTCAAGAAAAGAAGGGAATTTCATAATCAACATTTAATTCTTATCTTATTTTTCTAAATTTATTTAGAGTGTGTTTGATATGGCTTTTCAATTTGAACTTCTAGAGTATCTTTTTGTGGTAGAGCTTCTAACAGAAAAAGCTTTTGATTGTATAAATTAAAAAAAAAGTGTTGACAATGTAATTTTAAAAATAGTTTTTGGTTGAGTGAATTACAAAAATGGCGTTGACAATGTATTTATAATGAAAGAGTTATGGTGGAATATCTAAAATTTATAAAGAGTAGTAAAGACAATTTATATGTTTTAAAAAAGCTTAAAAAAAAGTTTTTGGAAAAGCCTAAATTTTGGGCTTCTCCAATTAAATATAAAATGACTTTTTTTTAAAGGATAATTAAGACAATTTATATTAAATTACGGAAATTGCACAAACTTGCCCTTAAATATGTCAAAAAGGTAATTAGTGAAAATTGCTGTTTATAGCCAAATAGATTATTGGGAAATTGTTTTTAGCCTTGTTTCATATTTTAATTGTTTATAACCATTTTGTAATAAATTCTTTCAATCCCTAGCCAAAATTACACAAATACCCCACTAACATAATTTTTTAAATTTTTTAATTTTTTTTTCTTTTATTTATCTTCTCTTCCAGGAGCCATGTTTTTCTCCTCTTTCCTTCTTTCTCTTCTTCTTCCTCCATTTTCAAATTCAACGAAGCTTTGATTTTGACTTTTACAAAATATTTTGTCCTGGAAACTGAGATCATCAAGTAAACTTGGTTCTGGTTGTGCTATTGTAAAAATTTAGGTTGGATTTGGCAAGATCCATGAATTTTTCACGGAATTGAAAATTTCCAGAAGGTTTCACGAAATTTTGAAAAATCCCAAAGGTTTCACGAAATTTTGAAAAAAACCAAAGGTTTCACGAAATGGTGAAAAAAACCAAAGGTTTTACGAAATGTTGAAAAAAACCAAAGGTTTCACGAAATTTTGGAAAAACCCAAAGGTTTCACGTTTTTGAAAATTTGGTGTGGTCCTTCTATTTGTATTGACATAGTTGTGTGTAAAATCGTTGGTAAATCTGAATGTGGAAGTTATATCGTTATGGGATGTCGAATTTGCCATAAACAGATTTTTTTTTTTCTTTTGATAGAAGGAAACTGAGAGAATCTTTGTTATGGACGGTTTTGCTTGCCAAGTTTTAGACGTGTCTTTGAACAAGATTTTAGCGGACATCTCAATTGGTGTAATGAATTTTTCTTTCTTATTGAGATGTAATGAATTTTTCTTTCTTTTGTACATGTGCTTATTTACATGTACATTGATTCCGTTCAACATATTTTCCTTATAGTGTGGGGTCTCCAATGTGAACTCTAAAAGACCGATCCTTGTAGCGAACTTGAGTGATCTTGTCATTTAATTAATACTGTATGGGGCAAAACAACCGAAAAGGGCTTGCAAAGATGTTTTATATCACTTTATGCTTTTATACCTCAAGGATGAGGCTTAAGCTGTGATGTATAGAGTAGCCTTGAGCGATTAGAACTGAGATAATATTATCGTATCGCCCGAGTATGCATTGTTTAAAGTGGCCAAACTAACAGGAACTCAGTATTACCTTGACCGTTTCTATTTTCTTTCCCCCTACTAAACTAGTAAACGTTAAAGAATTGGGTTGTGCATCCTTGTAGAAACTGCATAGTAGATAGCAGCACAGAAAAATGGCGGTGAAGACTTTGGTTTTTAGCTAAAAGTTGGTAACTAATATCAGCATAGCTTTTGGCTACACAGTTTGAGGCTCCCTACTTCTCCAATCTGCGTGCAATCAGTTCTTATTCTTTCTATTTCTTCTTTTTTGAATCTTTTTTGTCTTATTTCACAAACATCACTTTCTTTACTTCAATTTTGTGTGCTGTGTGTACTTATTTGTGCATTCATTTGTCTATTGCTGTGCATATATTTATTTCTTAAAGTTCTTACTGATTATCTCTCTTATTATGTTCTTACAAGGTATGCGTGCGGGTCTACCTAAATATGTCCCCGTTAACTTGAAAGACATAGCAGAGGCAGGATTTCAAGAGGGTGAAGAGGTGTTACTAGAGACTTTAAAGAAGAAGGGTTTGATCAACCCCTCAGGAAGAGAAAGAAAAAATCCCTTTAAAGGTATAGATAATGGCATAACCGTAGCCTGATTGGTGTCATTAAGCCCCAAACATGAATCTGTTTATACATTAATAGTCATGTGATATCTTACCAAAAACTAATTTCAATAATGGTTTTGATTGTGAATCATTTGTTCACAATATTCTGTCAACACAAAAGGAAATAATTCTCTTATAGGATGTTCTACAAATAATTAAAAGACTTGTGCAAAATCTTAGAAAATTAGATGTGTAGCACATGCCATGCACTCTAGTATAATAATATGTCAATGTCAATCCTTAAGATCTGTTCTTTTTCAATAGCTGCACTTTTTATTGTCAAGACATTTGCATGAAAATATCCACTCGTGTTGGGTTGAGCTTGTAGTGGATTAGGACTTGTTATTATTTTAGTGGCAGTCGTGGATGAACACCTTCAGAAGTTGATCTTGTGGCTTTTCCACTGTTCTAATTCAGCATGTTTTAGAGGGTGTGCGACTGTGAGTGCAAGACAGTTACGGGATGCTCTACTCAAGAAAGTTGCGAGGAGAAAGGTTTTACGTCTTCAAGCCCAAAAAGATAGATCATCAGTTGTAGATGAGCTGCGGCAGGAACTTAGAGAATACAGGGAAATAGTTAAGTACAATATCTGCCTTGACCCGCCAAAAGAGGTAAATTTGCCATTAAGATTATAGTATTATACTAGCTTCCGTGTGATATTTAACTCAATGGGAACTGGTGTTTATGATATTATTGTCACCGTCTGATGAGTGAGTATGTGAAATTTGGGGAAAACATTTAAAAAATATTATTGAACTTATCAAATGAAATATAACATGAGGTAATGTCATGATTTTTTCGTCCTGAAGAAAGGAAAACAGAAAATTAATAAAACAGTTGGTTTTATCTATCGGTTAGACAACTTAAAATCTTTCTCACCATAAAGTATCAGGGTGATATAGTTGTTGATTCATAGTTCAGATGTTACCAAGGGAACGTTGTGATTCAGTGTAGTAGATCTTTATACAGATTGTTTTCTTTCATTTGTGCTTTATTACAAAGATCTTTTCTGCCTCTCCAGGTTGTCATTACAAAGTGCTACCACTTGTTCTGCAACCCGTGTTCAAAGAATTACAGAAAGTTGTCATTGCAAGTGTCCGGTTTGTGCTGCAAGTTTTGGCCCTAATGACTGGAAATTGGGGAATGTTTGATTTTGCTGCTCATATAAGACACCATCTTCAAGGACATTTGATCTGGTGGTGCTTATAACTTCACTCTGTCTGATTCGAGAGGTAATGCCCAGTTGAGCTCTTAATAAAAAAAGTTAGTTCCAAAGGGGTCATCTAATGCATCTTATGTGAAAGAATATATATGGTTATATGTCACATATGAGGTGCATGGACCATTCACAATGAAGAAGTTCCGTGGAAGTAAAATTATTGTACATTTTTTGCTTATCTCTACATTAATGAAGGCTACATAAGTGTCATTACTGCTTCAATTCTTATGTCCAACTTGCAAGAGATTCCATTCATTATGTTGGCTAAAGAAGCATAATGCATAATTAACCTAACTTTGCTAACTAATATTTTAGTTTCATTTTGGCTCCAATTTCACATAACTAATTAAAAATATAAATTTATAAAATTACTTATTAGAACTTTTGTCATATACTAAAGGAAAAGTTTTAGCATACTCCTAATTTAAAAACCTAACTTGAACCTATGATCTCGACGTGTGGGTGCAAGTATTATCAAGCTACCTCAACTTTTATCATTTGCATTATAACATATAAAAATTGTCTCCATTATGCACCTTGTAATAGATGAATCATTTTTATTTTCAACTGAGAGGCTTTCCTCTTCTTTTGGCATAATTTTGTGTCCAAGAAACTATAAAGTGAGATAAAATCTGGATTAAAACAACTTTGATACCAAGGATGTCCATAAGAACCATAACTTGCTATAAGCCTGTAATATTCCTTCTCACTCAAGGTTTGACGTTAATATTTTCATTTAACAACACCATACAACATCACTGTATAAGTTTAAACCTACACAATAACACTGTATATTTCAAAAGAACTTCAGATGATTGACCTTGAAAGTTTTACCTCAATAAAATTAATACCCCGGACCATGACAACACGTCTAGTTGCTTTGTAACTTCTGTTTATTTGACCTTATTACCTTGATGAGGCTTTGATGGTGTGATAACATTCCTAAAACAAAGAATTACATAAAGAAACCAATTACACTAACAATTAAGAAATATTCCATGGCAAAATAAAAAAAAAAAAATTATAATATACAAAAAGAAATCAAAGTATTGAACTAAAAAATTATAATGATAATAATAAAATCCACAAAACTTACCCTTTAGCACTGCCAACATGTAGTCTGGTGACTCTGGTCCAACTGCAGCTGAACGGTTACAACACAATTCTGAATTTTTACCCAAGTAGACATTTGCACTAAAAACACATGCTACTCAACATACATCATTTCAACTTGTTGGTTCTTGGACATGAAATGATGGAAGTGAATTCAAGCATTCACGATAATTTTCATCATTAACAAGCAAGTCTATGACCATGGAAACTATGGATGCATTTGGAATCAGATTTCTCTTGACCATTTTGTGAAGAAGTTCAACCACTTTTGATTTTTCATTGTTTTGGATGAAACCACGCATAAGCGTACCAAATGTCACTTCATCTGGTATACAACCCTTTTCCTCCATATCCAATAACAAACAGTTTGCCTTTTCTAGCTCTCCTTTTTGACAAAGCCCATTGATCATGATGTTATATGTTACAACATTTGGCACTAGACATTTTTCTGTCAATTTATGGAATAGCTCCCAAGCCATTTCGATCCTTCCAGATTTATACAATCCATCGATAAGGCAACTGACAATTTTAATGGTTAGTTCAAAATTGGAATTTGCTAAAGTATGAAAGAATTGCAATGCATCTTGAACACAATCATTCTTGCAGAGTCCGTCAATAAAAGCAATAAAGGTACTCGAATTAGGAGCAACATCAAAAGATTGCATCTCATCAAACATTTTCCTTGCCTCTCCAACTCTACCAGCCCTAAAAAGTCCAATTAGCAAAATGTTGTAACTAACAACTGTTGGCCTAATTCCCTTTGAAATCATTTCCCTATAAAGATTCATGGCTTGGTCTACTTTTTTATTCTTACAATACCCATCTAGCAAAATATTGTAGCTGACAACATTAGGTGTGCACCCCATACTTGCCATAGAAACAAATAATTTCTCCGAGTCATGAATTCTTCCCACTAAGCAATAACCATCCATAAGTATGCTATAAGTGTAGGAATTGGGTTGAACACCTCTTTGAATCATCAATTCGTACAACCTATTTGCTTCATCCATCTTCCCACTCTTGCAAAGTTCATCTAGTAGCACACTAAATGTCACTGTAGTGGGATCCACTCCTTGATTCAACATCTCTATAAAAAGGCTTTTAGCCTCTTCCCAATCACCAACACAACACAAGCCATGAATAAGAGAGGTATAAATGACCGCATCCGCATGGATTCCTCTACCCTTCATTTCCAAAAACAGTTCTTTGGCTTTATTTATAAACCCATCTTTGCAAAGACCATCAATAATACTACCATACCAAACAACATCAGGCCTACAGGTAACACTATATTTACTATTCCCATTAACCACTTGTTCATGTAACCGGAGGGCAACAATCGTATTATCACTTCGACACAGCCCGTGAATCAACGTTGCAAATGTGACCACATTAGGCCTACAACCGAAGGAAATCATTTTCTTAAGAAACCGAGTTGCTTCCATAATTCTACCCTCCATACAAAGACCTTTAATTAGACAAGTAAAAGTCGCATCATCTGGGTTAAAACCTCTCCTGAAAAGCGCACCAAATACCACAAAACCATCACCAACCCTACTCATCTTGCACAGACAATTAATCAAAATGTTTAAAGTGATAAAATTAGGCACCAACCGAAGAGAATTCATTCTAGTCTGAAGAGAAATAACATCACCATAATGCTTATTCTTCACAAGTGCAGTAAACAAAATATTGAAAGAGGACATGGGTGGAGTGGGTTGCATATGAATCATGTAATCAAAGAAGAGAAAAGCTTCATGGAGGTTGATTTTACCTGATTTGCATTTCCCATGAATGAATTCGTGAAGCCGAGCTCGGTCTGAGTCTTTTGATTTAGACTTTAGGTGTGAAGTAGTAAAAAACTTGGACAGAGACGAGATCCCATATCTGGGAAAGGAAGCTCTTGAGTGAGAGATTGAAGACAGTAGAGTAGCTTTGAAACCTATCATTTTCAAAACCCTTGTAGAGAGAGAGAGAGAGAGAGAGAGAGAGTGGAGACTGCAAGCTGCTTGCTGGGAATCAGAGTGGATGTAAACACTAAACAGGGCTTAGGCGGGTCGGAGTCTTTTAAAATCGGGTATGGATTTAAGGGGTGACAGACTGTTGGGCCGCGATGTCCGATTGGTGGCCCAATCAATTAATTCATTTTATTGTGTGATTAATTACGACTAGGAGTACTTTCTAAATTGCACAAACTTAACCTTAGATAGTACTTTCTTACTTTGGGCTTTTAAAAAAGGGTAATTACTCTGGTGGCCATCGACTTTTGCCACCACTATCAAAATGGCCACCAAATGGGGAAATAAATGGAAAATGACCATTTTTGGTAAATATTGTTACACCAATGGCCATTCCATCCATTTCCATTCAATTTCATCCATTGAATGACATTTTAGTAAATAAGGGGATGACATTAATTTATTTTATATGTTTTGTGAAAATCAATTTTTTCTTTTGTTTTTTGAAACAAATAATTATATTTAGTGTGTATATACGTATAGCATATCTCAAACATATATATATATATATATTTCTTTTTTGAGAAGATTAAGGCTACAAAATTTAAAAATTCTAAAAAACATATTTGAGATAAGTTGAGAAGATATATATATATATATATTCTTTTTTGAGAAGATTAAGGCTACAAAATTTAAAAATTCTAAAAAACATTGAGAAGATTAAGGTTACAAAATCTAAAAATTCTAAAAAACATAGTTGAGATAAGTTGAAAAGAAATATATATACATATATTTTTTCTTTTTTGAGAAGATTAAGGTTATAAAATCTAAAAATTTTAAAAAACATACTTGAGATAAGTTGAAAAGAAATATATATATATATATATATTCTTTTTTTAGAACATTAGGGCTACAAAATCTAAAAATTCTAAAAAACATATTTGAGATAAGTTGAAAAGAAATATATATATATTCATTTTTGAAAAGATTAAGGTTACAAAATCTAAAAATTCTAAAAAATATATTTGAGATCATTTGAAAAGAAATATATATATATATATATATCTATATATGTATACACACACACACACACACACACACATATATATATATATATATATATATGTTTGAGATATGCTATATGTATATATACACACTAAATATAATTATTTGTTTCAAAATCAAAAAAATTGATTTTCAAAAAATATTTAAAATAAATTAATGTCATCCTTATATTTACCAAAATGCCACTTATTGGATGAAATTGGATGAAAATGGATGGAATGACCATTAGTGTAACAATGTTTGCCAAAAATAGCCACTTTCCATCCATTTCCCCATCTGATGGCCATTTTGATAGTGGTGGCAAAAGTCGATGGCCACCAGGATAATTACCTCTTTAAAAAACCTCTTTAAAAAACCTCTATTAGTAAAAGATCTACGTGCAGGTTTGTTGATAGACTTTTTAAAGGCTATGTGAGAGACACAAAGAGAGCAAGCATGTGAATTGCCAAAATTTCATTAGAAATAGAGTTTTTGAAAAAAAAAATAGAGTTTTAAAAACTATTAATATTAAATTTCAATATTAATAGATCTACTAGCAATTAGTAAAAGATCTATTATAAATAGAGTTTTTGAAAAAAAATATATAATTGTTTGGTTGATAGACTTTTAAAAAAAATGTCTATTTGAAGAAGCATATCCTCATGAGCTTTTGTCTAGTAAAGATTTAAACTCTACTAGCATTTATTCAATTTAAAATAGACAATTTCAAAAGTCCAACCAAACAACTCTAAAAAACTCAAATAGACGTTGGTAGACCTTTTAAGGCAGTAAAAAGCTCAATCAAACAAGCACTTAATATTGAACTAATACATTTAATTGCACAAACAACCAATTTTTCTCCTGTAGGCACATAAGTGTGAGCATACTTATAGCACACTTATAGCACACTTATAGCACACTTATCCACCTCATCACTTTTTACTATGTAATCATTATTTGACTCAATTGCATTGTATTTTTGGGCAAAAAGTGATGAGGTGGATAAGTGTGCGATAAGTGTGCTATAAGTATGCTCACACTTATGTGCCTACATGAGAAAAATTGCACAAACAACCCTTGCCATTAGAGTCAACATCCTTTAAAAATAACGGTTGACTAGAATTTTAGAACCGTTATGGCCAAAGAAAGCTCCTAATTATGACATTTGATGATCATATTTGCTCATTTTTCTTTCTTCTAAGTTTTAACTTCAAATTAGTGACTAATTAAAATAAATTTGTGGAACACTAGCTGGAAAGGTATTTACGGTTTTTGCATTACCACTAGTGGCGAATGACTGTGGGGGCTGCACGGGGCTGCACGGGGCTGCACCCCCGTCTGCCAGATTAAAAAGAAAAAAATTAAGTTTTTATTAACATGCTAAATTGTCTGTAGTAGAAGAAGACAAGATGCTCCATCTGCAATAGTACTGTAGAAGAAGACAAGACTCAGGAGTCAAGAGTGGTAAAATAGAATTAAAAATGTCAAAAAGGTAGGAGTAGGAGCATCCCTACAAGGCTACAAGGTGTAAACAGAGAGAGAGAGAGAGATACATACTAGATTGCTAGTAGAGTAGTAGATAGATAGGATGATAAGTAGTCATAACTCATGAGAGATGAAGTAATCAAGTATTCATGTTTGCGTGATCCACTTGCTCACTTTTAGGGTTTTCTTGCCAGAATTGTCTGTCTCTTCCGCTCGTCCTTTCAACTAAAAGGTGGCATCTTCGGGGTTGGAAATTAAATCATTTTAATTTTATTTATCAAGTTCATACCATTTTTTTAAAAAAATTATAACTACTGTCGGGACCTAACTAGATTAGACTCTACAAGCACGGTTCGGAATACTACTCCCACTATCGGGGAGAGGGTACAAATGGATTACAACTTTCACAACGGAGAAAGGGTTACTCCCAATAGAGACAGGAGAGGGCACCTACACTTGGGATTTAATAGCCAAGGTGGGACAAATTATATACATACCAACACAAGGCTTGAACCTTGGTGGTGGAGCATCCCTTGGGAGACTCCAACCACCAAGGCAAGGGGCCATTGGTTATACCATTTTCAAATTCACTTAAGTGTTTCTTATAATTTTGTCTAGAAATTTTGGATAAAAGTAGGGGGTAAATACACTCACCGCCCATGAGGTTCAGCATAAATGCAAGTAGAGAGTGATTATGTATTTATCTATTCAAACCTCTCATACTTTATTCACTGTGTTTAAATGTTTCTCATTCATACCTCTTAGCTAGAGAAACTCTCTACCTATTGGACCACAACTTCTACGGCTATTCCTCTCATGAGAGAGAACTTTCGAGAAGACTAACCCTTACTTTTTCTTGAATAAATTTTATTTTGTAAGAATATACATTTTGAGTGGTTAGATTTATTATATCTCATGACTTGTTGTTGTTGTGTATTTACTTTTTATTAATGAAATTCATCTTCCTATTAAGATTATTTTTTAAAAAAAAAATTCTAACTAGTATTTAGTTCAGCCATGTTGGATAGAAAATCCTGGATTCGCCCTGATTACCACTCTGTTCATTATTGACACTGATGAGGCTCATTTATCTGAAAACAGACTTCATGTTTCTCGTTTTAAATAATGATTATAATAATTAATAATAATAATATTAGTAAATAGCTGAAGAGTTTATAAATCACTTGCCTCAACTACAGTAACCTAATTGCTCGATCTGGCTTTGAAATAGTATACTTGTTTTAGATTTTCAATCTAATTACTGATAAACAATTGTGATTTAAACCAGATTGTTACAAAATTGAGATTTTGTAATTAGTGTTTTAAATCACAAATTTAAGTTGATTTATCCTACCCCTTATTATTATTTTTACTTCCAAAAATCTGTTCCACTGGCAAACCAAATTGCCATTTCTTGGTATATATATAACTAGCTGTTAATGAGACAAGGCCTTAAATTCAAAATGGGTGGAGATATAGGTAGAAAAGTGAAGATAATAACTAGCTGCAATTTCACAATGTATATAATAACTGTCTGCTTGCTCAAATCCAAAGCTATGAAGAATGACACTCGTCATTTAATTTTAAACTGTTTCTGTGTAGTAGATCATCGAGGGAATAATAGAAAGTTCAGAGGGGGTCGGTGCTCAATTCCTAATGCTCACATGCGTTCAGAAATTAAAAATCTTGATCAAGTTTGGAAGGAAAGGCACAACCTCGTGGTTTATGAGGGAGGGGTAGATATTCGAACCCACAACCTCGTGGCGTGAGTGTGATCGAGGGGCTTTACCATCAAACCAACCTCGTCTTTTCCTTTGTTTAATATTTGATAGTCTAGATATATGCTGTCAATAGACTCATTACAATAAAAACCGAATTGAAAAGTTGTGGAATACTTGGTATTTCTTGCGGGGTTTGGATTTGCACACAAGTGCAAATCGGAATAGTGCATGAAAAACAATAAGTAGGATTCAATTCCCACACATGATAATTTGTGTATATATATTAGTCGGGGCAGCAAATTTTCCTGATTACGCCCAAGCTCCAAGACTATTCGTCAATGGATTCTGGTTCTAATAACTCTACTGTTCATCGTTCTCAAATCTCACTTCACTTGCAAAGGCATTAAACTTTCATGTGTCAATTAAGCTTGACTCAAGCAACTACATCTACTAAAAAGTATAAGTGCTTCCAGCAATTCGAGCCTAGCTTGGAGTTAGATGATTTGATTTCCGGGTTGAAATCTTGTCCACCAAAGTTTGTTGAAGGAACTGAGAGATATGGTAATCAACGAAGCCTACACAGCCTTGAGAAGTGCAGATCAATTGTTGCTCAGTTGGCTCCTATCTACTCTGAGTCAAGAACTAATCGGTCAGGTAACTGATTGTTCAACCTCCTTTGGAATTTGGAGTTACTTTAGCAAACTTATATTCACAGAAATCTACGGCAAAGTACTTCAACTCAAACAAGAGTTACAAAACGTGAAGAAAGGATCACTGTCTATTTCTGAGTTTTTCTTGAAAATAAAAGTTCTAGGAGACAATCTAAGGGCAGTAGGAGTACCTGTAAGACAAACAGTGACTGAGTATGATATGGTTCTAAGTGCTCTTAATGTTCTTGGTCATGATTATGATCCCATATATTGTTGCAGTCCTAACCTCTTCAACGCATGCAAGAGGCCCAATATATGCTAATATTGGTGCACGCATGGACAGTGTATTCAACACTTGAATACTGTCACAAATCTTGATGTATCAGGAGCATTTGCTGATCATTATGTAGCAAACAATAATGGTGGATTTAGAGGTGGGCAGAATAATAATAATAATGGAGGACAGGAGGAGGCAGAAATGGAAATATTAAAGGCCATGGTATAGAAGGCCGTGGAAGGTGGAACAATGGTAACGAGTTTTCAGTCGATTGTGTAGCAAGTCAGGGCATGCTGCCTTGCAATGTTACAAAAGGTTTGACCATAATTGGCAACGTAACACTCAAGGAAATCAACATATGAAAGGACACATGTTCACTCACAGGGAAATGGTTCACTCAAGTTCCACAAGCTCACCAGAGTCAGCAGGTCTCTAACCTTGGAAATCTCACGTTAAGGTCAGAATATAAAGAGAATGATCGCCTCACTGTTGGAAATGGACAACAACTTTCTATTTCACATATAGGTAACACGTAGTACTCCTCTAAATTCATCTTCATTACCATCAAAAACCTCGCATCTCAGAAATGTGTTATATGTACCAAATATCACAAAAACTTTACTTGGCATTACTTGTGGAAGTTGTAGGACAGCCTTTCTACTTTTACTCATGATAATCATACATTTGCTGAATTTTATAATAATCATTTTGTGGTAAAAGACAAGGTTTCGAGGAGAGTGCTTCTATAAAAACAGTTTAAAGACGGATTCTATAAGCTTAAAGTGAGTGCACCTATTCCTAGAAGTAAACATGTTACCTCCTCTGAACTTTTTTTTTTTTTTTTTGTTTACTTGTCCAAGTCAGAATTTGATGTTTGTGACAGTTCTCTCAAGAGTCAAAGTCAATTTTCTACTGCTAGATATAGTACAAAACCTTTATTTAGTGTTAGCAAAGGTCAATGCAAATTTGTGACATACTAAGCTTGGCCATCTCTCTTTAATTTGCCGGTGCTTAAGAGTGTGATGAAGGGTTTGCATCTTAATAATAAAGACTCTATGTTTGATTTTATTAAATATAAATAAAATTTATAAATTAAAAAAGAAAAAAAAATTATAAATGCAGCTAACATTGGAGGAGGCTGCTAATTATGGAGAAGGAAGCCTCCTCCAACACCGAAGGAGGATCTCACTTCCTCTAGCATTGAAGGAGCAGTCAATTTGCTCCTTTTCTAGATGAGGAGATCGAAACAAGAAAAAAAAAATTAGTTGACAGATTTGGAAAACGTGTTTAAGATGTTTAAGATATTTTTTAAGTTTTTCAACTTTTAACTCTAAATCATTTTTTTCCCTAAAATTTTCAAAAACAATTTGTAAAACGGGTTTCAATCAAAATTTCATATCTAATATATAATTTTATCTATGGTTTAGACAATAACAAAAAACTAAAGTGAATATTAGTTTCATATCTAATATATAACGTCTGATAACCCTTTGCCACTAGCCTTACTTGAAGGTCTCTACTTTCCCATCTACTCCTCTTTTTCTCTTGTAGATCCATTTACTCCCTATGAGTTTTATCCCATCAGGTAAATCTACAAGTTCCCAGACTGAGTTAGAGTACATGGACTCTATCTCGAGATTCATGGCTTTAAGTCATTCCTCTTTGTCAGAGTCTTCCATTGCATGTTTAAATGACAATGGATTATCCACACTGTTATCAGAGACGACACCTTGTGCCTCTCCAATACCCAAATAGCGATCAGGTTGTCGTACAACCCTCCCACTATGTTTAGGTGGTAGTGTGATATGACTAGGAACTCTCTGACTATTTGACGTTAATGGAACAATAACATCGTCAACAACTCTTGTTGATCGTTTATTGGTCGAACCAGCTTTTAATTCATTTAATACAATCTTACTTCGAGGCTTATGATCATTCATATAGTCTTCCTCAAGAAACATTGCGTTTGTCGACACAAACACTTTTTTTTCTTGTGGACTATCGAATTATATTCCTCTAGCCTCTTTTGAATATCTTACAAACAGGCATACTTGTGAACGAGATTCCAACTTTCTAGATTTGTTCTTTAGTACATGTATTGGACACCCCCATATATGAAAATGTCGCAAACTAGCTTTACGACCATTTCACAACTCTAGAGGAGTCTTAGGAACATATTTGGATGGAACTACATTCAATATGTAGGCCACTGTTTATAATGCATATCCCCAAAAAGAGTTTGGTAATGATGATAAACTAATCATAGATCTCAATTTTTTAATTTTGGTATAGCAAATCAAGTATAACTGTTTTGAGTTATTCAGCTTATACCAAATACTTTATTAATGGACTACGGTCAGAACGTTCTTAGACATTGATCAACTTGTTCAACTTCATTGAGGACTTCATAATTACATTTTCCATCAAAATGACCACGAGCAAAAGAAAGACAACAAACCTTTTCGAAGCTTCGCAGTTGCTTGTTAGCCCCTTACATGTCCTCCAAATTGTAACAAGTTCCTCAAGAATAGAAGCATTGAAATTTTAGTGTCGTTTATCTAATTTATAGTTTATTAATTTTATAATATCATATTTGGCTTATTCTTATTGTCAAAAAATATATATATATATATATTGTTTAAACTAGGATTTTGGATCCTCGCTCATCTTTATTATCCTGATCTATATAGATCTATTGATATGTGTAATCAATGATAGTAATTTATTTATTTTATTTATTTCACTCTCATCATTTTTAAATGCATAGTCTTATTTTGCATATCGAATCCATCAACCATAAGTGCAAAGCACATCATAAGTCTCAACCGGTTCATTAATTTTCTGCATTGGTGGTGATGAGCAAGATGCTAACCTTACCGAATGGTTCCATAGTGAACACTTTAGTGGACAACTAATTGAAAATCCAAGACTGCCAAAGTTAAAATTCCATAATCAATCCAAAATTACATTTTTAACTAATAAAGTGTTTCCAAAAAAAAATTAAAATTATTCAACCAAATATCAAAACAAAATCTGTAGAAATTACTCTTACCACCCACCGCCATCAAATTCTAGGATGAGATGGAAAAAAATGTGAGAATAAAAAAAAAAAATTTAAAATTAAAAACTAAAACTAAAGGATTAAAATTATTCAACCAAATATTTAAAAAAAAAAAAAAAATCAATAATATACCCTAAGTTTTTTCAAAAAGGCTTAATATTCACCTAATTCAATTAACTTATGCAGCCCCCTTGACGGGAGTCAAAATCCGTTAAAGATATTGGTTGAATGGATTTATAAGGGTAACATCATCATTAACCACCTCAATTTTTTTTGGACGGAAACATAATAAAAAAATAATATTTATTTTTAAATTAAAAACTAAAAACAGAAAAAATTTAAAATTTTGAGGATTATCTCCTCCAATGGAGATCTAGTTCAGATATTCAGATATCCTTCATTTTTTGAGGAGATCTGAACCAAATTTTCCTTTAATAGAGATCGTCGATTGGACGGCGACTTGCATTAGAAATCTGGTTCTCCTCCTCCCTTTCTCCAAAAATGGAATGGAGATCTGGTTCTGTTTTGTGAAGATTTGGTTGTTCAAATCTGGTACAATTACGAACTCAAATTCTGGATTTTCAGTTTCTGGAACTCAAATGTGGAGAGAAGAAGAAGAGAGTCCCCTGTGAAACTGGTAACTGCTGGGGTTGATGTCTTGATGATGGCCAATCTCTACGCTATCTCCAATTCAAGATCTGGGAACCACTTTTCAAAAAAAAAAAAAAAAAAAAAAAAAAGGACTAATTGCACAAACATCCCCTAAGTTTTGGTATAATTGCATACATATGAAATTTTTACCCATAATTACACAAACGTCCCCTACCGTTATTGACTTCCGTTAACTCTAGCCGTTGACCACAATTTTAACCCACAATGACTAAAGTTCCCCTAGTTACCTATATTATTATTTAAATTAATAATTAAAAAATGAAACAGAAAAGACAAAAAAAAAAAAATCAATCATTTTTTTTTTCTCTTTCATTTTCTCAACCCCAAACACAATCCAAAAATAAACTTAACAAAAAAAAAAAAAAAACAAAATTTTTTTAAAAAAAAATTAGAACTTTATCCATGGATTTTTAACTTTCTATGTTGAAATCTATTTTTTTTTTTTAATGGATGTGATTAACTTGTTGTGGTATTGATGGATTTTGGTTTTTATTTGTGGATTTGATTTTTGGTTGTTATTTGAGAATTTGAGTTTTGATTTTGATTTGTAAGATTGAGTTTTGGTTTTTGTTTGTTAAGCTTATTGTTGGATTGTGTTTGGGGTTGAGAAAATGAAAGAGAGAAAAAAAATGATTGATTTTGCTTTTTTTTGTTTTTTTTTTTGTTTTTTTTTTTTGTTTTTGTTTTCTTTGTCTTTTCTTTTTTGTTTTTCAATTATTAATTTAAATAATAAAATAGGTAACTAGGGTCACTTTAGTTATTGTGAGTTAAAATTATGGTCAATTAACGACATTGGACATTTGTGTAATTATGGGTAAACGTTCCATATATATGCAATTATGCCTAAACTTAGGGTACGTTTGTGCAATTAGTCCAAAAAAAAATCTGCAACCAATTTTGTGTTTTTATTTATTTATTAGTACTTCATAAAGAATTTTGGGACCAATAGTTTTTATGTATAATTTTTCAAGATTTTTTTTATTCTATTTTTCAAGACTTATTACAGTATATCTTCAATTATTTATTTATTTTATTTTTTTTTGTATATTTATTATAAGTTTATTAAATATTACTTATTAGTTTAAAATTGATTCTTTTAAGAGTAAAGACAATTTTTTATTTTTTATTTAAAAAAAAAATGTAGTATAGGGAATTAAGAATTTTTCAAATAAAGCATAGGGACATTTTGTTTCAAGTGTGTATTTGACTTTTGGTTTTTCCATTTCAATTAGATTATTGTGGCACACGTGCACCTCCCTTCCATATAAGTGGTAAGAGATTCAAATCTCACCATACGTATTTTACAAGCATGTGTAGGGAGTTTTCTTCCCGGATTGTGGAAGTAGTTATCGCTCGTTATGGGAGTAGATGTTCGGACTGCATATGTATTGTTTGATTTCGGCAGGTTCCGACAATCTTATTGTAATCGTTCTTGTAATATTTATTAAAAAAAAAAAAAAAAAAAAAGGATTATTTGTGTCATTCATTTTAAACTCATTTCACATCATTCTCCCTCCTTCCCTTGGTTTATTTCTCACCAAATCATTGCACGCTCTTGATCCTCCATTACAAGTTGCTTCTTCTTTGTGTTTAAACATCTCTGGTACAAACTCCTTTTTTTAATCTTTTATGTTTCTACTATATGTTTTTTACAGTTGTAAACTGTTTACGTTTATTTTAAATGGTTTTTCCATTCAATTCATGCATTTCATGTGTTTATACATGTGAAGAAATAGTGGGAATGGAAAAAAAAAAAAGAAAAAAAAAAGTCCATTAATAAAAACAAAATTGGGAAAAAAAAAAGTAATCAAAAGAAATGGAGGAATGGGGAAATGGGGGTGGAGGTAGATTCCCCCACCCGCAAACCCTATTTGGGGGTAAAATTTGCCCCCATTTAGGGTGGGGGCCCTTGAGGAAATGCCCATCCCTAGTCTACTGTGCTATATGAGAGAATATGCTATCATAAATCTTAATACCTTACTTGAAAAGTATTTTTGGCTATAGCAGATGATTTTCTCGACTTGTATACAGTTTTGATTTTCCTTCCCAGACTTAGGTGGTGGTTTTTTTTTTTTCCCTCTGAAGTTTTAAAGGGTCTAAAATGTCCTTTAAGACATCTTGTTTGTTTTTTCCAGACATGAAGTCTGAAAAACACAAAAAACCTGAAGTTAAAAAGTCAAAAATTGTGGCTGAAGTCTGAAGTGTTATGGGTCTGAAATTTTTTTAAAAATTTTCTTCCCAAAATAACCTCTCACTAATTAAATAATTCCAATTATACCACACTATATATAAATTCATTTCTTTGAGAAAAATGCAGGAAAACAAAGGTCTCGAAACGTTGCACTGGATGTCTGGATCTTCATCTGCAAATTTTCTTTGTGTTATCATGAACCTATTCGTTTTCTTTTCTTTTGTATTCTATTTTATTTGTAAAATGTTTCGGTGTTGTTCGTTGTTATTTCCAAGACACCATTTTCTGTTTTGTAAATCCAAAAAATATATAAAACTTGTTCGGTGGGCCATTTTTCAAAAAGTGAAAGCAAGAACACAAAAATCAATTTTAATATTTAACGCCTATAAATTGGCATGCGCTGAGAACAACTTTAAGCTGTTCTCATTATTTTGTGTTCATTCTCAGTGGCCCCACTCATTAATTATGATGGGACCCATTAATTAAATTATTAATTATTATACTTTTCTTTATATAAAATTATTATTATTTATTTACTTATTAAGAGTTGATAATTTCCAACATCAATGAAGTTGGTTTGAGCTAAGCTAAAATACAGATGTTGTCATCGACATTTTGACTTGAAATCTTGAGCCAAATCGGAGGCATCCTCTTGTAAGGCCGAGCCGACAACGAAATACTCTTACCGTGATTGTGCATACAACTCATGGTGACGGTGATGATGGGAGAGCTCTCTGTTCATGTTTGTTCCTCTGCAACCTATGAAACAGAGGATGGTGATCTAGATCTCCATATATCACCGTGGACATCCAATCTCTAAATTGGATCTCCACCATCCATCTATCTTGATGGACAGTGGAGATCCAATTTCCACCTCTCCTTTTTTGTTTTTTTTTGTTTTTTTTTTTTTTTGGCCATTTTGAAAATAAAAATCTATTTAATCTTCATCATCCATCTCAAAGATGGATGGTAGAGATCCATTTAATTTTTATTTTCAGTTATTCAAAAAAAATTTGGTTTTAAATATTTGTTTTGTTTTTAATTTTTTAATTCAATTCAATTTTCAATTTTTTAAAATTTTAATTGAATTAAAGATTATATTATTACACTGTTTCTCATTTTCAAGTATTACTACCCGACGTGTTTTTTATGTTTTAATTCTCTGAATATCGTTTTCAACAATCGCTACCAAAATACCATACACGTTTTCGAATCTAAAAAATATAAAAATCAATTTTTTGAAAACAAATGAAAACGATAGTACAGAAAACGAAAAAAGAAAAACGAAAACGTTATCAAACGGCCCCTTCATTTGTGTGTTTTCGTTGTATTGTAGCCAATTTAATTGTAAAGAAAGAGGGATGTTGGAGAGAGTGAGATTTATTATTATTATTTTAAGTCATTAATTTTATATTATATGATACATATTTTCTATTATCAGTTCGTCCTGACAATAAACATATCAGAAGCAATCTTAAACATTTGCAAGAATTTCAGGTTACCGTGAGCAGACTGACATTCACTCTCCTCACGTCTTGTCCAAGTCTGTAGTGGGAAATTACTATTATTGAAGATAAACAAACTCAACGATGAACAAGCTTCTCAACTCATCAAATCCCTTTGAACAATCAAGTTGATGATACACTTCAAGTTCCAAAAAAATCCTAAAGACGGAACCAGTGACTATCACTACACAGTTCTTACATGCTCAGCACTCAGGTTTTGTCAACAATATTGTTGATCTTCTGCCCAGCTGATTTGCAGAACTTTAGAGAACTTTTGGATGTTTGTTGTAAAAGTGGCACATTCAACACTTGTAAAATTGTGCGTTTAAATCATTTGTGAGTAATGCAACTGTAATAGAATGAAATTTTCTCTTGAAAGACAACAGACACCAACATTGTCCCAACGAGAAATATGTATTGCTACTGCAGTACTTGTAACATGGTTTCTGTCATGTAAGAAATCAATAATGGTTTTAAATGGTTGAATTAATGTGTGTTTATGTGTGCATTTTGTACTAGAGCTAATGTATATGACAATAACAAAATTTCAATTAAAATTGGGGCATGAAAAGAAACAAATGTTGGGCCGAGGCCTTATTACAATTGGGCTCAGGATGAACATTTAACAACCAGCAAAAAAAAACCCTTACCATTAGTTGACTTTATTTAAACCAAGGGCAAATTACATACTTACCCTCATTGTATGTATAATTATACACAAATTGGAAAGAAAAAAAAATCAAAACAACACTTACTATCCATTCACTATTTGACTAACGGTTGACCACAGTTAATAACTAACTGGTTAAGAACAACTGGGTTCTTTTTTTTATTTTATTTTATTTTATTTTTATTTTTTTTAAGAGTGGTGCTATTGGCACACCCCCTACTGATCTATTTATGTCCAATTTCTTTAAATTTTGATTTAATTAAATAACATTATATGTTTTTATTAATTTATTTTATTTATTTCCAAAATTACTATTTTACTTATTTTCAAACTTAATGAACCTCATCTTTAATATCTCTATCTATTTCAGATCTATTTATCTCTAGTCTCGTCTTTCTCTCACCTCCCATGAACGATTTTTTTTTTGTTCCTCACTTCCTCCTATTGAAGATGGAAACGAGTTTCAATTTTTTATATATATTTTTAATCTGATTTGTTTTCCTTTATTAACTGTTCATATGACATGTACATCATAATACATTAATCCATTTATGGTATTTGTTTCTTTCAGTTCTCTCCAACCGGTTCATATTTTATCTTTGACAGTTCATATTTTTCTACAACTAATAGGAGGTGTTAAGTTAAGATAGAGACAAAAAAATAAAAATAAAGACATAGCAAGGCTCACCCTATAAATGTATGGGTTCAAAAATTAAATAGCACTTTTTGAGGGAGGGCTTGTGCAAATAGCACCACATTAATAAGTCTTGTTTTAATAGCACCAAAATAGGTGATGAGACCAAAATACCCCCACTTATTCTTTTCCTTTGCTTTTTTTTGTCTCGAAAATTCGAGACTTATTGTGACATTTTCGAGACTTATTGATGTATTTCGAGACTTAATCCCAGTTTGTTGATTTTTTTTTTCTCGAAAATTCGAGACTTATTGTGACATTTTCGAGACTTATTGATGCGTTTCGAGACTTATTCTGTTCGACCTCCATCAATGGTGACAGTGCCGATGACGGCGCCGGTTGACTCCGGAGATAGTCGGATCTGGAAGATTGGACGACGTCGAGTTCATTGGCGCCATCGGTTTCGTCAGATTCGCGACGGATCGTCGCAAATATGACGATGAAGGTTCGAAAACTATTCGGGTTTGGCTTCGTTTCTCTCTCCATACAGCTCGAAACTGACAATGGATACTTCCGTTACAATCGGTGGCGCACGACGGACGTTTTGCCGGTGGTTTTGTCCATCAACTCGCCGGTCGACGGTGACACCTCCATTGAAGATCCATCAATGGAGGTTTAGGGAAAAAGAAGAAGAAAGAAGATGAAGGATAGGTAAGAGAAAAGAAAAGAAGCTGAAGGGTATTTTTGTCCAAATTCCATTTTTGGTGTTATTAAAACATGAGTTCTTAAAGTGGTTGTAGTTACACAAATCCATTTTAAAAAAGTGCTATATAACCATATTTCCTCTAAAGGTATATCCTAAATAAATACATTAACAAAATTAATTATAAAAAAAAAAGGTCAAAACAAGTTATAGAATAAACATGAAATATAAATACAATCAAATACTAATTAAGTTATATCCTACGATTTTTGAAAATATCAAACTTATCAATTCTAAAAAATTCTAATTTATTTGATTATTGTATTAGTTTATTATGATGGAGCATTCATATCACATAGGGAAATAAATATACACTTATATTACTATTTACTAACAAATTTTAAAACAAAAGAATAATTAAAAACCAAAAAAAAAATAATAATAATAATTTAACTTAACAAACATGTATCTAAATTTCAACTAAAGCAAAAAAAAAATTCATTAAACAATATTGTAGTTTGTAAATTAAAATTAGAATAAATGATAATTAGATTACTCCTAAAATTTTATAAATTAAAAATTATAGTAATCCTAAAATTTCAATACAAAACAAAATATTTAAATTTATAATATTTTTAAAAACATACCTGATTGGAAGATTAATTATTGATGTCAATAAAGAGAATGTACCAAATTTAAGTAAATTTAAGGAATTGTGAGAGAGACATAATAATTATTAAAGGAAATAAGAAAATAAGAAAAAAAGCCTCGTGAATCGTGAGACCGAAAAAAGTATTCAAACAAGTTTAAATATCTGCTACAATAGTACAATCCTACTTCTATACGGCTACTCATTTACTAATTAAATTAGAAATATATTAATTATTAAATTTTTTTTTTTTTAACTTTTCAAATTCTTTTAGAAAAGCTAACCCACCCTAGCCTAGCCCTAGGTCCGTCCCTGCTATCGGTACACTGAGTTCAAAATTATCTTGGTTAAGCAAGACTTGAGATGTTTGAAGTTTTAATCTTAAAGTTACTCTTAAACTTACATGTTCAATGCCTTGTAGAAGCATTTTGCCTCCAAAAATTGTAATGAAATTGACTGAATGTGTAATAATATAATTGTGTATGTGCACAAAGATTGGCTTGTTTCAATTGTTATATTTTTTCACGGTTGCTTTTTTATGGTTGTGTATGCAGGTAAAAGAAAACATATTTTGGGAGAAGGTCATGAAGATCTTTACTGTTAAAACATCAATTCACGCATCAAATGTTCACGTTACTGACCCAATTGATAGAAGTTACCAACCATGGTAATGTCAACATATGTCTTTCCATAGAAATGATAACCGAATATTATTCATACAGAAAGCCCTTAAAGGTTGGAACTAGATACTTAGAAGATGGAACCAAAGTAAGAGTTTCTAGAGGTATAGGAGCATCTGGGTCCATAATTCCTCGCCCTGGGACCTTAAAAATAAGGACAACACCTAGACCTACTTATGGTAAGTAACTAAAGCTTATTTATTTTCTTTTGCTTTGTAAATAAAAGACAAACCTTCTGACTTCTGTTATGATTTATACATGCAATCTTTTGTGCGTGATAATCTTATTTGAATGTGGTTTATGATGTAACATTTTGTACATTGATGGAGATCAGAGCACCACAAACAGAGCTTGATGAGACATCGCTCCACTCTTCAACATCATCAAGAAAGCACCCCAAGATTTTCTATACTCAGAAGTCAGAAACCATACTCAAATCAACCAATAAACACTATTTCTCTCTTCCATTCTATCAAACATTTCTCTGGCTTCTCTAACCATCCTATATTGACAATTACCCAGTTATCATAGAATTCTTACGGGGGAACATTTCTCTCAGGCATTTTGTCAAACATCTCTCTTGCTATCCTTATTGAACAAAGCATTCCAGGAAACCACATTTCGGATCTCCATGTGATTCTCTGGTTGTGGGGGAGGTAACCGGATCTTTGAGCTTCGAAGAAGAGAATGCTCTTGGTGAGAGCTTGACCGACAGAAGAAAACAGAGAGTCAAATTTGTGAAGATTGCAAAATGGGGTTTTTTTAATTCTGCAATGTTGGTATAATTTATCAGAAACAGACTTGTGATAATCCAACCAAGAGCAGAAAAAAAAAAGATCTTGAAAGAGAAAAAGGTCCTATTGATGTCTCGAAATTATTTTTGGGAGATTTGGAGATCTGCGAATGCAGATTTTGAATTATTATTTTTTTCCTGTTTTTATTTATTTATTTATAAAACTCACTTTTTTTTTTTTTTTTTTAAATAATCTTTTTTTTTTTTTTTTTTTTTTTTTTTTTTTTTTTTTGTGTGTTAAATCTCCTTGACAATTTATGTTTGGTTATGAACACAACAATTTCATTCAATTCTAATAATATCATATTTTCAAAATGGGTTATGATGGATGGTTTGAAAAACAACTTTTAAAATGTTTTTGTGTCACACTTGTTTCACTTGTTGTGTCAAGACCGTTGATAAATTATTGACCATAGTCCATTATATTTCTTCATATTTTTTGACACGGATAATCCATGGTTGGATGTAATTCAATCGATTAGAGATCACGTTCATGAAGGAAAGATATAAGAATTGGGCCCAAATTAATTGCCAAATGCCACCAAGCCACTTGTTTTTATAACAACAAAATCATCATCTACTTAATTTATTTTTTTTAAAATCATCATCTACTCCCAACAACCACATTCTTGCAAAAAATATATCATCATTAATATTTTAAGGGTATGAATGTCAAATTACATGTTTTTAGATGTTGTGTTTTGGAAAAAACAAACAACTTAACTTTTCCATTCAAATTTTAGATAAAAAAAAAATATAAAAAAAATGTAAAAAAAAAAACAAAAAAAAAAACGTGTTGTCTAGACTTCAAATTTCAGAATAGTTCAAACATGTTTAGATTTCGGACCCAAAAATAAAAAAAAGCAAACACCACCTTAGACTCTTTGACCTTTCACTTGATACTTATCATATGTTTCATCAAATTTGTTTATGAGTTCGCCTAAAAAGCTTGTTATTGTTTTATTCATGTTGTAAAGATCTTACCGGTCCTTCATTGTGCTTATGAAGATTTCTATTTTTATTTTTCATTTTTTGCAGGTAAATTCTCAAGTTCCTGTGAAGGAAAGAGATATTCAGTATTCACTTTCCATGCATGGAAGTTTCCCTTTTTATTTCGTGTTATTAAATAATAAACAAATGCTTCCGACGCTTGAGATGATTTTTTTTAATTTTTTTTTCCAGACATTTCTTTCCCCTTTTATTCTTCTCAGCTTCTATAAACAAGAATTTCTTTGTTTAACTTGTGTATTTGACGATGAATAATTTGGAAATATTTGATGAATTGAAGAAAATTTTATGGGATTTTGACTCCAAGTTGACTAACTTGATACCTTCTTATGTGGATTAAGCCACCGACTAATCTTAGCAGTTTGTGAAAAGTTATTATGTTATCTTATTGCATTTCATGGCATTTGATATTTTAATTATTTCATTTCATCATCGAGATTCTATGAAGAAGCAACCTGCTCTCATATCTCAGTATATAAAATATAGAATTAATATATATACTTCTGGGTTAAATGTAGTTTTTGTAAATTTCAACTTCTGACAAGTTCACAATTTCATTAATTTTCTGATTTAACATTCAGTTGTAGATTCACCTTTACAATTCAGAAAGCTCCAAGTCCAAACCTACCGACTCTGCTTTTTTGGAGGCTCAGATTTACTCCCTAGAGAAAGTGAGCAACACTATCAGCAATTGCAAATGTCATTTAAATTCTTTAATATAACTACTTGAATGAACCAGTAGAGGAACAATGAACATCAAATATTTTGATTTGCAACGGAAAAAGTCATACTCAGGTCTCAGAGAATAAATGATTTCGAGAGCTGATAATGTATTTAATTGTTGTATATAACATTATAAGAGTAAAGTTAAAGTTAAATGAAAACAAACCTTTTGATGGTGTTGCAACTTGAATACCAGTGATTTTACGATCCTGAAAAAACATACAAGTAATGCATCTCATCCTTCAAAGAAACAATCGGAAGAAATAAATTCAAATAAAACAAATAGAGACAAAAGTTTAAATCTGGAACATGCTTGATCCTAATAACCGGTAACTAATATTTTCTAAATGAAAGATATTCTGAGAATTAAATGGTATAATGCAGAGTGAAAGAAAAAAATGAAGAAAAAAAATGATAAGCATTCAACAAAGGAAATTCTCATATATAGAGGGGCTAGTATGAATATGAACATCGTTTCAAGTAAATTTGAATTTCCATGAAATAATTCTGACTACATTCTTAGATTTGTTTGTCTCTGTATAGCCGAGCCTGTAAAGACTGCTGGAGCCTGGAAGGAGATTTGCAGTAAGCACAACCACCGTTAAAAGGTTACACAATGATTTCAAGTAAATCTTGTTATCTATTAATCAAAGTGGAATTGTTAGTAAACCACCAGACCTAACAGGTTAAGCTGATAGGAAAATACCCAACAATAATATTTATACTCTACGGGCTTGTTTGACACACTATTGTATAGTATTAGACTGTACTGGATTGTATTGGACTATATTGTATTATTGGACTACAATCATATGTTTGGTGATGTATTGTATTAGACTGTATTAAATAATACAAATGTTTGGTAAGTTATTGTATAGTACTGTATTATATTTAATAAATATTAATGATTATAAATTAATAAATTTAATTTAAAAAAAATAAAAAATTATGATTAAAAACTCTAAAAAAACCATCTCTGTACAAAACCATCCCTCAAAATCCAATCTCCATTGATATATATCTCTCTATCAATCTTCAAAATCTCTTCGCCCTTTTTTTTAGAAGGCAATTTATTGAATCTGCAAAAACAAAGCACAGGAACAAAAAGAACATGGCAAAACAGAGGCCCAGAAAAAACACGAGTACAACAAGGCACAAGAACAGAACCAAAACACAAACAAAAGCAACAAAATGAAAGCAAGAACAGGGGCCATTAGACATTACTACAAGAAGAGGAATTGAAAATCTCTTCGTCCTTCAAAATCGTTTTCCGATTCCGATTCCAATTTCAATTCCTCTTCTTCTTCTTCAACCGACAACTTCAACATCTCTAGCGAATACTCCACCAATCTCTTCTCCAAATCCTTCAACAACAGCCGCGCTTCTCTCTCCAGTCTCTGTCAATGCCGTCGGTTCCAGCTCCAGAAATTATTCCAAGTTCGAGATTTGCACTTTCGACTCCAACTCCTCCTTATTCTCAGCTTCAATATTAGGTACTACTTGATAGAACTCGTCCTCGTACCCAAAACCCACGTACGACGGAGGAGGAGTAAGCGAGGCAGCTGTCTCATCAGGAGAAAATCAGCATCTTTTGGCTGGTGGGTTGGCCGAAGGTGGAGGAGTTGGTGGTTGTGGGAAGTTGAGAAATTGTTTGATGGAAAGTAGATCTGGGTCGGCCGAAGATGGAGGATTCTGGAAAAAAAAAGAAAAAAGAAAAAAATTCTAATACAACCTAAACCCATGTCAAACCTATGTATTAGATAATACACTTGGAGGTGTATTAAGAGCAACTGTTCACATTAGTTAGTCCAATACAAAGGGACCATCCAAACACTGGTATTGTATTAGTTAACACTCTAATACAATACTACACAAGGAAACAAACATGCCCTAACAGGAATGTCAACAACCTCTATCCAGGTTTTACTAGATACGAGCATATGCAAGAGTGTGCTAGTTTTTATTACTCCCACCAAGAGTGTCCTAATTTTTATTTTGGCCATTCTCATATTTGTCTATTTTGAGAAGTCAAGACACTAAAGTTTCTTCCATAAATTAATCTTGTGCCATAATTCTTTCTAAAAAGTTTAAACAATATTTAAAAACGAAAATAACGTACAAATGTGAATGTACTAGTCAAGTCTCCTGCTGATACTTTACAGAAGTATCAGCTGAAACCATACAACAACTAAACTTTTAAGACAAAAAACAATAAAGATGCTGAAAGAATATCACAAACCGCATCATAAACTGCAATTTGATTGCGCCAGAAATCCAGGGAAGGTAAAAGTAGTCTCCCTGCAACATATGCAAATCAGTTAAACAGTCGGGCTAACAAAAATCAAGTAAAAATGGTATTTACTAACTGTAGGGTTTCCTCAAAGGTACCGCAGAAATTACTGCAATTATTCTCTCCCATAAATAATGGGGGAAACAATGTTTTAACAAATTTATAAAACAAAAAGAATAAGTCATACAATAATTAGGATGTTTTACAAGAATAATGTTAAATGATGTAAATATTAGGAAAATTGGAGGCACTGCGATGGAAATTGTTATATATATTGAGAACCAAGAAATTCCCGGAACGTGCTTAGTTAACCTGAGTTCGAAATTGGGGTTCTTGCCGAATCCTACAATCTTTAAGAAACATGAAACTATGGCCATTGGCCTTGTAGGTCCTAATGAGGGAATTCGAACCCTAGACCTTGCAGGAGCAAACCACAAAGTTTGACCATTCTACTAACCCCTCTTGAGTAGAAATTGTTATACTTAGTTACACCTTTACACAGAAGGTTTGACCAGATATGCTGTATTTTTTTTTTCTGGACACTAATCATCCATAATACCTGCTGTGTTGACTGTAAGCTGAATACAGAGTACATTGAACAGAACTTAGCATATGATGTTACCAGAATTTAGACTGCAGACTCACCTGATTGGGATTGTTTACAACTCAGAGATTCTGGAGAGACAATATTCTCTTTTCTTCCTTGAGTAAGAGGGCTTGCCTAACAGCAAAAAAAAAAATCAAAAATGAAAAAGAGAGTCAAGAATAAGGTATATACATACATTAATATGTGACAGACCAATAAGAGGCATTAAAAACCTAAAACAAAGTATAGGTATTGAAGTTCCTAATAGATGATAGTACATTTTCTTCTCACTTTGTAATAATGTGACTAGGCCACGGTTCTAAGTTCTAACATTATTTTCCTTTAAAAAATTACAAAACGAAAATTATGATAAAATTACGAAAGAAATCAATGTTGATAATTAAGTCAATATAAAATTCTCCAATTAGCATCAAACCATAGGTTTCAAAGGTATAATTAATAAATGGTACTTTCATATCTCTCCAGAACTTATAAACACTAAACAGTTACCATGATGGTTATTATAATCATTTGTAACTACACTAAGCAAACAACAAATGCAATAACCTTGAAAAAGTGAAATGCTCCTGATCACAGATATGCATGCGAAATAGTAAATACTAAGATGGTCACGCCTATAACGAGAAGGGAAAGTGAAGTATTGATTTGTGATTATCTTGCCATCAACAGCTTACTTGTGTATCAAATTTAATTTTCCTCCGAGCTTTCATCTTTGACAAGTCCCCTTTAGCAGTTGCTTCCCTCTCTCCAACTGCAGTTTCCAATTCACATTGATGATTTGTGTCACTGAACTCATTACGAGATCTGTCTGAGTTATTTGGTTTCTGCCTTGGCGTCCCAGCTTGAGATTCTTTTCTATGGTCTTTTCCTAGCTTGGAGTTATCTTTTACCACAGTATCATGAGTTGGTTGTTGGAGTTCATCATCACCAAAGTCGAATATATTCATGCCTTCTAAACTGCTTGTTCCATCAGACACCAGAGTGGCCGAACCCATTTTATTTCCTTTAGCTTTCAACGCAAGGACTATAGTATGTCTTTCCTTCTTTTTGCTGTCAGAATTTTCATTCATATTTCTAACCATTTTATTTATAGATTGACTTTGTGCAGCCTCTAATATATCTATCTTCTTCAGAGAGTGAATGGCTGTGCTAGATGAACAACTCTTAAAATTATCTCCATCAGAACGCTTAGAGGTATTTGGCATAAACTCTTTGTTTTTACACTTCACAGAACCTGTAACCCAGAGTCCTTATTCTGGCTCCGAGTTTTTCTACTTCTAAAATTACTTGGAAAAACATTTAAAGCATTTGTGTGCACCTTCGTTGGAGCAAAGCCATTCACATTTATATCTGATTCCACAGTGGGAAGATTCATGGTATCATCAACACAGTTTCCTGAAAATTCATAGCTTGAAAATTCTGCTGGCAATGCTAAGTTATCCTTCGGAAAACTCACAACATTTACATCACAACTCATTGATGGTAGAAGATTCTCTGAGGCATGGTCTTTTGCCTTCTCAAAGTTGTTATCCTCAGCAGCAAGGTTTTGCCAGTCAGAACATTTAGAGGCATCAGTAGTGACCTTCTTAGATACATTTTCAGAACATTCATTTATATCTTCAACATTATGCTTATTTTTTCCATTTACCTTGTAGTTAATTGGAGTAGTATTAGGATTAGCATTTGGATTAGCATTTTTCATACCCGCAACAGCTGCAACTTCGCAGCATAAAGTTATGTGAGAAGCTGATTTTAGAAATATCAGATATGAAAAAGAAAAAAAAAATCTAGCATTTAAATTATCCATCTAAAGTAGATGTAAATAAGTTGCAAGCATACCGTCATGTCCTGTGGCTGATCCGTTAGTATCACGGATAGTTGCTAAACCAGGCCCAGTGGTAAATTCTTCCTCCAAGCACTTCTCCTTATATGCTTCCCAGAAAGGAGGAAATCCAATCAGGAAATGCCTAAAAACCTGTTTAGATAGAAAAGTCAAACAAAGGTTTCACCTTTAAATCTCTGAAATAGTTTGCAACATGGAAGCTTCAGTATAATATGCATGTTGATGTGGCCGTAGAGAAAACCATTTGTAACCCTACATTGGTCCGCATGCTTCAGATCAATTACTAAACATATTTGAATGACATTATATCAAGTATCAACACATCAACCCTATTAGAAAATCATATGACATCGAAATTTACATGAACCATGAATTCAAACATAGACGCCTAAATGTAGCTGCATACAATTCCCTTAGGGAATTAAGAAATCCTCACACTCAAGAATCCATGATATTATAGTTAAAATTTCAGTATATACAGTTCTATCTCTACTATAATTGGCCATCAATGGACAAGTTGAAGAAAAAAATCGAAAGCTTCCATCCTTGATCCCAACAATTGGAACTTTCTCTATCCTTTCAAGATCTCATATTCCAACATGACGGCCTTTATCCAAAAATGTAGATTAATTCCCCAAGATTACCTGGTTTTCAAGTTACCTTTCAACTAATATGAATCATGCACGGCATAAAAAACAAAGAAGGAATCAAAATAACAAACATACCTCGTCAGAAAACCCATTTTCTTTTGTACGCGACTTGTTTATGAAACCCTTAAGAATGATGCAGATACCATCCGCTGTCTCAAGAGTGAAAATATCATATTGCTTAACAATGGGTGCAGAGGTAAATATACGCAATGGTTTTAACCTATCGCAAAAAGCTAAACAAAATAAGTTTCACTTCGGTGTAAACCAGTAAAACATCATGTAGTAAATACTGTTTGGTCACCAAGAAAACCAAAGTATATATAAACTCATCATGAATGTGATGTGGGAGATTAAATATTTTCATTCAATTGAGAATAATGCTACTCATTAAATTACTAAATTAGTACAACAATTCTGTTCATCATTTTTCTTTAATGTTTTTTTTAGTTTAAGAAAAATAAAACATAATAATGCAATCGATATATAAACTTTTTCTCTCTTGAGACATATCTGTTGTTTTTACAACAGAAGATACAAAATAAATTATTAATATATGAAAAAAATAAAAATAAATAAATAAATAAAAATAAATAAAAAAAACCTTACAGAAAACTTACTCTTTCGATGAGCGTCCAGCAACAGCAAGTCTCTTTCCTTCAAAGATTTCATCGGATTTAATCAACCACCAATCGTACAAGCATACCTTTACACAGCACCAGAAATTTAAACAGGAAAACAAAAACAGCGCAAAAAAAAGCTCGAAAAGGAGGTTTTGTTTCTAAGAAGCAGAGAAAACACTTAACTGTTGATAGAAAATAAGACGATGAATTGTTGTCGTCATGATTGTTGCTGCTGTTACATCTTTGACGGGATGCGTGAGCAGAAGCGGAAGTGTTCATCAGTTCAAAATTTTCAATTTCTGAATTTGGGAATTCACAAATAAAAAAAATAAAATAAAAATGGAATTCTAGGGTTTTAATATGAGTGTCCACAAACGCGGGAAAGTTCCCTCGTATAAGTATTTCTTTTGGTAAAATATAAAAATAATCCCTGCTGTTTCATTTGTTGTAAATCGGTGGCTTCCACCATTATGCATGACTTGGCAAGTGTCAATAAAGTGAGAGATGTTTTAAGATGTGTCACATGGTGGCATGATGTGTGGAAAATTACAATATGCACCCCTTTATTTATTTACCTATAAATATGGTTTTTTTTTTTATATTGTTAATAGGGTGAAATTCATTTTAATCCCTCTATTTTGACCTATTAGCCAAACTGGTCCCCTGATTTTCAGGATTATCTTGACAGGTCCCTCTAGTTACCAAAAATCTATATTTTGGTCCTTGTCGTCCAATTCTATTAGGGTTCTGTCAGATCATTAAGGGTATAATGGTAAAAGCAAGGTTAAAATTAATAATTTCAATTAAAAACAATTAAAAATTTTGATTTTTAAGAAAACCAATATTTAAAAAGATCAAATAAAAAAAATAAAAAATCATACAAAACCCTACCGATGGGCATTTATAATTGAAAATTTTAAAAACAAATTAAAATGTTTTAATAAAATATTAATATTAATAATAATAATAAAGTAATATTAAATAATTAAAAAATAAAACTAAAAAACAAATAATTTATTACTAATCCTGTAAACCCTAACTCTCTCTCTCTATGCTCAAAAAAAAAAAAAAAAAAAAAACTCCCAGTCCCTCTTTCCCTCTCCCTCTCTTCATACACCGCCGCCACAACATCCAAACTATCACCGGAAAGTAGTGGACGGTTGTGGCACAAACGGAAAGTCGCCCCGACAGTCTCATCGCCACCGTCAACCTCTGCCTGAGCACGGGTCTGGTAGTTTCCCGACCATCGACCCGATTTCTCTTCTCCATTTCTCTCCCCGATGGTTTTTGGTTGTTTTTTGGGTGGTTTGTGGTTTGTGTTGTGGGTTTTCAGGTTTGATTTGGTAGAGTAGGGTGTTTTTTTTAAGATGGGTTTGATTTCAAGTTTGATTTTTTCTTCTATGGTGGTGGTGTTTGAGAGGTTAATGTTTGTGTGATTGTTAGAGAGAGAGAGAGAGAGAAGAGAAGGGATGCTTTGATCGGTTTGGTGATGATTTGATTTGAGCAGGTGGTTTGAATTTGTTTTTTTAGGTTTCCAGAATCACTTATGGTATGTTTATGGGTTTGATTTGTATTTTCGATTTTTTTTAATGGGTTTTTGGTTTTCTAGTATGGTCCATTTGATGATGATGGTGAACTGGGTTGGATTTTTTGTGATTGGGGATGAATTTTGATGAATTCTGGTGTTGGTCGTTGGTCTAGTTCGAATTTGTTTTTTTTTTTGTTTTAATTTGGTGGAGATCATTTTTTAGGTTTAAGATGAATTTTTTAATTTGGAGATTTTTTTTTATATATATTTTTGTTTGTTTTATTTTTTAATCAGGGGCAGCAAGGTCATTTGACCCTCTGACCCTGTCAGTAAGCACTTTTTTAACGGAAATTTCAACAGAAGGACTTAACGAGATAATACTGAAAATCGGAAGACCAGTTTGGCTAATAGGTCAAACTAGAGGGACTAAAATGAATTTCACCCTTGTTAATAAGATTGATGAGCTGATACATTTTTTTATACACTAATCTCTCTCTCTCTCTCTCTCGTCTCTATCTCTCTTGTTTCTCTTACTATATTATTTATTAGTTTATATATTATTCATGTTCTTCATCTCTTCTTCTATTCATGCTGTTCTTTATCTATTCTTTTATGTTCTTCATCTATTATTTTTAATTTTATTACAACACATTATCAGCACGAATGCTGTTATTCCCAGAACCTGAAGTTCTGAATTTATTACTACTGGGACCTGAAGTTCCTAGATTTATTACTAGAACCTGAAGTTCTAAATTTATTATTATTAATGTTTATTTATTAATACCAGAACCTGCAGTTTTGAGTTTACTTTTTCGCATTTTATTTTTAGGCAATTTACTTTCTTGCATTTTATTTACTTTTAAGCGATTTACTTTCCCGTATTTATTTATTTATATGCTTTTATGAGATTGGCTATGCCAACCTACCAGAACCTGCAGTTCTGGATTTACTTTTTCCGCATTTATTATTACGTATTTTATTTTGTAATTTTTATTTAAATAATTTGGTCACCCATCCAGAACCTGAAGTTCATGGATTTATTTATCATTGCCGGAATCTGAAATTTATGGATTTTTTCCTTTATATATATCTGAAGATTTGAATTCCTTGGATTTTTATCAGACCAGAAGTTCTGACTCTGATTGTGATTTTTGGATGACCAGAAGTTGTAATAATGTCAAAACTTGCAAATTTGAAATTTACTGCACTGGAAGTGTCTGGGGACATTTACGATCTGAAAGCTCAATACCTAACTGTCACAGAACCAGAAGTTCATGGATTTATTTATCATTGCCGGAATCTGAAATTTATGGATTTTTTCCTTTATATATATCTGAAGATTTGAATTCCTTGGATTTTTATCAGACCAGAAATTCTGACTCTGATTGTGATTTTCGGATGACCAGAAGTTGAAATAATGTCAAAACTTGCAAATTTGAAATTTACTGCACTGGAAGTGTCTGGGGACAATTACGATCTGAAAGCTCAATACCTAACTGTCACAGAACCAGAAGTTCTATGGCAAGAACTAAAAGATCGATTTGATAACCAACCCGATGTTGCATTACCAAATGATAGATATCAGTGGCAACATTTATGTTTTCAAGGCTTTTGATCAGTCTCTAATTATAGTACTGTTTTATTCAAAATCACTACACAACTGAAATTGTGTGGTCAGGATGTAATCCAAAATCATCAATAAAAGCAAACAGTAAATTTTCTCCCCCATTCACTTTATCTTTTACTGTTATTCTTTCATTCTTCTTCATCTTATTTCTGTTATATTATCTGTTATTTTAATTTTACGCATCTATTTAATTTTATACAATTTATGTATCTGTGTATGCCAACTAACCAGAACCTGAAGTTTCTGGATTTGTATAAATTATGTGTTGAGCCTAACTAGGTCAATCGTTAAGTTTCTGGAATTTAAACCAAGCTCGGCTAGATTGACTAACCAGAATCTAAAGTTTCTGGATTTATCATTATAATATTTAAGTTGGGAATCTGAAGTTCTAAATTTTAAATTTCAGTAAAAATATGGAGTTCTGGATTCATTAATATGTACATGAATGTCATACTTGGGACCTGAAATTCCAAAATTCAAATTATATATAGAACCTGAAGTTCTAATTTTGAATACGAAGTATTTAATCTGAACTTGAAGTTCTTAAGTTTTGAACATGAAGTTCTAATCAGACTTGAAGCTCTGAATTCAATTTAAATTGTGATATTAAAACTTTTATGTCAAAGTTTATTAGAATCAAAATTCCGAATTAGATCAAGTTACGATTCTTTCATCTAGAAAGTCAATTTGTAATTTATATTGAGAACCTGAAGTTTTTTGAATTTTATGAACCAGCAGTTCATGGTCGAACTAGAAGTTCGAAAAATCAATATGATTCATGATTTTTTTTTATAAAGTGATATATTTTCATATCTATATATTTATACTTTTGATCACTCTATCTGATATGCATTTTTATTTATTTTTGTTTTGTTTTGTGAATAGTTCTGTCTTTAAACGATAAGTTGGGTGATATTGAAAAGCAAGATACATGAGATATATGTCTGGCCGATAGTGTAATGACACATACGATTCTGCGGAATCGAAAAATATTTTCTGAATTTAACATTACTCAAGGCAAATGTTAATACAATATCAGATCCAGCAGATCTGATAGAAGGCTCCGGTAGAGCCATGATATTGTTACCAAACGATACTAAAATATGTATCAGTGATGCTTTATATTCAAGTAGATCCAGAAGAAATCTACTTAGTTTTAAAGATATACGGTGTAATGGATATCACATAGAAATTATAAGTGATGAGAATATTGAGTATCTGTGCATTTCTTCTCATAATTCAGGCCAGAAGCTCATTATGAAAAAGCTGCGTGGTTTATCTTTTGGATTATATTACATTCTTATAAGAGGTGTATAAATTTATGCAGTTATGAACTAGAAGTTCCCAGATCCAAAAATATTTATGCTTTGACATAACCGTCTTGGTCACCTAAGATCTACAATGATGTGTAGAATCATTGAAAATTCTCATGGACATCCATTAAAGAACCAGAAGATTCTTTTATCCTATAAAAATTTATGTACTGCATGTTCACAAGGGAAATTGGTAATAAAACCATCACATTCTAAAGTTGGCTTTGAATCCTCATCATTCTTACAAAGGATTCAAGGGGACATATGTGGATCTATTCATCCACCAAGTGGACCACTCCGCTATTTTATGGTCCTAATTGACGCATCCAGTAGATGGTCACACGTTTGTTTATTATCAACATGCAATGTTGCTTTTGCAAGATTACTCGCACAGATTATCAAGCTTCAGGCACATTTTCTTGATCATCCGATCAAAGCAATCTGCCTTAATAATGCTGGTGAATTTACTTCCAAGACATTTGATGAATATTGCAAATCAGTTAGGATTGATGTTGAACATCCAGTTCCACATGTTCATCCTCAGAAGGGATTAGAGAATCACTTATCAAGTATCTCCAGGTAATTGCGAGAACTTTATTATTTCGATACAATTACCAATTTTTATATAGAGACATTCTATTCATCTCTAACTCACTGCTTATCATTATTACTTACCATTACAACATGTAATTGGTCATAGACATGCTCATTTTTTTTTTAAGATAATTGATCATCAGATAATTATTAATCAGTTATTTGATATACTAAAGGTGACAAAATTTTATAAGTTGCTATCTCATAAACCCTGGCCGGGTGATTGTTCCTGAATAACGATCTGAGTAGAATGCAACAAATAAATCATCTGATGCATATCATAAGTTTGTAAACCTTTTAATTCGAAATTTATTGTTCCCAGAAGAGGAAAATAAATTATCAGGATCCTAATGTAAACAAGACTCGAGTTATGAATACATCCGCTTTCTCTAAATCAACTCTATAAGAGTTAGATATGCCTAAAGAGACATAAAGTCCTTGAAGTGACTAAATCCATTGACATGAAAAAATTCTCAACAGAGATTCAAGTATATTAAAATTGAGAAAATTTCTATAAATCATACATGAGAAATGTGGAATAGTGAAGAAACAATTATCAATGATACATTTTCAAATACAATAGCTACTGAAATAATGATTATGAAACTCATAGTATTGATGATTGTAGACAAAGGCGTGATTGGCCTAAATGAAAAGAAGCAATTCAAGAAGAATTGACTTCATAAGCCGAACATATAGTATTTAGACCAATAACTCTCCAGACACCTGAAGATGTCAAACTAGTTGGATACTAAAAGGTCTTTATACGGAAACGTAATGAGAAAAATGAGATCGTAAGATATGAGGCACGACTCATAGTACAAGGTTTCTCACAGAAACTTAATATTCAATAGTGATGAATATGATTACGTTCCGAATTTTTGATAAATTTGGCTGCCTTTGAAAGGCTTGAAATACGTCTTTTAAACTTAGTATCATTTATCTATATGATTCACTCAGTGCAGATATTTATAATCCCAGAAGGATTTAAAATGCCAGAAGCATGTAAACTAAGATCTCGTAATCTGTATTTGATGAACTTACAAAAATCCTTATATAGATTAAAAACAATCTGGACGGATGTGGTGTAACCGTCTCAGTAAATATCTGATGAAATAAAGGTATAATAATTATATTATACACCCATGTGTTCTTCATAAAGAAATCTAAATCTGGATTTGCTATTATAACAGTTTATGTTGACGATATGAATTTAATTGGAACTCCTGAAGAACTCTTGAAAATTGCTGAATATCTGAAAAAGGGAATTTGAAATGAAAGACCTGGGAAAGACAAAATATTGTCTCGGTCTGGAGATTGAGCATAAATTAGACGGAATACTTGTCCATCAATCAGCGTATATTGAAAAGATTCTGAAAAGATTCAACATGGACAATGCTCACCCATTAAGTACCCATATGATTATTAGAACCCTTGATCCAAAGAAAGATCCATTCCGACCACTTGAAGATGGTGAAAAAATACTTGGTCCTAAAGTACCATATCTCAATGCAATTGGTGCTTTATTATATCTGGCTCAATATACTCAACCAGATATCGCATTTTCAGTAAATTTGCTTGCTAGATTCAGTTCAGCACCAACTTGAAGACATTGAAATAGGATTAAACATATTTTCGTTATCTTTGTGGAACGAAAGATTTAGGGTTTTATTTTTCAAAATCTAACAATTTTTCAGGTTTACATGGTTATGCTGATACCGGGTATCCATCTGATCCCCATAAAACTCGTTCACAAAAAGGATATGTTTTTACTTATAATGGCACAACAATCTCCTGGCCCCCCACAAAGCAAACTCTCGTTGCTACATCCTCTAATCATTCTGAGATCCTTGCACTTCATGAAGCAAGCCGAGAATGCGTGTAGTTAAGGTCAGTTATTTATTATATTCAAAATACATATGAATTTTCATTATCTACAGGAATGCCAACACTGATATTTGAAGATAATACGGCTTGTATCGCACAAGTTAGAGGGGGATATATTTTTACCTATAATGGCACAACAATCTCCTGGCCCCCCACAAAGCAAACTCTCGTTGCTACATCCTCTAATCATTCTGAGATCCTTGCACTTCATGAAGCAAGCCGAGAATGCATGTGGCTAAGGTCAGTTATTTATTATATTCAAAATACATGTGAATTTTCATTATCTACAGGAATGCCAACACCGATATTTAAAGATAATACGGCTTGTATCGCTCAAGTTAGAGGGGGATATATCAAAGGAGACAGAACAAAACATATTTCTTATAAATTCTTCTATACTCATGAACTTCAACAGAGCCGACAAATATACAGTCTACAAATAATCTTGTAGATTTGTTTACTAAAACATTGCCTACAACAACTTTTGAGAAATTGGTATATGGGATTGGAATGCGTCGACTCTGTAAATTACAGGATTAATTTTGAAGTTTCATTCAGGTGGAGCATTTAATCAGGGGGAGCAAAATTTTGAATTGACATATGTGTACTTTACTGTACTCTTTTTCCTTTTACCGGATTTTGTCCCACTGGGTTTTACCGGAAAAGTTTTAATGAGGCAGTTCTAAACACATCCACACCACTTGATTCAGAAGATCATTGTATATATTTTTTTTGCTAAGGTTTTTGTCCCACTGGGTTTTTCCTAGCAAATTAAAATACAAATGGTGGAATCCAAGGGAGAGTGTTGTAAATCGATGGCTTCCACCATTATGCATGGCTTGGCAAGTGTCAATAAAGTGAGAGATGATTTAAGATGTGTCACATGGTGCCATAATGTGTGGAAAATTGCAATATGCACCCCTTTGTTTATTTGCCTATAAATATGGCCTTTTTGTATTGTTAATAAGATTAATAAGCTGATACATTTTTTTATACACTAATCTCTCTCTCTCGTCTCTATCTCTCTTGTTTCTCTTACTCTATTATTTATTAGTTTATATATTATTCATGTTCTTCATCTCTTCTTCTATTCATGCTGTTCTTTATCTATTCTTTTATGTTCTTCATCTATTATTTTTAATTTTATTACAACATCATTTATATTATCATTTTGATCTCACTTGTTTATGTTGCATCAAACCCATCCTCTTAGAGTCATACTTGCAAGATAGTACCAAACAAGTCCCTATTATTTAATTTTGCTTCAAATCAGTCCTCATGGACTGTGTAAGTTAACTTAGACGTTAACTAAAAATGGTAGAATTAAAAAATTGTCAAAGGAAGCGAGAGAAGCTTCTTTCAGCAAACTGTCATTCTCCATTGCAATGGAAAAAGCATCAGCCTCAGGGTGACAGTGACGACCTTCTCATTCGCCGAAGATCCCTCTTTTATTCACCTCTATCATCAGGGCAGCAAAGTGGTGGCCTCCAAATATTTAAGACTTTTTTACTTTTTTATTTATTTATTTTGATTTATTAAATCCTTTTAGTTTATATTAATTTAATAACGTTTTTTATGTGTATGGATGAAACAAATATGACAGTGTGTCTAAATATATCTAGAGGGGGTGAATAGATTTTAATCAAGTTAATTACCGATTTTCTTGATCAGTTAATATTCAATAAAAACCCCAATCTAGAGGTGGCCACGGTTTCAGTTAAACCGTCTGTAGAGGAATGGTGGTGATGGTTGGATGTATGGAAATGGTGAGGGAAAACGTGGGATTTCGGGTTGGTAGAGGAATGGTGGAGTTGCAGTGGAAAATGGTGTGGTTTGGTGAAGAATTGGTTAGATTCGTGTGGGGAGAGAGAGAGAGAGAGAGAGAGAGAGAGAGAGAGAGAGAGAGAGAGATAATGGTGTTGTTAGAGTTTGAGAGCTAAAAGCTCTCTTGGATGCATTCAAGGAGGAGAAGTTAGGGCATGAAAATGGCATGAAAGAACACAAAGGGGTGCGCTTAGAAGCGGGCCAAAGTGCATTAAGTAACTAATCTATCTCTTCTTGGGGGCACGCTAAGGAACAGGCTGGGGTGCGTTTAACATCAGCCCAAAATGCTCTAAACACACTGTTTCACTAAATTAAAAAAAGCTAAAAAATTAATAATAAAGTAGAAAATGTTCCATAATATTCAATAAAAAGAGTCATTCAGCAATTCCAACATAAATATTCCGAATTGAATTAAACATTACAAAAGAAAACCGTCATCCTGAAAATATTGAAGTTTTGTGATGAAGAGATAACGAAGTTTTAGGACAGGTTTGTTGAAAGGCGAGGTATTTGCAATGTTGGTTTTACGATTGGGAATTTGGTTTTGTAAAATGGTGCACTTTGGAATTAAATACATATGGAATCTAGGATTATCGATCACTTTCATCAACAAGATATCCATGCTAATCCAAAGAAGAAGAAGAAGAAGATCTTGGAACCTACACTAGAGCAGCTCATTCATTTTCTGTCATGGAGAAGGAGAAGAAGAGAAGTAGAAGAAGAAGAAAAAGAAGAAAAAAGATCTCTGTCGAAGGAAGAAGAAGAGAAAAAGTGAGGAAAAAAATGATTTTTCTTAATAATAATAATAATAATAATAAAAAAAAACAAAGTGAAAAACGAAATGAAAAACATGGAAAACATCTAAAAGTTGTTTTTCAAAATTTTCAATTTTAACACTTATTTTGTTTTTGATTTTGTTTTTGTTTTATGAAAATAAAATGAAAAACGGTTAACGAACACGTTTTTAAAATTGTTTTCGAAAAACAAAAACAAAAACACCATGTCGCCGGGCGTCGGATGCTCCTTCATTTTCTGTCATGGAGAAGGAGAAGAAGAGAAGTAGAAGAAGAAGAAAAAGAAGAAAAAAGATCTCTGTCGAAGGAAGAAGAAGAGAAAAAGTGAGGAAAAAAAATGATTTTTCTTAATAATAATAATAATAAATAAAAAAAAAAAACAAAGTGAAAAACGAAATGAAAAACATGGAAAACATCTAAAAGTTGTTTTTCAAAATTTTCAATTTTAACACTTATTTTGTTTTTCATTTTGTTTTTGTTTTATGAAAATAAAATGAAAAACGGTTAACGAGCACGTTTTTAAAATTGTTTTCGAAAAACAAAAACAAAAACACCACAAAATCCCTCTACCGGACAGCCCCTTACATTTTTTGTTTCTTGTTTCTTATTTGATTCTCAGATGGTAATCAATTAATTATGTTATATGTTGATTATATATGCAGAGGATAAGTGAACGTTTGATTACAGTAAAGGTGGTGAAAAGGGACCTGCACACTGGGGAGACCGGAGATCTAAAGCATGAATGGTCAGATTGTAAAAAAGGAGCCATGCAATCTCCCATAGAAATGTCCAGTGACAGAGTCCAAGTTAATGTCAAGTCAAGGGAGATCAAAAGGAGATACAAGCCTTCTAATGCAATTGTCAAGAACAGAGGCCATGATATTTCTGTATGAAAACTAATGAAAAAAAATTATAGAACACAAATCAATACTGATTTAATGTGCAATGGTGATGAATATGCATGCAGCTTCAGTGCATATTAGAGAAGTGTTGAAATCCCTAAGGTCACCCTCTTTACAACTAAAACATATATAAGACATCAGCTTTCATTATAGTCAGGTTATTCATTATAGAAATATGTAAATAGAATTCTGTCTTACTTCTATTTTAGAAATTAATAAACTTAAATGATTGATCATAGAGGAACAATCACAAGGTGACCCATCAAAACTGAAAAGACAAACAATATTAATATTCGAAGCCGACTCAATTGATGACGACCTTGTACTGAAATCTCAGCGGTTGGTTTGAGCATAAAGAATGAATGTGAGGGTACACAACCTGCAAGGTTCAATTCAATAAGGAAACTAAATAAAAGCTGATAGATGTTTTTAAGTTTGACTCTGTTTGAGTCTTGAGGACAAATTAAAAAAGCATATATAAGATAGTGTACATCAAGCATCTGTTATTATATATATATAAGCATAAATCCCCTGTTGTTTAGGAGTTTATGAATCAAACACACCAAGCAGCCACAGAAATTGAAAAAGAACAGTATGCGATGCCAAGAAGATACAAGTTTCAGCAACAGTCTGCCTTGCATTTTCAGATAAAAGAGCCTTCCATATAATGTCTTCATGATGGTCTATTGTTTAAAAGTTGAGCACCCAAATGATCAACTATAGAAAAGTATACAATAAAGGTTATTAGGGTGTTGCATAAAACTGGACTGTTAAAGAGCATACAATTAAGAGATAACATGACATATTTAACCTGGTTAACTAGCAAGCAGCCATGCTCCAGCTTCACGTGCTTTCTACTCTTATCATTTTCCGATATATGGAGGTAACTGTTTTCGAAGATCATCAGGGTTCCTGCAATAAATCTCCCTGGTGATCTCAGGAGGGGACTGTTCCACATCTTCCTTGCCTATTTGCGGAGCCTACATTCAACCAATTGAACCATGAAATTAAAATGGCAATATTAAGATTATCAAGTTGTTCTAATCAAATTTGAAACAAAAAAATGATAATCAATTATATATGTTTATCGTTTATCAACAACAACAACATCAACATTGGTAAGTACCTCTACTTCGGCATGCACGGATCTATTTTGGTCGACTGAAAATCTCGTAGTTATCTTGGGACATCTTGACACCACCAACCTTGACAAAGATGGAAGTATGAAGTGATAACCAACAGGGCAGAAGTTGATGAGGCTTGCTAATTGTTTCAGGGACAATTTCTCAAGTTGAGGCAGCACCATTTCTCTGTGACTTGTCATGTTTGCTTTATCTTTATGCCCAAACAATTCTTCTAATTGAAATGAATTTTCTACATTTAGTGTTCTCAGTTTTTGAAGACTTGATCGAGCTATGGTGACATCTGGAAATAGAGTTTTTAATTTGTCACAGTATGTGACAGAGATGGAAGAGAGATTTGGAAAGAGTCCAAACTGGACATGATCATCCTCTGTGTGATCTTCAACAATGATTTGTTCCAATTCCTTACAATTCTCAATATCAATGTTTTGCAATTGCAGCAGATTTCGAGCAAGAGTAGACGAGAAGAGATGTGTCAGCCCATCGCAATACCTTAATCTTAGAGTGGTTAGATTTTGCAGGCTTAAAAGATGTACGATGCTGACTGGAAACATACTTTTCAATTTGTCACAGCTCCAGATATCAATACTTGAGAGATTTGGAAAGAGTAGAGGCCACTGGAGATGATCCTTCGATAAGGTTTGATTATACTCTGCTGCATCATCTTCAATAAATATTTGCTCCAATTCCTTACAAAAATGAATACTTAGCTCTTCCAATGGCAACAGATTTCTAGCAAGACTGGGAGAGAACATGTGTCTCAGCTTATAGCAACTCCGCACATTTAGTTTCTTAAGATTTGGTAGGCTTAAAAGATGCATGGGACCCTTACACAAGCACTCCAGTTGTTTTAGATATCTCAACTCTAATACCTTCAAACTTGGGAAGGCTAGTTCTTGCTCAAGATCTTCAAGATGAAATAATACTTGTACTCCACACCACGAAATATATAATTCTTCCAAATTTGGTAATTGCTGTGAAATACATATATTGAAATTTGTGATATGTACAAACAAACACGATATATAAGACCAATTGGTAAAATAGTTTAACAAATAAATAAATGAATCTCTTAACCGTTTGATAACATTCATTGCAATTTTATTGTACTAGAGAATTTGTCATGAGTCTAACAACATCAATGCTGTGACTATTCTCTCTCTCTCTCTTTTTTAAAAATTTATTTATTTATTGAAGACAATGCATTAATGCTGTGACTATTCTCAATTGTTGTAAAGATTTATTTAAATAAAATGAAAGACTTGTGCAAATTAGTAAAATTTTATTTAATAGAATTTAGGGCATGTTAGTAATCTGTTTTCTATTTTATCAATTTTTATACTTTTAGGATCTAAAAACACTTCTTGTAAAACTAACCGGAAAAGGTATCTTGAAAAAAATATATATTATTATAATAACTGTTGAGTGTAATTTTACCTTTTCATGTTTTGTTAAAATTATGAAGAGATATATTTTAGGGATAATTACCTTGTTGGCCATCCATTTGGTTGGGCACTATCTAAATGGTCATGAAAATTCGGTTTAAAATGTTCATTATAGGCAAAAAGTGTGACGAAAATGACCATTCGTTTGGAAAATTACTCTAGCGAGCACCCGTTTGGTCACACTCTACTCTAGTGGATATCCTTTTTAATTTCGTATATAAAATTAATCAATAGAATATTTAAAAATAAAATAAAAACAATGGCAAATTTTTTTTTTCCATTACAATTTTGTATATAAAGTTAATCAACAGGATATTTAAAAAAATTATGGCAATTTAAAAAAAAAAAAAAACTTTTTCATTTTTTTATCTTCGATCGTCCATCATTTAAAAAAAATATTTATAAAGAAAGTAAAAAAAAAAAAAAGCAATTTTTTCTTTAAAAAACTTTTTTATTTAAATTAACAGAACTTAAAAATGTGATAGCTGGAGTTGGCATTTAAAAATGTACACTCTAGCAATTAAATACATGGATGATATGAGATGAATGAAAGTACTTTTTATATAACCAAATATTTTTCTTGAGAGAAAAAATAAAATAAAATAAAATAATACCTTTTTTCCGATCTGCACGTTGAGAGACGAATCGTCTACTTTACGAAGTCTTAATATTCTTAACTTAGGGAGCATGACATCATTTCCACCTCCACCTACATTTTCCTCTGCTTTTATTGAAACAATATACTTCAATTCCCCACAAGACCAAATTATCAGCTCTTCCAATTGCAACAGATTTCTAGCAAGACTAGGAGAGAATATGTGTCTCAGCCTATTGCAATACTTCACTGATAGTTTCTTAAGATTTGACAGGCTTAAAAGATGCGTGGGACCCTTACACAACCACTCCAGTTCTTCTAGCAAGAACAACTCTAATACCTTCAAACTTGGGAAGGGTAGTTCTAGCTCAAGACCTTCAAGATCAAATAACACTTGTACTCCACACTATGTAATATATAATTCTTCCAAATTTGGTAAGCCATGTCTCAATCCCCGCAATTGCTGTGAAATACAAGTAACTTAATTTTATTAAAATATATATATTGAAATTTATGACATGTACAAACAAACACGGTATATAAGACCCATTACTAAAATGGTTTAACAAATAAATAAATGAATCTCTTAGCATTTATTGCAATTCATTGCAATTCGATTGCACTGAAGCATTTATCTCTCTCTCTCTCTTTTCTTTTCTTTTATTTCCTTTTTTATTGAAGACAGTGCATCAATGCTATTCTCAATTGTTGTTAAATATTTATTTAAATAAAATGAAAGACTTGTGCAAATTAGTAAAATTTTATTTAATAGAATTTTATGGCATGTTAAGGTGGTGTTTGGATATGTTTTCAAAAACTGTTTTTTGTTTTTAAAAACAAAAAACAACTTGAATGTTGTTTGTTTAAGCATTTTACAAAACTGTTTTTGAAAACAAAAAACAACTTTTTAAAAGTTATAACTAAAAAGTTAAAAATAACTTTTTATTGTTTTCTATTGTTTTCAAAACAGGTTTTCAAAATAAACCATAACTTTTCCCTCTAAATAACTATTTCACTCATTTTAAAAACAACAACCAAACATTTTTACATCGTTTTCCGTTTCAAAAAATTACTTTTAAAAAACACTACCAAACACATTACATTTTTTAAAATATCATTTTTAAAACATGATTTCTATTTTTAAAACAAGTTTTCAAAAACACCATTTTTAAAACGATACCAAACGCACCCTTAGTAATCTGTTTCTCGTTTTTTATTTTATCAATTTTTATACTTTTAGGATCTAAAAATACTTCCGGTTAGACTAACTGGAATAAGTATCTGGAAAAAAAATTAAATAATAATATTATATTAACTGTTGAGTGCAATTTTAGGGATAATTGGTGTCTTTTCATGTTTTGTTAAAATTATGATAAGATATATTTTAGGGATAATTATTTTGTTGGTCACCCATTTGGTTGGGCACTATCAAAATGATCATTAAATAAGAAATCCGGTTCAAAATAGTCATTGTAGGCAAAAAAGTGTTACGAAAATGACCATTCATAGAAAAAATTACTCTAATGAACACCCGTGTGGTCACACTCTACTCTAATGGTCACCTATTTGGTCACGGTCTACGCCAATGGCCATCCATTATAATTTTGTACATAAAATTAATCAATAAAATATTTTAAAAAAATTAAGGAATTTTTTTTTAAAATAAAATTTTTATTTTTATTTTTTTTTATCTCGTATCATCCATCACAATGATGGACGGACGGAGATTAAACATTTTTTTATAAAGAGAGTAAATAATAATAATAAAGCAAGTTTTTTTTTAAAAAAAATTATATTTAAATTACCATAATTTTTTAAAAATTTCTTTTGTTTATTATAAAAAAGAAATTAATAAAAAAATTGTTTAATCTCCAACAATCCATCACAATGATGGACGGTTGTATATATATATATATATTAAAGTTTAATTTTTTAAATAATATTTTTCCTAGATTTTTTTTTTAAAAAAATTCTATTGATTAATTCTATTTACAAAATTATAATGGGTATAGTTCAAAAAACAATTATAATGGGTGACCAGTAGAGTAGCATATTATCTAATGAGTGACCACTAGAGTAATTTTCCCTACAAATAATCATTCATGTAACACTATTTGCCAATAATTGCCATTTTAAACTGAATTTCTTATCTAATCATTTTGATAGTGTAATTATCCCTACATTTTATTACTCTTATAAAAGCCATAAATATACATACATACATACATACATATATATATATATATAGAACCTCTATAAATTATTAACGTTGGACAACATATATAAAATATATTAATTAATCCATAAAAAATGTTGTGGGTTTGACTCCTCCCCTTCCCCAAAAAAATCCTAAATTTATGTAATTTTTCAAAAATATATATATATAAATATTTATTAATTTATGGAGATCATCATTAACATTGTTGTTATTATTATTATTATTATTATTATTATTATTATTTGTTTTATAATTTTAAGGAAATCAAACAATTGAGGTGGTCATGACAGTTTACAAAACTTAATTGAAATACGGCAGCTGACTTGGCATTTAAAAATGTACACTCTAGCAATTAAATACATGGATGATATGAGATGAATGAAAGTGCTTTTTATATAACTGAATATTTTTCTTGAGAGAAAAAATAAAATAAAAAACATACCTTTTTTCCAGTCTGCTCGTTGAGAGACAAATTTTCTGAGTAAAAGTCGATGAAGTTTTTTAGTCCACTAAGTTGTAATATTCTTAACTTAGGGAGCATGACATCATTTCCACCTCCTCCACCTACATTTTCCTCTGCTTTTATTGAAACAATATACTCCAATTCCCCACAATTCTTAACAATCAGCTCTTCCAATTGCAACAGATTTCTAGGAGAGAACATGTGTCTTAGCTTATAGCAACAAACCACTTCTAGGTTTTTAAGATTTGACAGGCTTAAAAGATGCGTGGGACCCTTACACAAGCACTCCAGTTCTTCTAAGAATGACAAATATAATACCTTCAAACTTGGGAAGGCTAGTTCTTGCTCAAGACCTTCAAGTTGAAATAACACTTGTACTCCTCCACACTTTTCAATATATAATTCTTCCAAATTTTGTAAGCCAGGTCTCAATAGATTGAAATCCAGTGAGTGCTGTGAAAATAAAAATAAATTAATTTTATTAATATATATATGTATATACTGAAATTTATGACATAAACAAACAACATATATAAGACCACTTACAAAAATGATTTAATAAATAAATGAGTCTTTTAGTTAGATAACATTCATTGTAATTTTATTCCAAAAACCTACAGTGCTTTAAATTTGTTACGGTTTGAACATTTAAGTGACAATACCGTAATAATCTATGTGCCATTCTTAAATTAGCTTTCTGGTGTTTCAAAATTATAAAGTCAACAGAAATTAAACAATGAAGATGTCATGGATGACAGCTAGAGTTGAAAGCATGGTTGGTATGAGATTAATCAAAGTAAGCTTTATGTACATAACTGAATATTTTCTTGAGAGGAAAACAAAAATTAAAAACATATATACCTCTTTTGCAGTCTTCATGTTGAGAGACGAATTTTCCAAATAGAAGTTGATGAAGTTTTCTAGTCCAAAAAGTCGTAATTTTCTCAACTTAGGGAACATGACATCATTTCCACCTCCTCCACCTACATTTTCCTCTGCTTCTTTTATTTCGACAATGTGCTTCAAACTTTTACAGTCCCGTACAGTGAGTTGTTCGAGCTGCGATAAACTTCGAGCAAGGCTCAATGTGAAGAGATATCTCAACTTATTACACCATTTCACTTCAACAATTGTCAGACTTTGCAGGCTTACTTGCTGGGTGGGACCATTCCATATATACCTCAGATTTTCTAAATTCTGTAGATCTAAACTTTCTAAACTTGAAAGTAGAAAAGGATTTTCTTTAGCATAGCATAACCCCTCCAGTTGAAACACATCTTCTACCTCACAACCACCACTGACGGTCACTTTTTTCAGCTTTCGTAGTCTTTGAATTAACACCCAACTTGGAAATAAGCAACTCATTCTGTGGCAACTGCTTATTTTAAGAGTTTCCAAGTTTTCTAGAAACCCCCTTGGAGGTCTTCCTCCACTACAAATCTCTCTTAGACCAACACGCGTTAGAGATAAATCCACCAAATTAGAAAATGCAGAGGATGCCACATCTTGCTGCTGCGTCGTATCAATGATGCATTCCAACTCATCAAAACTCTCAAGAGAAAGCCTTTTCAACTCATTTAAGCCGGTTTCATCAATGCTTGGGACCATATTTTGGCAACATCCCTTAATCTCCATCAATTGAAGATATTCTACTCCTGATTTCTCGCACAGTGCTTTAAATGCAACAAGTGAGGTGGCTTCAATACCCTCGATTTTTAAGAGTCTTGATTGAGGATATGGATCATATGACCGATCATATAAATCATTCACTCTTATGTCATACCTGAGTAATTTTGTCGGCAAAACGAAATCTTTTGAAAGGCATGGTTGAACATATATATTCAAAGAGAGTATGGTCAAGTGGTTTAGTTGATAGAGCTCTGAGAGACTAGCATTGCTCCGTTCTGCACTTGTCCCTTCAACCTCCCATGCTTTAAAGCTTCTGCCACCAATGTATAACTCTTCTAATCGAGATAATTTTGGTATTACATTTGCAGGAATCCTTTTCAACTCCCCACAACCTCTTATATCCAACATTCTTAATTTACTGAGTTCCCCTAGTTCTTCAGGCAATTCAACAAACTTAGAATCTTTCAAATTAAGAATCTCAAGTTTGGACAGCTTTTTGAGTGAAGAGATGTCTCTTAATTTGCAATAGAGCAGTTGTAGTGTCACAAGATTCGTCAAGAATCGAAGTGAATTTAATGATAGGTCTTTGTCTCTTAGACTTAAAACTTTCAAAGCTTTCATCTTTTCAAAAAATTCATCCGAAACTTCACACGTTCTCATGAAAAAATAAGAATCCAAAAGTAAAATTTTCAGTTTGGGGCATACCAAACCATCAGGAAGCACTTTAATACGATTTCCCGTTAAGGAGATTGCTGTGCACTGCTCCAGGCCTTCATACTTTGGCCACTCAGTCAATCTCATGCCAGCTTTAACCATGAATACCTCCTCACCCTTCGATGTTATCCACAAGGCAACATCACGAACTACATCATGCATTTTCACATGTCCTTCCTTTGCATCTAACAACAAACTTGAAGCTTTAAGTTTATTAACCGTTACACGTAACTCACTTCTTGCTTCTTCGATTGAATCAATGTCCTGATACAAACCTAACCCCAGTCCATATCTAACCAATTCGTCCATGTCGATTTCATGATCTTCAGGAAACAACGAACATATCAAGAAACAAAACTTAGTTTTGTCATTTTTCAAGTAATCATAACTCAGTTTAAGGCAAGCATAAAGCTTCGCATCAACAATATCTACATCCATAAGTTTCGACTTTTTCAATTTTTGTGTCACTATTTTCCATTCATTAATATCCTTTTCTTTAAGAGCACTTCCGATAATAATAATTGCTAAAGGTAAACCTTTGCATTCTTTCACAACTTCTTTTGCTAGTTTTATCGTGGTTGGGGAGTAAACATCTTGTAAACCTGCATGTCTTTTAAATAAAACCAATCCCTCTTCTTCGTTTAGAACATCCAGTGGAATCCGTGATTGACACCCCATATCAATGCATACTTGTTTTTGACGAGTAGTTAGAAAAATTTTGCAATCCTTGTGATGATCATCCACAGGTATTCCTATAACTGCCAAGTCGATTTTTTCCCAAATATCATCCAGGATTATGAGGATCTTCTTCTCATTCTTTAATCTCATATACAATCGGTCAGCTCTCCCTTCTCTGCTTTTCTCTTCCAATTTCAAATTTAATAAGTCTGCTAGCTGATCTTGAATGTCTCTGACGTTTGGCGCTTGTGATACAACCACCATCATGACCTCATTAAAAATCTTTTCTTCCTTGGCTTTATTAACCACAGCTTTTGCCAAGGTTGTTTTACCGACTCCCCCCATCCCATATAATCCAACCACATTTGTTTTATCGTCTTTGAGTGCCTCAATTATCAGATTCAATGTATATGTTGTGGACTCAAAAAGCATAAAATCTTTTGGTGTTAAGAAATTTATGCCTGACAAAGTAGTACGATGGGAGACATTATCAAATTTGCCACCATCTTTTAATGTCAACATAATGCTCTTCTTCTTTTGTGCCCTCCTGGCCAATTGATATCTCCAAATCAAATTAGGACACAACCCATTAAAACATGTTTTCTTTTCTCTGGTTTGTTTGTCCAAATCCTCAGCATCTGCCACAACATCAGTCACATCCTTTAGCCACTTTTCCACTTTTTTCTCAATTTCATCGGTGTCTTTTATGGCTCTATCAACTCGATGTTGCATGTCATCCTGTGTCGATTTCAAATTTTTGGCTTCATCATTAAGTTCTTCAATAATGCTTTTGAAACGAAATATGTAACCAACTTGGCGACCAGTTGACTTCACCAAGTCTTCTACAATTGTGGATAAAATAGAGGTCCCGCATTCTGTAACAATTTCCATCCAACCTGATGATAAAAGTTGATTAGCACCTATCAGTTCTCATTGAAAACATATAAATTAAGAGTTTAGTCTTTTGGATCGTAAGACTATCCACTGTTTTGATTATCTTAAACATTAAAAATCTAACAATCGTTGAGATTTAACAAAGAGAACATACACCTTGAAAATCAATAGTTAGTCTCCTCAGTTAGTTTTGATTTTTTATAAAATCAATTACGTCATGAAATATTTTGTTAGAGTTTTGATAGTCTTAACCGGTCTTGATCAACTTTTCAAAACCGCTCAAGACTGATAAAGTCAATTAAGATTCTAGATAAAGCTAAGTCCACAAAAAAAAAAAAAAAAAAAAAAAAAAAAAAAAAAAAAAAACCTAACAAAAGTAATCAAAACAGAAATTGTTTTGACAAAATCAGGACAACTCTAATAGGATAATTTCCCTCTCACGCACACACACACAAATTTTCTCTTCCTTGTGAGACTTGTAAACTACTGATTAAGTGAAATTAGATAACTCTAATACCTAATAATTGATGAATTGACTTTACAATATTTGTGTTCACTTCGTAGATATTTTCTCATTCACAGGACTAAAATCGATTAAAGAATGTTTTTAATGCTTGTAAGTGATATTTTCTCATTCATAATGTAAGTGTTATTATTACGATATGAAAAGAATAAAAATGGTTGTACACACCTTTTGTTAGGAGATATCCTTAGTGACCGTAGAGAATAAAATAACTTTACTTGATGCTGAATAGCCCTAAAAAGAGAAAAAAAATAATAATAAATAAATGGATCATAAATTTTACATGTAAGCTTATATTTTCTTGAATTTTATGTTACGATGTGGCGCTTGAGCTAGACAAATGTTGTTCATGTTGAATACATAAGTTTTTTTTTTATTATTTATTATTTATTTTTATTTTTAGAGAATAGTAAATAACCCCTATTTTGTTTCAAATACCAAATCAAACCATTTGGTTTTAAGAATCAGTAAAAAAATAAAATAAAATAAAAAATAAATAAAACTACCATTAATATATTAAAGAGGGTTATCAATTTAGTCCCTATCTTTTTGAAACATCAGTTTTTTAATTGTTGTTTTTTTTTTTTTTTTTTTTTTTTTTTTTTTTTTTTTTTTATCTCGGATGGTCCATATGTTTTCTAAATATATCAACCAACCCTCTGATAAAAAATTTTACAGTCAAACTAAACAGAAAATTTGAATAGATGATTTTGCCCTTTACTTTAAGTGGATGAGGTCAAAGTACAAATTTGACCCTGACCTTTTAAACTTTACTATAACTTTTCATCCAATAAAAACTTAACAACTCATCAAAATTAAACTTTTTTAACAAAAAAAAAATACTTAAAGAAATAAGATAAAAAAGTTAAAATAAAAAATAAAATGAAAAGAAAAAAGAAAAATGGGGGCAACAGCTTCCACTGGAAATCCTCGAGAAGAGGTGGTGCCGCCTCCTCACCGGCCATTGTGTTGTGTTAGATGTCATCGTTATTCATTCATTAAGTGATCCTATGCACCCCCTCCATCACAAATCTATCTCTCTTTATCACTCAAAATCGAAGAACCCAACACGAAACCCAAGATAATAGGAATAGAGAAGATTGTGGGAACGATCTCAACTGGGTGGGGGTCTTTTCTTGGTGAGAGATGTGGGATGCTCTAGGCATTGATTAAATTTTCTATCTTGTGTGACTGAGGCCATTGGTCAAATTAGCAGTGACCGAGTTGACTCAGTCAACAATGGTACTCTCGGTAAAGAAGGCAAAGAGGGGCTGCTCGGTTTGGTTCCGGTGAGTTCTCCATGGTTGTGATTCAAGCGAATCAAGCGCTTGAAGACCAGAGCCAGATTGAGTCTTTGTTAGCTCGTGTTTTGTTTTTGGGTTCTTTTGATTACATCTTCTGGTCTTGAATTATCAATTTGTTCATTTGTTTTAAAGTAGATTTGTTTTTGGGTTCATTTGTTCATTTGTTTTAAGATTATCAATTTGTTTTAAAGTAGTTTTAAAGTAACAATTGTTCTTAAGTCTTAATAATTTTTGTTTTAAAGTTTTAAATTTTTTTAATCAAATTCTTCGTATATTCAATTATTATTTTTCCTACATTTATATATATATATATTATGCGTTATAATTTTTGTGTTGAAATTTTTTATTTTTTAAGGAATTTTTTAATTTTTTTGGTGTTGTTTTTAGTTTTATTTTATTTTATTTGTAATTACATATTTATTTTATTTTGTGTTGTATAAATATTTTTTAAATACTGTTGTATAAATATTAATTTTTATTTTTTTTTACAATTGGTATGTTTTTTGTTTAAAGACAAAAATACCCTTGAACCATTAAGTTTGACTAATAGTTTTTTTTTTTTTTTTTTGAACAGCAATTTATTAAGGGACTAAGCCCAAAGACACAAGGCCAGCACCCCGGCACCAGAAACCAACAGAGAGAGCACACACACACACCACAGCGCCCCACACACACCCAAAACCAGAGCAGAGACAAGAGAAAACAGAGCAACCCACGCAAAGCCAAACAAAACAGCAAAACAGAACACCCACCCACAAAGAAACCCCAGAAAAACAACCAAAAAAGCACCACCAACAATCAAAAGTCCCAGATCAACACATTATCCATCGTGTCAGCCCCTTTCTTAGCCAAGTTATCGGCTAACGAATTGTTAGCTCTAGGTTTGAACACAACAGAAGTATTCTCCAGCTGGTCTAGAAAACTTCTAATCTCAAAAATGACAGGCTCACAATCAGAACTAATATAACCACAGCCATTAACCCAATCAGCCGCCATTTTCGAATCACTTAAAATAACAATCCATTTCCTTCGTAAAACCTCCGTCTGCACACATAACAAACACGCCTGTCGAATGGCCAAGACTTCAGCAGATAAGGCATCCAGGTAGCCCGAGTGCGTCGAAAAGATCCCCATAATCTTCCCAAATCGATCTCTCAACACCCCTCCAAAGTTTGACTAATAGTTAACTAATATGAGGATCAAATTAATGTATTTTAGGAACCACAGGACCATGCAGAGCTAAAAAGTAAACACAGTTAAAACTGATGTTTTGACAAAAGATAGGGAATAAATTGATAATCCCCTTTAATATATTAACAATCAACTAATGGTAGAGAGTTTTTTTTTTTAACTGATTGTTCAAGCAAGAGGGTCTGATTTGGTATTTGAACAAAAGTCATGGTCTTATTTACAATTGTCCTTTTTTTTTTTTTTTAATATACCACATGTGGTGCAGAGACTCTAGCTAACTTGAATATTTCTAAGCTAAATGAGCGTTTTTTACCACCCAACCATGTTAAATGGTGGTAAACAAAAGAAATTTTACCAAATGAAAAATCTTACCCTCTCTCCTACCATGTTAAATGGGCTCGTTTGGTGCGCCGCGCTGTATTGTATTAGGAGTTTAAAATGTATAAGAATAATACAATACAACGTTTGGTTTATTTTACACTGTTTACTGTATTGTATTAGCTAATACATTTTAATTGGTCTAATACGGTGGATATCGTATTATCTAATACAGAATATAAGGTTGTATTAGTTAATACAGCATAATACAATCTAATACAAAATATCACCAAACACATGCTTGTATAAGAATAATACAGTCCAATACAATACAATCCAATTTAATACAGTCCAATACAATCCAATACAATATAATACAGCGTACCAAACGAGCCCTATATTGCTTACATAATCGAACCAAACCCAATATTCGCAATATAGATCATTTTTATGTAAATGTTTGTGAAAATTCATTTAGTAAATCTTTTCTTTTCCGAAAACTATAAACTAAATATGAAATTAAATTATTAAATTAGCTATATTTATTTTATTAATTATTTTCATTTTGCATAAATCAATATGTTTTGAATTTTTATTTATTGAAATATTACAATAATTCAAAAATTGGGGTTAAGAACGGACTTAAATCCACAACTTCATGATGTAAGTGTGAGAGGCTAACTACTAAACCAATGTATATTGCATGTATTTATAAATATTTGAAACAAACAAAAGTGAAGTTATGTAAGATTTCAAACTATTAAAGTATTATAATGTTGCAAATACATAGCTAACAATTGTCACTCTATGACTATTACTCAACCACCAGAGGAAATAGACTTTCACTTTAATTGATTATCTATCTAACAATTCAATATACATAGCTCATCCAGAGAAGAAAAAGAAAAAAAAAAAAAAAAGCCTGGATTTCAATTTCTAACCCAACCACATAACTTATGGCTCAAATTAATCTTCAACTTCTCACTGGCATAAGGTGGCAATTGGTGGATTGATGTGGCTTTAGGTGTAACAAGGTGGCATAAGGTTGCAAGAATGGTTGACACATGGAGCTAGGTGTCATCCATGGGAGGACATCACCAGCCTATATATGCTAAGGCTTTTGATGCTCTCAACTCACTCCAACACCAAAGACAATCCCAATCTCCTGAGTTTCAGTTCCAAGATCTCTTGTAATTTCTCCAGATTAAGTTATTCTTGAGATAGTTTCTCATATATTGAGAGAGAGAGAGAGAGAGAGAGAGGTTGTATCGTTCTCTCCTTCTTATAAAGAGAGGTTTGTAAGTCATTTTCTCATAGTGAAATCCTTTTACACTTGTATTCACATTGAGGGTTTTACCACAAAAATATTGTGTCAACTTCTCATTTTTATTCTCTATTTCAAATTTATGCCGGAAATGGAAATTCATTAGTTTCCTAATAGTGGTATCAGAGCTCCGGGTTGTACGTTGCTGGAATTAGTAGTGGTGGTGTGGAAGTGCATGTCTAGGAAAGTTCTGTCTTAGGAGACTGGTATTTAAGTGTGTCCGAAGTGACCCTCCATTCTTTCCTGGTACTTTCCTGGTGTACTATTCACAGTATCCACATTATTCTAGTATACAGTATAGTTCGCGGGCAATGTTTGTTGTAGATTTCACAAAAATGGGAGTAATTTCTCACTGTGGAAAAATGAAGATAAGGACAATATTGATGAAGGATAATAGCTTGGAAGCAAATCGTGAAAGGCCAATAGATTACACCAATGATGGAGAGTGGAACAAGATGGATGGCAACACAATTGCCAATCTATATCTAGCACTAGCCAATGGAGTATTATCAGGTGTGGCGGAGAAGAAAACGGTGATGTAGATATGGGATACTCTAACAAAGTTATATGAGACGTAATCATTACGCCGTAAGATCTTCTTAAAAAGGAAGCTTTCCACTCTTTGAATGGCAGAATCCTCGTCAGTGACTGACCATTGTAACACCCTAAATAAACTATTTTCTTAGCTCATAATGTTGGATTATAAAATAGATGAGACTAAATGTGTGAAACTTCTATTTCAAAGTCTACTTGACCCATATTATCAATTTGTTATCAACCTGACAAATAACTTCCTTACGGATTATCTAATCTTCAATGATGTTGCAGCTACTTTCTTCGAAGAAGAAAGCAGGCACAAGAATAAGGTGGACATATTGGCTAGTTCATAGCCAGCATAGGCTTAATTGATAACAAGAGGAAGATCAATGGAACGTGGCCCTAGAGGGAGTCACAATCATTGTAGATCAAGATTACTTGCTTCCAATATGGCAAGAAAGGGCATGTCAGGAAAGAGTGTTGGTAAAACAAGAAGTGTGGAGGCAACAAAGCTACTGAGTCATCAAATTTTTAGGGATGTGTTGCAAGTACCTCAAACGTTGGTGAGTTACTATACAGAGAAGCAACTACTGTTGTTGAAGGCAGAAAGTTTTGATGTCTGTCTTTTAAACTCAACAGCTACCTAGCACATGACCTCTCGAAGAGAATGGTTCCATAAATATGAACTTGACTCTAGAGGATTTGTATTTATGGGTAACGATCATGCCTTGAAGATCGCTAGTATTGACACCATTAAGATAAAGATGGATGGTGGTATTATTCACACCATTCAACAAATACGACATGTGGAGGGCCTGAAGAAGAATCTATTGTCTTTGGGACAAATAGATAATCTTATATGCAAGACCTATATAGAAAATGAGATCTTGAGGATTGTTAGAGGCGCGCTTGTAGTTATTAAGGAAGAAAAGAAAGCTTCAAATCTATACATGCTCAAGGGAGATACACTGTAGGAAGGTGATGCATGTGTTGCATCAATAATCATGGAGAATAGTCAATGATGATATGGATGTCACATATCAGAGCAAGGTTTGAAGATTCTATCCGACCTGCACTACAACAGATTGGGTCTTTTACTGCTTGAGTTTTATGGCACACATAAATAGCGCGTCGTAAATGTTATCATTCACGGCTTATGTGTAGTGCACGTAGTAATTGTGATGCATAATTTCTCAAAAGACGGCGCGCATTTGAAGCACGCCGTAAAAAAGATATTATTTACAGCGTGCATTTGAGGAACGCCGTAAAAAAGAGATTATTTACGACGCGTATATGAGGAACGCCGTAAAAAGTGAATGACTATTTACAGCATTAAGTGCAAGTCGTAATAGTGATATATAATTTCTCAAAGACGACGCACATTTGAAAAAAAAAAAAAAAAAAAGATTATTTACGGCGCGCATATGAGGAACGCCGTAAAAAGTGAATGACTATTTACAGCATTAAGTGCAAGTCGTAATAGTGATATATAATTTCTCAAAGATGACGCACATTTGATAAAAAAGAGATTATTTATGACGCGCATATGAGAAATGCTGTAAAAAAGAAATTATTTATGACGCGCATATGAGAAACACCGTTAAAAGTGAATGACTATTTACGGCATTAAGTGTAAGTCGTAATAGTGATATATAATTTTCGACGACACACATTTGATGAACGCCGTAAAAAAGAGATTATTTACGGCGCTCATTTGAGGAACACCGTAATACATAATTTCTCAAAGACGGCATGCATTTGAAGAACGCCATAAAAAAGGATTATTTACGGCTTACCTATTGTGTGTCTTTCCTAAAATGATGCAATATATGGATCATTTTGTTCGTCCAAAGTGATTCTCTATCGTGATGAATTTTGTTTTTTCCCAATAAGTTCTTCATAAGGATCAATAACTATTAATCTTGAGAAGTTTTCTATTATTTTAAAAAAAGAACCAAATCATCGGAACCGGAACTGAAACCGTTGGTTCCGAATTGAAAACCAAAACCGTTGGTTCCAAATCGAAAATCGAAACCGCTGGTTTTGAATCGAGAACCGGAACCTAGATCATGTCTAATTCTTAGTACGATTAACGATTGACCCTTTGATATGACAATATATGATTTTAACAAAATAGTTTAATTAAATGTTATAATAAATGTTTTTTAGTATCAATTTGTTGATCATATAAAAATAAAATTTAAATTAGTGGAATCGATCTACAAATAAAATTTTAATTGAAAAAAATCAATAAAATTTTAATAACAAGTAGAGGTTATATATAAAAATTATGCTTTTATTAGTACATTCAAAGCAGCAGCAAGGTGGATAAGGCTTGGCTGATGATCACTCATGAGTGTCAGGTTCAATACACCATGAGAACACCAATTAATTGTGATTTATGTGTGATGAGCTGGTGGGTGTGGGCATGGACGGGGCAGTTGGGTCTGCGTGGGTATGGGCGTCGGTGGGTGGCTGCAGGGTTTTAAATACAATTTTTTTTTAAACATATTAACAGCGTGTTTAATACACTGTATTTGAGGGAATTCACGACATACTGCTGAACACAGTAAATAGTCATTTACGGCGTTCTTTACGTGCTGTAAAAGGGGTCGTAATACAATTACGACGTTTTTTAAAACATATTAACGGCGCGTTTTGTACGCCGTATTTGAGGGATATCATTTACGACATCATCTAATGCGGCTTGCAGCTGAACGCTGTAAATAGTCATTTACGACGTTCATTGCGCGTCGTAAAAGGCCTAATATATTGTAGTGCGGAAGTTTCTTCCTGGGCTCAAATTGGTAAATCTACTAGTAAGCATTGTGTTACAAATAAGCTGCATAGGTTGAAGTTTAGCAGTTCTACTGCTAGGAGCAAATGCATTCTAGACTTGATCCATTCTGATGTTTGGGAATCACCGGATTTATCCCTTGGATCCAGAAGATGCTGGGTGTACCCTATCAATAGGAAGCCAGATATGTTTCCTGTGTTCAAAGTCTTCAAAGCGCGGATGGAGGTTGACTTTGGAAGGAGAATTCAGTGTTTCTAAGGACTGATAATGGAAGAAAGTAGACAGACGACGAGTTTCTTGCACTGCTTTTCAAAAAGGTATTGAAAGGCAGATCACGGTCACATATATTCTTCATTAGAATGGAGTGGCAAAACAAATGAAAAAAAAACTCAAGCAGAAAGAATTAAAGCTATGATGAGGACCGCGGGTCTGGTAAAGTCATTTTGGGCATAAGCAACCATAACCGTTTGTTATGTGATGAACCGATCTTCGTTGATGGCAATGGAGATGTGTGCTAGTAAGCCAGCTGATTACTCTACTTTACATTCATTTGGATGTCTTATGTATGTGATGTACAATGCCCATGAAAGAGCAAAGTTGGATCCGAAATCCAGGAGATGTATATTCTTAGGGTATGATAACGGAGTGAAAATGGTATCGCCTGTGAGATCCCACTACCAATAAGGTTATCGTCAGCAGGGATGTGATATTTGTAAAAGATCATCAACAAGGAAAATGAGATGATAGCACTTTGAAGAATAATTCAGAGACTACTGTTGTTTTGGTGGAAAATGATCTGGAACAAGAAGATTCAGATTCTTCTGAAGTAGCACCAAGGCACGAGGAATGAGAACCAGTCGAGTCTGAGGTTCTAAAAGTTCAACGATCAACTCGTGAAAAGAGACTATCGATTTAGAGTTTAGAGCATGTTATTAAGAGCAACGTTGCATATTGTCTTTTAATGGAGGATAAAGAGCCATCAACTTTTCATAAAGCAATAACTATGCTAGATGTATCTTTGTGGATGACAGTAATACAGGAAGAAATTAAAGCTCTACAAAACAAGACTTGGGAACTTGTACCATTACCATATGGAAGGAAAGCCATCGGTAACAACTAACAAGTGGGTATATAAGATCAAATGGGATGGTAATGACCAAGTAGAGTGTTATCATGCAAGATTGGTGGTGAACGGATATGCTTAAAAAGAATGTATTGACTTCAAAAAGATATTTTCCTGAGTGGTTTGACTTACAACCATTAGAGTGGTCCTAGTTATGTGTGCTACATTTGACCTTGAATTAGAGCAATTAGTTGTGAAAACTAGGTTTCTTCATGGAGAGCTTAAATTTATATGCTTAAACCATGAGGTTTTGCTGAAAAAGGCAAGGAGAACTTGGTTTGTAGGTTGACCAAATCTTTGTACGACTTCAAACAGGCATCAAGGTGTTGGTACAAGAGATTTGATTACTCCATGATTAGCCTTGGGTACAATAGACTCGGTTCAAACCATTGTACTTACTACAAGAGGTTTGAGGATAATGATAACTTCATTATATTGTTGTTGTACGTGGACGACCTATTGGTAGTAGGCCCTAACAAAGATTGAGTCCAAAAATTAAAGGCATAGTTGGCTAGGGAGTTTGATATGAAGGATATGGGACCAACAAACAAGATTCTAGGGATGCAACATGCAAGATTTTAAGCCAATTTCTACCCCTCTTCCTACCAAATTATCCTCAGGAATGAGCCCAATTAGTGAAGCAGAGAGGATGGGAATGTCTTGAGTACGGTATGCATCAGCAATGAGAAGTTTAATGTTCTCTATAATTTGTACAAGACCGGACATTGCACAAGGAGTGTGAATGGTTAGTCGGTACTTAGCAAAGCCTAGTAGAGAGCATTGGATTAATGTGCAGAGGGTTCTGAGTTACATCAGAGGAACCTTAGATGTGGCATTATGTTGTGGAGGATCACCTCCAATGGCCTAGCAGAAACGTAAGCTGCATGGAGTGTAAAAAGGATGGAAGGATTGAGAAAAATGACTTTAATTGGGAGATTGTTGGAATATAAAGCCATTTTTAATGGCTTTGGACCCCACCCATTCTAGAAGATGGAATAGGTGTTTTCCTCTCTCTCATGTGGAAAATGAACAAGAGACTTCATCTCATATGTTAAGTTAGCATGCAAACAATAAGGTGTCATCATGCATTGGCATAAGGTGGCAATTGGTGGATTCATGTGGCAGTAGGTGTCACAAGGTGGCATAAGGTTGCAAGAATGTTTTACACATGGAGCTAGGTGTCATCCATGGGAAGACATCACTTTTCTATATATACTAGGCTTGTGATGCTATCAACTCAATCCAACACCAACGACAATCCCAATCTCCTAAATTCTAGTTCTAAGATTTCTTGTATTCTTGTAATTTCTCCTGTTCAAGTTATTCTTGAGATAGTTTCTCCTATATTGAGAGTAGGGATGGCCATTTATCCTCGGGGGACCCAAATCCTCACTCCCTCATCCTCATTTTGGAGAAAAATTTTAGGGGAAAATAGGGAATTTTTTTTTTTTTTTTTTTTTTTTTTTTTTTTGGGGGGGGGGGGGGGGGGGGGGGGGGTGGGGTTGCGGTGGGGATGATTTTTATCCCCAAATAAAAATGGGGATGGGGATGGGGGGACCCAATTCCCCATTTTCCTCACAAATTTATGAAAATAGGGATGGGGATGGGGGTAGGTTCCCCCAAACCTTATATATAGTATATTAATATATATATATATATTCTTAATATTTTTATTCTTTCTATTTTACTAAGTATGTAATTTTTACTTAAACAGGGAAAATGTGGAAACGAGGAAGACGGGGAATCGGGGAAAATGGGGAAAAACGGGGGTTGGGGATGGGGGGATCTCCCCACAAAACTACCCCATCTCCGTTTTCTCCAAATGAGGAAATGGGGGGATAGGGATGGGGAGACCTATATCCATCCTCATTTCCCCAATGACCATCCCTAATTGAGAGAGAGAGGTTTATGAATAAACAAACCAAACATCCCCAAAGTTTGAAATAAAACAAAACACGACACAAATACAAATAAAACAATTTATTCAATTATTATTAAGAAAAAACATAAACAATCTTGCATTTCATTTCAAAAATTAATAATTTGAGATATAATTGAAAGGAAAAGAATTACAATATGATCCAGCTAAAATCATAAGACAAACACTAACACATTTAAAAGAGATAATAATAAGTGATCATACCTAAATGAGACAATGTTATCCTCGAAATAAACACACTCGCTTGATCTCCTCTTCTAGCCTTGAAACTCAGTGAGATCACTTTGGTTGGCTAGGAGCATAAAGATGTTATCCTTGAAATGCATTTAAATATGATGAGAAACGAGACAATAATGAAGTTCAATGATTATGAATAATAATGAAGTTCAATTTTATGATTAATCATACCAAATGGAGGAGGATGTTATCCTTGAAATGCACTTTATGATCACTTAGAACTTTAGAAGAAAAGATGAATAATCTCTAATTGTCCAAGAGCATATATGCAGATATTGTGAGAAAAGAACTTGCAATTAGGTGCAGCTTGGTTTCTTCGTTTTCACTACCAAAATTTAGAAGCAAAGTAAGACAAGGAATTTCAATTAATTCAAAGGAAAGCAGGAAGATTACAGCTTGAAATCCAAAAAACCAGTAAAAGGGAAAGAAAAAAAATGATCTGCCTAGACTTGGAAGATACACAATAGAAGAAACCAACAACAAAATTAAAATAGATATAATAAGTGAACATACCCGAATAGGAAAATGTTGTGTCCTTGAAATGAACCCAATCGATCACCTTGTACAAATTTAGAACTCTGCAACTTCCCTTAGATTAGCTATGAGCATAAAGATATAGAATGTGCGAATACAGAGCTTGCAATTACAAAGTCCAATTTGAGTAAGGAAAGTTAGGAAAGTAAAAGCATTTTATTCCAAGCTGAGAGCTGCAAGTCATCACATTCTCACAAGCTCTTTTTCCTTTGAAAGCAAGAGACAAGTAAGGAATTTCAATTGCTTGAGAGGAAAACAGATATATTCTTTGTGTTAAGGAAAATCTCAAAGAGAATAATTTATATAATCAAGATGATTATGCAAGTAATGCCCTGCTTTTAGAGCAACCCATCAATTGCTTTTATATGATGCTCTGCTCATTAGCAATTCTTCTTTTTTAAATATTGAAGCTGAACAAACCGTGATTTTCTGAATTTTGTGATAAAATCACAAACTGAATCTGGGGTTGATGCATAAATATATTAAAAGAGAGAATATTTTGAAAAGAATTCTGAAATATATACCTGTCTGCATGTAGGCATTAACCATGAGTGATATAACTATCTACTAAACTAATAGAATTATATATTTCATTCCTTGGAAAAACCATGGAGAAAAAAACCAAAATGAATATCAATGCCTTTATTTCCTCAAAATTCACAGCTTACAAGAAGATTTCACATATTTTATCAACAGATTGATGTTGTTGATAAACATTATGAGGAAAAAAAAGACAATACCATTACAATTTACAAGTGATTTGAACAAGCAGGTTTTCTGAACAACATTAGAAGAACATATAATGCTTGTTTTCTGTTTCCTTCCCCAGTTCTCAGAGATTGATATTGAATATGGCAGACTGTATGACCTTAATGCAACTGTTGAATCAACTTTATGTAAAAAAAATCCACCGGTTTTGGGTCAGCGATCTTGTCGCAGCCTCCTATAGATATATAACAAGCTCAACTGCAAACTTTCCTTTCTTTGTACGGTTTATTTCTCCTATCTGAAGTAAAAAAAATTAAATTAAATTAAATTAAATTAAATTTTTTTAAAAAAAAAATCATCTAAAAGACATTGCGAAATACTGTCTTGAAGTACACTTTTATTCTACATTGGTGTTTCTTTCACTACCTTTAGTCTCCCTTTGCCGCTGACTGAGACAATATCACCAGTCTTGAGTGTAGTACCATTTTTTGTGACGGTATTCCAATTGACACGTACATCGCCATTACTACCAACAAGTACAAAATAAGTTAGCATGCATCATAATCTAATTTACATGAATTTCATTAGAAAACTTAAATGGCATGTCCCAGATAAAATTCATCATTAAAGTTAAAATGAGTGATGTCAAAATAACGTTATACGCAATGAAGTCAAACCCGCACAATGGTTTACTGATAAGCTGTGAATTATTAAAGTAAGGGATGCTAAAAGTCTGTGAGGGGGACCTAATTGCAAATTATTTCGCTAATATATGAACCAGTTTGGTTAGAGATGATTGACCAAATCAAAATTGAGTAGCCATCCCCCAACAGTAGTTTAATAAATTGAATATACTAACTACAAGCAGGAACAGATTCTATGCAAGCAGAGTAGGCTGTACCTGATCAAATTTACTAGTTTCGATCATGATATCTTGAATCCAGCACTAGCCAGAGCATCGACCCTTAATGAGGCTTCTATGGCTTTGAATGAGTTGGTCCTACAAATTTCAAATGTGTCATGAAGTCATTGACAAATATCAGATAAATAACATCGTACAAATGAAATCACCACTATGATGGTTGGCAACCTTGGTGTTTCATATTCAAGAGCTGGCAATGGTATCTTTGCACAAGAGACGGAAACATTGCCAACCTACTAGAGAAATATGCATCAGAGATGATACCCGAAATAAAGCAACACCGAAAACATTTAAGCCCTGTTAGCGGTGGCCTAAAGCAAAATATATTGACTAATTCAATATTTGTTTGTACATCAAATTAAGAATCATCACCATTTAAGGTAAACGTAAACCATATCTTCTTTTCAATCATATAATTTCACATTATTTCAACCCAGCAAGTTACATTTCTCTTTCAGCCACAAAATATTGGGCTAGGTAAAACAAAACTAAGGAGTTGTTTTAGTAATAAAATTAGTGAACCAAATAAAAAACTGAGTACGTTATGGTTAATGTGGTGAGATGAAGTAGAATTTATGTTAATTACGGTACAGATGTTCATTACAATAAATTCCTTAAAGTGAAAACAAAAAGAGTTTTCTAAATTTATGTGTTGAGAAAGATAGGAATGTATTTGCAGAAAAACAACATATCAGAAGTAACTATTACCTTGTCTAGTGATGATATAAGATAGTCAACAAGTTCTGGAACAACTAGGATTTGAGCCCCCTTTTCTCCCTGTACATCAAACACGAGAGGAAAAGATTTCAAACTCAACCCAGCATCCTATTTGTTGGAGCTGTTGCGAGATTAAACTCAATAATAAAAACCATCTTTTCGAACAAAAGGCAGCATGAATATTCTGAATATTCAGCAGATGCACAACCAATATAATAGAACCATACAGCACACAGAGAAAAATACAGCCTGATGTCTTACTAGCAAGCACCCTAAGAATGAGGAGGTCAAAGGGTTAAATTCCTTCATGTTGGACACAAGAAAAGATATCTTGCATTTTAGACCCATGCCCAATGATTAGATTCACTCTGAAAATATGAAAATATTTTCAATTTTTCATGCATGATAATATGAAAATCAGTAAAAGTGGTTACAAGATCTTTGGAACTTCGTTTTAGGGAAATGATGCATAATTGTCTGCGCACAGACACAACAGCATCAACTTAGGGTGGAAATGCTGACACCATGAAGGTCTCAAAAGTTCAAAAGAAACAAGAAGTTATAATATATGATTGTTGTCATAATATAATTTTATTTCACAAATAAAATTACAATATAATGTATCTTCCAATATATGTGTTATGTGTTGGACTGGTTACAGTTAAGAGCGGCAATAAGTTGATAGTTCTAGAGTAATGAACATGACAGAATCATGAACACGTGTTTGAAATTGTATAACAAGCATTTGAAACATACTATCAAGATTACTTTGTAAGGCATACATGCTATATAGGTATTTAAACATGTCATCTGAACCAGGTCTGTGAAGGATTTGTTCTAAGGAACAAGAACTGCCTTCTTAACTGAAACTAGTATCTGACATAAAATGTAGATGATACCTGCAAGATGATATCTCCAAGCTTTTCCCTCGCAATCCCAGTGCCAAGAATTGAGCCAAGGAAGTCACCATGAGAACAAGGTTGAAATCCAAAGTTTCCCGTGATACTGGAAGAAAGAAATAACTTTGAGACAACAGGTTCAAGTTTTAAAGATTCCCTACATGATTGTAGAGTTCAAAACATATGGAACTATAAAATGATTACTTCAGTGCTGCAACTACATCCGGGTCACTTGTCAATGCTTCTGGATGTCCAACAGAGATCCGACATCGCTCAGCCTAGATAATAGGAAGTTGTATCAATATAATCATTCATCAGCTTAGGCAATAGGCTCTACTGTTAAGTTTACTGGCATAAAAGTCAGGTGGATTATGGATTTACAGGTTTATCATGTATGTGCTTCAACATGAAGTGAAATGAGAAAAAGATTGTTTGAATTCGAAAAGTTAGCCTGACCTGAGGGTATCCACCCTGAGCAACTGTTTTGACATCAGCAAGTTTTTCCAAGGCAATCATTGAATCCTTCAATACTGGCGGTGTAAGAAAATCTGTGTGTACAACATCTCTTCTTGACGATACCCGTCTAGCCTACAACAAGAACAACACAAACATCGCAAACAATTTTCAGTACTACAAACCAGATTATGAGTTTTAAGTCCATCCCTCGACGGGATGCAATGAACAAAAAACAAAATTAACTTAAACGTTTTTTGCTTCTATAATCCTAATTAACTTGCATGCACATCAAGCATAAAATTGTCAACCCACCTCCTCTATGACTTCTAGTTTCCATATTATCTTCACAGAAGATAGTAGTAGTACACGAGTGCCGCAACCAACGCAAGTGCCAAACTTGCAGGACCAGCCCATAGCCAGTAGTTAGTAGACTTTTTACGCTTCAGTATGGCCTTCGGGAGTGAATCTGCACCCCTAGACCGAGTCCTGTTCTTCATCGTATTCTCCTTATGGACCTTGGGTTTATTCAGGATTGGAGCTTCAACCGAGGCTTCAACATTGTCATCAGCTTGCTCTGTCTCCTCTATCTCCTCTGCTTCAGCTGATTCTTCGTTCATAGGGAATCCAGCCTTCTTCTTTGCTTTCTTTTCACGCTCCTGAAGTGGACAGAAGAAATAATCATATTAGTTTCAGAAACAAAATAAACAGCCGGTAAATTAATAATGACAAAGAAATGTATAAATAATTTCCTTCAGCTTCTTCTCAGCTTCCTTCTGAGCTCTTATAGCTGCTTTTGCTGCAGCTTTTTCAGCCAACTTCTTCTTTCTTTCCATGGCTAGCTTAGCTTTCGCAATTTCCTCCTCTCTTTTCATCTCCTTCAACTTGGCTTGATCGACTTTCGGTTCTACAGCTGCCTTTGCTGAAACAGAAATCTCCTTATCTGCTATGTCACTCTGCTCCACGGCAGATTTTGAATCCTTTTCTTTCTTAGTGGTTTCTTTCTGGCCCTTTTGGGTCGGCAACGTATCTTGCTGTGGAGGGGATGATTTGGAATCTTCCTTTGGTCGCTCACATTATCTTTGGCCACAGTCTCTGGTTCCAAAGGCACCGGAGCCTCCACTACCACCAATGGCCTTTCATCAGGGTTTCTTATCCTTCCATCCTTGCTCAATTGTCGAGCATCCAATGATTGTAAAATTCTTTTCTGGTAATCATCCCTAACCGCCTTATTACTGCTCCAGAGAGTCATAAATTGTCTAATGCCAAAGCGTACAAGAATGAGAAAACTTGTCTAATGCCTTTATTTTTGCATCCAGGCTACTAACTCTTGTCCAAGCTGCCTGTTGGTCCTTCCTTGCACCGTCTAAATCAACTCCCATAAGCTACAATGAGATACATACAGTAAAAATTATTAGTGGATATTTGGAAAAAATGAACATGAGTACAGAAGAAATTAGTTTCAAAGCATTATTAAAGTTCCGAATTCTCTTACTTTAACCTGGTCTTGAATAGCCTCCTTCTGACCAAGTGAATCCTGAATCTTTGCTCATAGCAGCATTAGCCATAACTTTTTCCCTTGTCCCCACTAGCTGCTTGATTTCTCTAAGAATCTGCTTCTCCTCGGACAACGGGATGCTCTCATGTTGAATTCGGTATTTCAAGCTATGGGTCTGTATTAACCAAATCCCCAGTCAAGAGAATAAAAGAGAAAAGACAAGGAGTCGATCACTACAGCAGTTGACAGACTTATATGTTCAACATTAATCAATACTTGTAGTTGAATCATACAAGATCATTGAGCTCTTCCTCGGATGAACATATTCCACCAGATCGACCAGCACTGTTTCTGCTAGTGCGCAGCTTGCCGAGAGCCTGATGCAAAGGTTCCATTTCCTTCTTCTTCTCATCAGCAATTGACTTAAAGTGAAAAACCTCACTTTATTTGTTCTCACTTGAATTTGTTGGGATTAATCTTGTATTCCCAAATGCACAACTGAATTCAACTGATCATGCGTATATAAGTTGTCCAAACGGATTTGGCTGGATGTGATTCAAGTACCGTTGGAAAGAAGAGACCAAGATAATGCTAACGGAGAAAACGACGTTGAAAAAAGATGTCAGACACGCCGTCACACTCCGGCGGAAGACAACTGTGTTGAGGGTGAGGGTGCGTTGGAAACGCGCATATGAATGTCCGGGGCACGTGAGGGCGTGTGGGTGGATCCTTCTGGACTATTTGTTGCTAATAATGATTTATTGGGACTATATTTTTCCATTTTTAGCTTCTTCTTTTTTTCCTAATAGACATATTAATAATTAAATTTTCTTTGCTTTTTTATATTAATTACTATAGATTAATTCAAAAAGTTAGGGTGTGACCATACCAACACTAATATATCGGATCCCATCAGAGCTCCGAAGTTAAGTGTGTTTGGACGAGAGCAATACTAAGATGGGTGACCTTCTAAGAAGTTCTCGTGTTACACCCCTTTTGAAAAAAAAAAAAAGAAAAAGAAAATTAATTCAAAAAGTTATGAAAAATTATATTATTATTTTTTTATAAATATAATAATAAGAATCTAAAATGCAAAACCACTTTTTAGAAAAGTTGTTGTACATTTCTTCTTCCCTTTTGTGATAAAGATTTAAATCTTACATTTATCTATTAAATTGAAAAATGTAAAGAAAGTCTTTCTTTTCCAAGTACGGTTAATGATAGACCATTTGATATAATAATATATGATATTTTTTTTAAATAGTTTAATTAAATACTACAATAAACGTTTTTTAATATCAATTTTGTTTATCATATAAAAATAAAATTTTAATTATTCGAATTAATCTACAAATAAAATTTGAGTAATTTTAGACATCACAACTATTATCACAACTTTTCAACCACAACCCATGTGACGACTGAATTTTTTTGCCTACCAAATGCAACCATTATTTACGTGATAATATATTGAAAAGAATTCCTAACATAGAAGGTTACAATTGAATTTTTTACCTACCAAATGCAATGAAGATTGAACTTTTACTGAATTAAGATATTGGAAGAAACTAAATTAGAGGTGCCAAATCTGTTATGGATTATCAAGAACTTTTTTTGGTGATGGTGAATTTTGCAGACATTGGTGATGGTTCATATAGAATTTGTATAAATTTGGTATTTTGTTAGAAGTACTTCAGATAGAATCTGATTTACTATATATACTAGAATGCAACTGGGGTCTGGAGCATAGAAGTATACATCGTGAGGCGGAAATCATCCAATAAAAGACACACCCAAATCAATATGGACATTTTGGTCATTTTAGTTCCTGTTATCTTCGGTTTTAGTTTTATTTTTAATAAATTACTTGTACAATTTTTTTTTTTTAAATTTTTTTTTATGGAAAGAGCACCTGAAAATCTGGAAAACCAAATCCAGGGCAAGGTTACAACCAATCTGGGACTCCACAAATAAAACTAATTGAGCACAAGCCCAAAACAGAGTCCCACAATGGGAGAAAAACGCCCACACAAGGGTGGGATTACAACCAAAACATAAAACTAAACACAAATAAACACACAAGCTGAAACTGATCCGGAGTTCAATAAATTACTTGTACAATTGAAGTTCAATAAAGAGCTAAATTACATGAAGGAGTTCTCGTGAAGAGGTAAGCTTGTCGGCACAATTAATAAAATATATTTCTTTCTACTTTTTAAAAGTCAAGTAAACTCATAGACTACATAGACTTTAATGAATTAGGCCCACAAACTACTTTTTAATTTTTTATATCACATAGTCATAATTTTTTAATTTTTTATATATAATTTTAAAATATGAATTGGGTCCATAACAATTCACAGACTACAGGGACTTTAATGAAAATATTTTGGGGCCAAGGGCGGTTGCACCCGATGCACCCCTCCAAGGCCGGCTCTGCTCAGGCCCTAAACCCTGAGTTGGCTTGATATAACCCTTAACTTTCCCATTTAAGATAAAAGAATAAGAAACCGTGGAGATGCAATTCATAGTTTTCATTCATGTAATTTTAGAGACCAAATCGCAATCCAATACAAAGCAAATCAGGACCCAAAATAATTTTGCTTCTTTCTTCTCCACCCTTCATTGTCGTTATCATTACAATCTCATCCAAAAACACAAACAATAAAAATTATTTAAAAAAATTTAGAAAAAATATATATATTAGAGATACTCCATGGGGGAGATGTGGTTCCATATCTCCTCCCTTTTTTGTTGGAGATTTGGAACAAAAAATTTCATTAATGGAGAATCGGGATCTCCTATATTTTTGGAGAAGATCTGGAACCAAAATCTCCATTAATGGATATTTTAGATTTCCTTTTATGGAGATCGAGTTTCCCACCATTTGATGTCCATGGAGATCTAAAGAGATCATTTTTTAATTATTTTTTTAATATATTTTTTCTTATTTTGTAATAGATTTTTGATTTCTTTCAATTATTTGATTTGTATATCTCTTTTTTTAAAATTTTCTAATTTCTTTTTGACAGTTATTTTATATATATATATACATTTTTTTTTCAAATTTTTAATTCATTAATTTATTTAATATAATATTTCGAAATACTAGAACAATGGCAAAACGGACACTGTCCATTTTCCTTGATCAACCGTTAGTTAACGGGGTCAATGAGAGTTTAGTGTCATTATGATTTTTTTTACCACTTTTAGTGTAATTATTTATATAACCAGGGTCGTTTATATAATTTATCTATAAAGAATGGGTGTACAAATAATTTCTTTGGGCGGCAATATCTGCACCCTTCAAGAAAACATCTTAATAAATGTGGTTTGACCGTTCGATATTATTGTTGGAGCATTCCTTCCCATTTCATTAATTTGTTCCCAGCTGTTGGAGAAAAATAAAAAAAATTATTATGAAATTAAAATGTTACCTTCCAGTACTGCTTGCACCACGTACCATGGTTGTGGGCTATTTATGCTTGCAGCCTGGTAGCTTGTTGATATATCAAGAATGGTAACATTTTAATTATATTATGAATACTTAGTAATATAATTTCATATTAGGTGAATGTTGATAATTGTCTATAAAAGCTAATTATTTCATGTCAAATAGATATAAGGTCCAACTTCTATTTTATTTTATTTTATTATAAACTAATTAAGTTAACTGTTAGCTATTAAAAATTATTCTGTACGGCCATTCGTATGTTTGTAAAGTGTGTCTTAACGATAAGTCAATAGATTTACAGTTTAAAATGGAAAATTAAATTAAATAAATAAATCATTTTACAGTATTATGTATGTATCTTTTCATTACTCTTTGAGATGTACATCTACATTATACAAAAATGCACATTAACAATAATTTTATACACAAGTCTAATACTATTTGATACCCTTTTTTTTTTTTTTTTCAAACTCGCAACCCAAATATAAGTTGAAGAAGCAAAAATACTTGTGTTAATGTGACCCGTAAAAACGGTAAAGTTCAATCAGTGTTAATACTTGTCTCTCTAACTTTAATTGTGTAGGGGTAAAATTGTACTTTACTCCTAAATAATATAGTAATGATTAATGACACATGCACAGTTTTTTTTTTTTTTTAACACATGAATATTTTTGTTTATTTTATTTGTTGGTTTTGATTTTTGAATAATTTTATATTTACCAAAAAAAAAAAACAATTATATAAAAATGGTAAAAGACTAAAATGGTAACTTTGTTTATAAAATAAGTTTATAATTAACATTGTCCTATTAAAAAAAATTAGATTTTTTTAGAAAATTTTAATTTAAAAAGGCACAAATGGTGTTTCATTAATAATATTTTTGGATTTTGTTGTAATTATAATAGTGAATTTAATGCACGAAAGACAAAACAATTTTGCTCTAATATGACAACTAAATGATATTTATATATTTGAACTAAAATTGTGTCAACTATTAAATTTAACACCGTTAAACCGTTAGATTGACCAATTTGGTCACTTCTGAAAAGTGAGGGACTAATTTGGCACTTAGAAAAAAAATATAAGAACTAATTTGATCACTTTTATAAAAGTCACAAATAATTTGAAAATTAAAAAAAAGTCCAGGATCAATACCGTTTATTCATATGTTTATTAAGTAAACATTAATGACATTTACGTAAACTTGTTTTGCATTATGAATATATAAAGAGTAATGCTACATTGCCCAAATTTGGTGCCCAAATATGGTGCCCAAATGATGTGGCAACAATGTAGACCATTCAATTAAATCATGCAAATTTAATATAATTTAAATGAATGGTCAACATTGTTGCCACATCATTTGGGCACCAGATTTGGGCACCAAATTTGGGCAATGTAGCATTACTCATATATAAAACACCCAACATTTATTAGCTGCGTTGCATGGTCAAACATAAATTAAGGTATTCATATAGAAACGTTGGCCATGCAACATAGTTAACAATTTAACACATTAACACACTCTCTCAACCCACTCTCTTAACACACTCTATGTTCATATGATGACACATGTACATCATTAACTTTTTCACATTAAATTTGTAACCTTTATATATGGCCTCATTTTTTATTTTATTTACAATACAAACCAACAACTTATTTCCTATATTGTCCTTCTCCTTTAACTTTAATATTGTCATTTAATATCGGTTTATATATATATATATATATGTATATATTAGGTGTGTGTTTTTTGCAAGACTCTACAACTTCTTTTATTTCTTGAGTGTACAGTCCCAAATTGAATTGTTTGGATATTTCTTTTCACCAAATTTTCATTACCAAGCACTAGCTAATTTGATGGCTGTTGTATAGAATAAATAAATAGTAAAATAAATTATAGTTAAATAGTTTAAAAATACATTATAAAAAATTCATATAAACCAAATTTCATTATTTTAATTTTTAACATCCGAGGAGAAGAACGTGAACCTCAGTTACCCTTATTGGGTTTGCTCTAATTGTATAAGTGTTTGAGCCAAAATCTTTACCTTTCAAGATTTAGCTAACGAAAGAATTTTTTTTTTTTTTCTCCTCTATGTGATTAAACAAAAAAACAAATGAATCTGGTTAGATTGAAAAACAAATTAAGTCAAATTAAAGCAAATCAATTTTAAATTAAAAGATAAAAATATATATAAATATCTACTTAACATCAATTTTTTTTCTTTATTTTTTATTTTTAATTTAGATATATACATTAAGTTTTACCGATCTTGTCTTATGAATTTTTTATAATATATTTTAAAATTATTTAACTCTAATTTGTTTTACTATTTATTTATTTTATACAATAACCATCAAGTTAGCCAGTGATGTGAAAAGAAATGTTTAAGTAAATTTGGTGGAAAATAAATAGATAATTTATTAAAGGCTACAAATTTAATGTGAAGAAATTAACAATGTCCACATGTCAACATATGAACAGAGAGTGGATTGGAAGAGTGGGTTGGGAGAGTGTATCTAATACTCCTCTAGTTAACATAAATGAATTATGATACAACCGTTAACGTTTTTTGACTTCTTCAAATTTTATTTTAAAAATTCTTAATTTCTTTGAAACTTAGGTTTAATAATCTGAGAGTGATAAAGTCTTTATGCATATAAAGTGATCGATAAAATGTGTTATAGAAAAATTATTTCGATTATTAATGTTTTTTTTCAGTTCCAATGATGTTTTATAGAACACTAATGCTAGATAACCCAAAAATTTAGTCTAAATTTTAACCCAAATGATATGACAAGTAATTTTTTCATTAACTACATCATCTCATATTGTGTGTGGTGATGACAACTCACTTACCACATCATTTAACTTGAAATTTAGGTTAATTTTTTAGGTTGTCTAGCATTACTCTTTATAGAATTCAAATATTAGGTTATCATTATTTTAGCTTATTTAGACTAAACATTTATGAAAGAAAAATCATATCCAAAGTAGAAAATGAAAAAAAGAAACCAGTTTGGTCACCAGAGATGGGAGGCACAAATAAAGTATTGAATAAATATTGAAAATTTGCTCGCCACTTCTGCAAATTTGTTCAGAGGAAGCTCCACAGAAGCTATGCAATTTTGAATCTCCATTTCCACTCTAAAAACCTCTGTTTGGGCCTCAACCGTTAAAACTTTCTCTGAAGTAATATGCAGGTAGATTTTTTTATGATGCCGTCCAGGTATATACCCGGACCGTAACACGCCAAGTGATCAACTTTATCTTATAAATGGTGTTTTGAAGAAAATTCATTTGGTAAAATCAGAAAGAAAAGTATTAGTAGTTAGGCGAAATGAAGAGCAATTATGATCTATTAGATTTAAAATTGAAACTTAAAGGTATTTTTCAGATGGAACACATGTACTACAAAATGTAAAGGCGGCAGCTCAAACATAAGAATACCACTAAGCTATATGGGAGGCGGTTAGAACACAAGCATTAACATTCATATTGAAATCCATTGTAATTCCCACAATGAAACTGACAGGAATGGCAAGTTTTTTCACTTTTGCTGCCCCACGAACCCAAGTAACTGATTCAGCAGCGGCCTTGGGCATAACAACAGAAAGACCAGTCAAAAAGAAGCCACTATAGATAACAAATGCAGAAGTAAGATGAGCAGCTAGATGGTATGGACTTACGCGTGGCTGAGCATATTCAGAGGGTAGCTCCTACAAGAGAGAATAATTTGAAAACCAAATACAACCCAAAAGCCAAAATAGGAAAAAGGAATTGAAGAAGATATAGTTGAGAACTTCTTACCTCTAAACCACTTTTCATCACCCACCAGCCGATAAAACCCTGGCCAGCACCAACTGCAAAAAGAGAATATAGTCTCAGAAAATACGAAATGGCAGAGCAAAAATGATACCCAGTCCCCTTCCCCACATACGGTGTGCATATTCCATTCAATAAATAAATTTGAAATCTTCAATACTCATCCCTTTGTTTACACTGTAGAGATCAAAAACCAAGTAATATGAAGTTTTGACAATAAATTCAATGTGAATTTCAAATGCTTACCTGAAGAAACCAATATAAATGCTACAAAAAAAAAACCTGTAGTGCAATTTGTACTTACCATACATAATCAGGTGATTGCTTATACTTGTCAAACTCCTGCAACCACTCCTCATCTGCTAGAGGGAGGCCACCAGTGAGTGAATTTCTAGTCGGTCATTGAAAGACCGGATCGAGTTAGTCGAGTAACACCACCAATTACCACCATACTAAAAACCCATGCAGCAGAGCCAAAAAGGCATACTCCAACCATTTTCTGGGCAGAGGGCCCCCAAGTACCAGGAGCTTCAATCCCTCTTTATTTTCCCTGCCTACGGATGCAGCCATGGACATGTTCCTCGCAGATGGCTTATAATTACCCTATGAACAACATTAGAATTTTCTTATAATCATGTCTACATATTATTGTTCATAAGGCTATCAAAAAATTATTAAAGGGTTGAAGTGCATAATTCTGTTTTAGGTAAATATTTCAAGCACATGATTACCATGTAAATGGCCTGCAAATGAGCGAAGGCAGCAATCAACACAGACAATTCTTTCCCCTTCTTTGCAACAAAAACATACACTAGAAAAATGTAAAACATTAGCTTTCATTATAGTCAGGTTATTCATTTCAGCTTTTACATGATTTGAAGCTCTGCTGTCAGCATACCAATTAAGCAAGCAGGATCATTGACAATTTCTAGTGAGGCAAAGTAGGCAGAATTCTGAACTATATTGGCCTGAGTGATGTATTCAACTGCTCTATGTGTTATTCATGAAGGATAAGCAAGTATTGAACATCTTGTAGATTCATAGTTTTAGTTTGAGAAGAAACTAATTAAGACTTCAACAGGTTCATATTCATGTCCTAGATCATTTAACACACTCAAAATCAGATCATAATCAGTCACATTTTGACCGGTAGTCATGAGAGCATCACCAAAAGGATCTGCTCCAATTCCCCACAATCTAAAATAATCAGCCTTTTCAATTTCAACAACAGATTTCTAGCCAGATCAGAAGAGAAAATATGTCCCAGCTAATGGCAACACCGCAACAGAACACCTATAGAGTTGTAAGATTTTGCAGGCTTAAAAGATGCTGAGAGGAAGACATTTTTAATTTGTTACAGTTTTAAAAGATGCTGAGAGGAAACATACATTTTTAAAAGATCCGGAGATAACAGTTCTCATCTTCAACATTGATTTCGAGCAAGACTATGAGAGAAAATATGTTTCGGTTCTTTGCATAACCTTTATTGTCTGGGCAATACAAATCCCTTAACCATATATGAAATTCTGTAGATAAGATTGGATTTATAACATGGACACACACCACAATATCATCAACTCATCAAGCAATGAAATCTCTCGTTCAATTTGTATGGTGCTAAGCAAGGGATCGTCCTCTAAAGCTAGTTCTTGTCTCAAATTATTAAAATCTAACTTTATGGCAAGTTCGGAAAACAATTACAATTAAATGCAAATTAACTAAACTAACTAATTATTTAACAAATTACAACTCAAGAATGGTCATCAAGAGTAGTAAGATGGTGATATGGTGATGGAGAGCTAGGAAAGAAATGTAAAATGCAAAATTATCTAATTCACTAGTTGATTTCAATTAAGCACATCTAGCTTTTGTCTTAACCAATTAATGGGTACTAACCACCTAAGGTCTTAGCATGGCAAGCTAAACAAATCAATCAATTTAAACATAAAATTATCAATCTCTAAACACCCAAGATCATGGAATGGCAAGAGAGACAACTATCAAGCTCAAGAGTCCAAGAATAACTTAATAAAGCATGTTCATGCACAAATCAAATAATTCTTCATCAACCTAGCTTAGAATTAAGACCCATATATAAATGGACATCCATGCATGAAATTTGAGTTCTCAAATGGTCTAAATTCTAGTTGCATGTCAACAATAAGTCAGTCTATCAACATGCATGCATAAATTGAAGCTCAATTAAGTAATAGAATCAAATGATTAACAAGTACACACATAAAATTCCTAACATCAAGGGTTTAGTTACAAATAATTAAAGAAAATAAAGAACGCATGAGAAAGGAAAGACAAAACCCATTATGGACATGGTGAGCTTCATCTTTTACACTTGACAAAGTGCTCCTCTTCTCCTTCCTCAAGCTCCTAGCTTACATGCAACAATGGTGGTGATTGTTGGATGCATGGAAATGGTGAGGGAAAATGTAGGTTTTGGGTTGGTAGAGGAATGGTGGAGTTGCAATGGAAAATGGTGTGGTTTGGTGAAGAATTGGTTGGATTCTGGTAGATTGAGAGGAGAAAATGGTGTTGATGGACAGTTTGAGAGCTAAAAGCGCTCTTGGATTCGGACAAGGAAGGAGGAGAAGTTAGGGCTTGAAAAATGGCTTGAAAGTACACAAATACCCCTCTAGAAGGGGTGCACTTAGAAGCGGGCCGAAATGCATTAAGCAACTGATCTATCTCTTGTTGGGCACGCGCTAAGGAACAGGATGGGATGCGTTTAGAAGCAACCCAAAAACTTGAGCACACCGTTTGACTTGAGCAGCGTATTACAGAGACTGTCCCTCCTTTCTTCTTTAGGGTGCGTTTGGTAAGCGGGACGGGACGGGACAGGACGGGACAATTTTCCCTTGTCTCGCGTTTGGCGCGTCCGTAACATGGGACATGACGGGACAAGGTGGGACAAAAAACCCAAAAAATTGTCCCACCCAAATAGCTCGGCCAGACTTGTCCCACGCATGGGACAAGTCTCAAAAAGACCATTTTACCCTCAATACTTCTAAAAATTACAAAAATACCGGCTATAAAATAAAAACCTAACATTGAAATCTGATATCTCATCTTCTCATCAGCCGCTCATCTCTCTCCCTCTCACATCCACCAGCCACAGCTCTCTCGTCGTCGGGGTCGTGTGAACTCGCCGCCGGTGCCGCATCAGCAACAGCTCCAGTGACAGTCTCTTCAAAACCATGTAAGAGATTTTAAATTGATTTTTAAAGATTTTTAATTGTTAGAACTTTGAAGAGATTTTAGATTTTGAAGAGGTTTTAGATTTAGGTTTTAGAACTTTGAAGAGATTTCGAAGAGATTTTAGATTGATTTTAGAACTTTGTTTCACTGTTTAGAAACAAATAATAGATTGTGATATGATTTTTCAGAGTTTGTGAAACAAATTTATGATTTCGTGGTTGTGTTTGTTCTTGCTTGTGTTGCTGAGAAATTAAAATAGAGTCAACTTTGTGATTAAAAATTCTCAACTTCCTCACAAGAAAAACGAAGAGGATTGAGAAACAACAGTACTGCAATTTTTAACTTTGATGGATTCAAAACAAAATCCTAGGATGTATTTTGGGCCAGATCGATTTTATTATATACATGTGGATGTTATATCTGTCTAAATTATATTGAATTCATAATTAGTTTAATACAATATTTTATAAATTCTTCACAGTATATTCAATCAATCATTGCAATTAACTTGTCAAAGCTTGCAGACCATGAAGCTTTTTTGTGTTGGGAAAATCTTTTGTGTGTTTAATGTGTTTCAAACTTTTCATATTTAGTTCAGTATGTTATGCTGCCATTGTTTCAAGTAATAGACTTGTCTCTTTGCAACTCTCTGTGTTTTTTTTTCTGTCTATTGTCTTGAAATTATTGATTTTGGTAGTAGTTTAGGTTTTCCCTGTTGTGTTTTTATTAATTTGTGCAATCAATTATCGGCAACTTACTTCATTGGTTGAGAATCAAGATTCAAGAGTCATGCTTTTGGTTATAAAATCTGTAATTAGCTTAATTTTTCAAGGTTGTGAAGTGATGTTTGCTACATGTTTGATAAAATGTCTCACTTAGTTTTCAAATTTTGTATTTGGTTCTAACTTTTTGTTTAGTTAATTTTTTACCTTAGATTTATTCGTTTTAATTCGAAATGCTTTATTTACAACAAAACAACCTCTTCTCCATAATGGCTTCGCATTTTGAGTCTCTCGGCTTCAAGATTCAAAAGATTGCTACACTTGCTCAGCTTTGCATTTTAACTTGTGGTTGGCAGCAGGGATTGGATGATAACAATGCCAGAGCATTTAAACATGGAATGGGTTGAGAATTTGCGACTCTTCTTCTTCTTCTTTGTCTTGAATATCATCATCACATGGAAGCTCATCAGCAACAAGAAGCAAACGAGGATAGTAGTAGAAATGCACGGTGGATTCCGACACCTGAGCAGATAAGAATTCTCAAGGATCTTTACTACATTAATGGAGTTAGGTCCCCAACTGCTTAACAGATTCAGAAGATCAATGGCAACAATGTGTTTTTTGAGGATTGTTTCACACTTCTATGTGTTTGTTTTTGTAGAAAAATCAAATAGCATATATTTTTATTTTTTTTGGATTGGGAGGTGTTGGAAAGAGAAAAAGTAATATAACTATACAGTTTCATACTTTAATATTCATTTGCTCATCTTTTATATTTTGCAGGTCATGATTATGAGTTATAAATTTATTTGCCTTTTCCATTATGCGCAATTACAAGCATGTAAAATCTAATAATAATTTTATAATTTTTTTTTTAAGGAATGGACTATAATATTATTAATTGATTTTTTTCTTTGACACCTCCAAAATGAAATTTGATCATCCAAACTTGTTCAAATTAATTTTTTTTTTTTTTTTTTTGTTTATATTGGTAGACATCTAACCTGCAGGGTATTATTATTTGAAAAAAAAACTAACATGTTTATCAAAAAATTATTAATTAAAAATATTTTTCAATTACAATATTATTATTTTTATTAAATATGATATATAAAAGTATTTATTTAATAAAATCAAATAAATACTGACTTGTCCTGTCCCATATGTTACTATTATGTGGTAACAAACATTGGACAGGACAAGAAGGGCACTCTGGTCATTTGAACATCTTAACCCGTCCTGTCCCAGTCATACCAAACGCTAAACAGTACAGTTAACAGTTCTGTCCCAAGCTTACCAAACACAATATAGAACAACCTGTCCCGTCCTGTCCTGTCCCGTCCCACCTTGTCCTACCCCATCTCTGTACCAAACGCACCCTTAATGACAAAACCTTCAATATAGTCCCGAAAATTTTACTTTTACCCCTCCTTTCTCCAAAAGTACACCAAACCTTTCCGAAACTCTGTTCTTACCTGAAAAACTTATTTACATCATAAAGTACCTTACCATACTGACAGCCTTCACATACTCCCACATTATCAGAAAACTTCAAATTCGGTAAATCTTTGACTAGGCTCTTCTACACTATCACCTTGAGCTTGTTCATGTAAAGATGCCCAAGCCAAGCATGCCACACTGAGGTGTTATCATTACAACTCATCTTCTCAACATATGAATTTGAAGTAGATAAGACAAACAAGTATTTAACTTTTTTTCCTGAATGTATAACATCAGCCTCCACCTTATTGAGGTTTCAAAAAAAATTAACTCATTTCGACCAAAACAATAAGTAGTTTCCAAAGTCTATAACATTTGCTACAGAAAATAGATTCTTCTTCACTTTAGGAACATGATACACACTATTGATAGTTATCTCACTATCACCATCACCATCACTGACAACAACAGGGCCCTCTTTCTCCACATGATAAACCGGGTTATTTACTGTAACAATAGCATGATTCCCAATGTACTTTTTTAAAGCTTGAGAAATTGGACTCATCTCCGGATGACCAAAACTGAAATATATAATCCAATCCTTCTCGAAATTGATAGAAGCCATGTCATTTACGGTTGTATTCTCTACCGAGAAGCAATTTCCCCAATCTTCTGAATCATGAGACAGTTCACCTTTTTCTACCAAGTTCCCTTCAGTAAGCTTAACACATTCATTTTTGATATGGCCAAGTTTGCCACATCGATAACATTTCACCCTCTTCTTGTAACTTGATGACTTTGAGCCTTCCTTATGATTGCCACCATTATCATTTTGATTTCCTTTGAAAAACTTCTTCTTCCCTGTAAATAAGGAAATCCCCTTACCTTCATTATTGGAGACACCAACCATATGAGAATCTAGAGATTCTTGAGAAGAAAGAAGATTCTCAAACTCTTCCAATGAAGGTTATCGTTCCCAACCTTGAATTGATGTGACGAAAAGAATATACTCCTTCTTTAGTCCACGAATAATATACCACCTCATCCATGCTTCAGAAATAGGCTCTTCTTAATCTAGAAGAGAAATCTCTGAACACAAGGTTTTGATTTTGAGGAAGAATTGAGAAATGAAAAGATCTCCTTGAGTTGAATTTGCCAACTCATTTTCCAACATTTGCAATTGAGCTACATCCTTCTTGTTGAACAAAGAACTGAGGATCACCCAAACCTCGCTTGCAGATTTGCACCTCATAATGTGCTCAAACAAACTGTAAGAGATAGATCTTTTCAAGGCAAACTCCACTTTTGCATTTGTCTTCACCCATTTCTTGAATTCATCACTAGTTTCTGTAATGTCCTCTAGAGCATCTGTTTTTCCTCCATCAACTTCCTTGATTTCATTAGCAGTTTCTATAGTGTTCTTTGGAGCCTTTGTTTTTCCTCCACCAACTACATCCAATAAGTCTTCACCAACAAAACAAAACTACATGCAAGTCTTCCATATCTTGTAATTCGACTGGCTTAATAACTCCACACCAAAACTAGTAAAATGATTTCCTGAATCCATTCTTGTGACCGCCGGTTGATTTTCTTCACCAAAGGATCTTGAAGCAAATTACCACTTTTGTACTTCTGATACCATGTGAAAAATAGAGAGAAACTACCAGTAATAATACTAGCCCAAGATCAACAACCACTCAAGAAGAAAAGCAAACCAAACAAAGAATAGATGGAAATAATTTGTATTGAAGAAGAAAGCTTATGGTCGAAAACACTCTGAATTGCAAGCACACTTACAACTGATTAAAATATAAAATAAACTAACAAAAGCACTAGACCTAGAGACACAAAAAATAAAAATAAAAAAGCACACCAACCAACCTACTAATAATTAATACATATATAGAATGATTCTAAGAGATTAATTCTTCCAATGTCTAAGAAAATGAACCATCTAAGAAAATTGATTCTCTCAATATCTAGTTATGAAGAGACATCTAAAAAGTCACTTTAATTGCAAGAGTGCATTGAGTTCAGACTTAAGAGGAAGCACAAGAACTCGACTAAAGCTCAAAAAATGTGAATCCCCATTTTTCTCTCTAATAGCCTCTATTCGGGCCTCACCAATCAAGTTTTTTTTTTTTTATTATTATTATTATTTTAACATGAAGCTCTTTCTCTTTAATTTTTTGATTTTGTTAGTTAGTTAGTTAGTTTTTTTTTTTTTTTTTTTTTTTTTTTTTTTTTTTTTTTTTTTTTTTTTTTTTTTAATACTTAATATCTTTCTCTTTAACTTTTACATTTTTTTTATGTCTAAAATAAAAAATAAAATAAAATAAAATAAAACTTTTACCTTTTTTTTTTTTCCCTTGTGAACACTATTAAGATAAATTGTACAAACATCTTTGTATTTTTGTGTAACTGCATAAATATGGAACGTTTTTCTAAAATCTATCAAACATCCCCTCCGTTAGGAGAAAGGTTGATGTACCTCAGGTTTAAGACATAAGATGGCACACCTACCCAATAAATTTTTGACACATCATCTTATTTTAAAAACACCACAATTCTTACTGCCATGTCATAATAAAAAATTCCACATCAGAATTCATAAACTTAAATCTAATCTCTCGCTTTGTGCTAATCGTCTTCCACAGCCTCTCTGTCTAGTGCAACCTCTTCTTTATCACAACATAAATCTGATGATTTTCAATTTCTATTTTGTTTCTCTCTTCATCTTGCAATCTTATTTTCTTTTTCATCGCAGCATCACTTTCAAGTTTCAAGATCTCATTCTGGTTAGGTCTAAAGCAAAAGAGTCAAAGTTCTGATTTGTGAACCTTCATGCTTTTTTCTTGATTTTCATTTATTTATATATTAAATGGAGACCCAATTTTCATATGCTCTATGATATCTAAGAGACCCAATTTTTATAATCATTGGCGAAAGAGAAGGGATTGGGTTTATAAAGTTTGGAAAGGTGGGTCTGCGTTTAACATATAAAAATAAGGGATAATTACCTTGGTGGTTATCAATTTGGGTCACCACTATCAAAATGACCATTAGATGAGGAATTGGTTTCAAAATGACCATTTTTGACGAAAAGTGTGACACTAACCATTCCATCCAATTAATGTCATTTTGGTAAATAAGGGGATGACATTAATTTATTTTGGAAGTTTTTTAGAAATCAATTTTTTCTTTTGTTTTTTGAAACGAATAATTATATTTAGTGTGTGTATATATATATAGAATATCACACACACACACACACAAATATATATATATATAGAGTCTTTCTAGTGTTAGTTCGTCCTAATATATTTATATCAGGATGAAGAATGTGGACCATAGATTATAGAGAAGTTTTGACAAGTGCATACACTTTGAGTCAAAGTATGTAAATCTAATAGTCAACATTCTTCGTCCTAATATATATTATATTAGGACGAACTGACAATAGAAAAACTATATATATATATATTTCAATTTATAAGAAGATATTTGTATATAACTATAGACACGTGTATTGATCTAAACCATAAATATATTATTGATCCTAAGGTTACAAAATCGTGTCAAAATTTGTGTCAAAATTTGTGTGTGTACGTGATTTGTTCTTGAGCATCATCGATATGATCTATATATATGCATATTGTAATATAACGAGAGATTTCTACAAAATTGAAAAGCTTATAGAGCAACAAATTATTGAAACATGCATTTACATCATGGATGATATAAAGACTAGTTATATACTAACATTTTCTTATAAGTTGAAAAGAAATATATATATATATATTTGAGATATATTATACGTATATACATATGAGATATGCTATACGTATACACACACTAAATATAATTATTCGTTTCAAAAAAAATAAAAGAAAAAATTGACAGTGATGACTCAAAAATGGTCATTTTGAAATCAATTCCCCATCTTATGGCCATTTTGATAGTGGTGACTAGGGATGACAATGGTACGGGTTCAGGCAGGGTGGCCCTCCCCTCACCCCACCCCACCCCATTTATTTTTTGAAAACCCATCCCCTCATAATACCCCTCAATAGATGGAGCGAGGTAGGGCGGGGTATGCTTTCCCCATCCCCACCAAATTTACCCCATTTAACCCATTTATCTAATTTTTTTTTTTTAAAAAAAAACATGTTGTAATTTTTTTTTAATATTATTAAAATAATAAACATATATCCCAATGAATAATATTAAGTAATTCCAAAAACCTATTGAAAATCATCTCATAAACATAAATATCAAAACTAAACAAATAAATTCAATAATTTTAAAACATAAATATTGAACTAAATAATAAAATATATAAATATTATATTTTAAGAGGGGCCAGACGGGGATTATAAAACCCATTATCGTATCTATTGCGGGTTTTATTATATATCCACATCTTTGCCCCATCACCACTAAATTGAAACCCATCCACACCTCATAAGTGCAAGTCCTCATCCCCGCGGGTTATTTTGCCATCTCTAGTGATAACTCAAATTGATGGTCACCCGGGTAATTACCCCTAAAAATAATAATAAACGATCTTAAAATTATTTTTTTATTTTTTATTTTATTTTATCAAAACCTTGTTTAATTTTTGACCTAAGATCATCTCCAACAACTTCCCTTGAAAACATCCCTTAGCTTAATTAAGGGAGTGTATGTATTTTTGCAGCTCCAACAGCTCCATAAATGGCTCCCTTAATTGTGTTCTAGTAGAGTTCACTCCCTTAATTAATATTGTTTTCAGACCCCCTTAAAATGGGCTTCAATTATTTAAGATTATTTTATTTTCTTGAAAAACTTCATATATTTAAAGCTCATAATTGACAAACAATATATACTATTTAAACACATATTTAACAGTTAAATAATAATAATAAAATTATTAAAGGGGTCATTTAAAGGAGTATTGTTGGAGCACATACTCCTTTAATGACCCCTTGCAATAACATACATTCTTAAATAAGGAAGACTATTGGAGATGCTCTGACAAATTCACTGAATCGTCGCTGCACTTATCAAAATTTGTTTTTAAAAAAAAATTGACCTAATTCCTCTTCTCCTAATTGACGGCACCTTCACCTGATCGACAATGCTCGAAGTTGCAGTCATTTGGCAAATCAAACATTCGGCTTCAATTGGAGCGTGAGCTGTTTCTTCGAAACGATGGCTGCGATCGCATCGAGAGCATGTGATTTGTCTTCCCTCTGGTGCTAACCTTTTACTGGAATCACTGTGGCCCAAGGCAAGCTCATCATCCGTGGACTCTCAAATTTATTGATTTGTTATTTTATTGGATTTGTGTTATGTTATATGGAGTTAATGTGTTCACGTTTTAGTCAAGCGTATCTGTAATTTTTATATTTGATGTCTACCACTGCTATACATGTTTCCTTTATATATATATTATCAGGAGATGCTTAGGGAGGAGATGAGGATAAGGGCCTAACATGAGGATAATGGGGTTACTTGATGACTCAAAAGGTGGGAGAATTTGGATTTTAAGTGATGATATAGTTTCGTTTTTATTTCATTTGGAAATGCCGAGGGAAATGGATTTTAAAGAGATTGTATTATACTATCTTCAATGTACAGTGAGTGGAAACAAATTAGATGCAATTTCAGGCAATCACAGGTATGTTTCGGGCAATCATACGTATTTTTGGCTATGATTTCTGGTACCAACCTCGACACAAAACAATGATCAGCTTATCATGGGGAGCATCGTTAGCTTTCACCAAAGTCTTAGATGGTCTTTAAGGGAGACATCTCTGTGTATACATCTCAGGGCTCATACCCATGGAAGAAAAGCACAATATCATCAACTGATCAAACAATTAAACAAGCATTCAGTTGACTCGCATGTAACCCCTCAAGTTGAAATGCATCATGTAGCAGCTGAGGGAAGCTGACTCGCAGCTTTTCTTGTAGAGCAAAGTTCATTTCTCTCTTATTATTACAAGATGCAAACACATATCTCGTGGTTTAATTAGGACACAGAGTCAAAATACTGTATAACTTGAGTCAATTGTGTAATAATCAATAAATAGATTTTGCACATTAACAAAATCTCAAGTATAAATATGCAGGTCAATTGGGTTCATCACAATCTTCACGTCATTAAGCTCTCATTGTTCATTATAGAAAAACAACATTTATTTCATCTTAGGTTGAGACTCGAGGACAGAGAAGTATAAGATATTGTACATGCCTTGTTGTTTAGAGTTCATGAATAAAACATACCTAACAGAACAAATTGAAAAAACAGCACATGACAAAAGCGCCATCAACAAATATAAAATGTGTGTAACTTTAATTATTCCAAAGAAAAATCTCAAAGTTAGAGAATAACTTGTATAATCAAGGTGATTAAGCAAGTAATGCCTTGCTTTTAGAACAACCCCATCAATTGCTTTCTACATTGGTGTGATGCTCTGACAATTTGACAATTTATTTTTTTACATATTGACAATTTGAAACTAATTTCTTAAAGTTGAACAAACTTCAATTCGCCTTCATTATTCGTATTGATGTATGTATTTTTATTTTATTTTTTTGAAAATAAACTTTATTAAAGCCCGAGAGGCCAAGCAGCAACAAGAAAACAGAGGAAAACAGAAGGCACAAAAGCTAGCAGCATCAAAAAACCGTGACAGTAGCAACATCAAACAACTGTCGCTGGATTTTAACAAGGGCTGCGCCCAACAAAAGGAAAACAAAGAAACCCAAACCCCACCAGAACCCCAGTCAGGGCAACCATCAATCCAGTGTATCACCCTCCCCTCCAACTCCTCTTTTCGCCAACCTATCCGCATAAGTGTTAGTATCTCTAAAATCAAATTCAACAGAAACCTAACCACAATTCCCCAACAAACTTCTGATCTCTAGGATCAGCTGAAGGTACTTATAGTCACCCACACCACTACTGTTAACCCAAGCCATTGCTTGTTTACAATCACTCACTACAACAATCCTTTTGTCCTCCAACTCCGGTCTCGACACACAAAGAGCAACCGCTCTAGCAATTGTAAGAAGCTCAGCAGAAATAACATCTTGAAAGCCAACAAACTCCGAAAAAACACACATAATTTTACCATTGCTGTCATGAAGAACACCCTCTACACTAGATTGATGTATGTATTTGAGAGTGCATATAAAACTATAAAGTGCTTGATAAAATGTGTTAAAGAAAATTTATTTCCATTATTATGTTTTTGTAGTTCCAATGGAGTTTTCTAGAATTCAAATATTGGGTTAGCATGATTTTAGCTTATTTAAACTATACACTTATGAAATAATGAAAGTGTATATATATATTCAAAGTAGAAAATGAAAAAAAGAAGGTTAAAATCTTAGATTTTGAAGTTGGGTAACTAACACAAATAATCCCCAGAAAGAAAGCAGTTAGGTTTTTTCTCAAACAAAACAAACTAAATCCAGAGAAATATTGCAAAATTGCTCATCGCTTTTGTGATTGAGCTGGGTTGAGTTCAGAGGAAGCACCACAAGGACGAAACTGAAGCTCTAAATTTTCCCACTAAAACCTCTGTTTTTTCCTCATGAGTCAAGCCCTCATCCCTTAAAGACTCTGATTTAAAAAAATAATGAATTTCAAGAGTCTAACACATGTAATTCAGCCAACAGGGGCGTAGCTCAGCTGGTAGATGGACGAGCTTGGGGCTTGGGCAAATGACTCACAGGTCAGCGACTCGAATCCTACCAACAACGAAAGCATTCAAAAAAATACTTGATCCTGGATTAATAGATATTGTCAAAAAAAAAAAAACGCATGTAATTCATTAAAATATAATGAATTTTATGTCTAAATGTACTACTTAATATTATATTATAAGATTATGGGGGAGTGGTAACAGTGGGGACCACAATGCCTGTATTTCTCCAAACTTATGAAATAAATGATTATTTCATATGCTACAACAGTCTCAAACACATCCTAAATCTACTCCACTGAGTTGTAACTAACATCATTTGCTAACTAGATTGTATATAATTCACAAATGACGGTAACACTTCAAACAATTATGAAGGTGATGGTTGGAAGGACCAACAAAAATTTAATATTTGAACCATATTATTATGAGTGCAATTTAAGAGTCTCGATTTTAATCCACATACATGTGTTGAAAAAGTATCTCAGTTTCTAATTGGTCTAAGAATTATATCCTCGTTTTGTTATTTGGATTCTTCAAATGTGATAGCTTCATGATGGAGATTTAAGGTCTCTATAATTTCTCCTCGTAATTGCATGAATCGTTCAATTCATATAGTGTTAAGCAAGGGATCGTCCTCGGGGAGATGTGGTATCAAAATCTAGTTCTCGTCTCAATTTATTAAAATCTAATTACGTGCATTAAAAGTAAAATCGTGATTGCTGATGGCAAGTTCAGAACACAATTACAATTAAATGCAAATTAACTAAACTAACTAATTTAACTAATTACAACTCAAGTATGGTCTTACAAGAGTAGTGAGATGGTGATATGGTGATGGAGATGCTAGGAAAGAAATGTAACATTCAAAATTATCTAATTCACTAGTTGATTTCAATTAAGCACATCTAGCTTAGGTCTTAACCAATTAATGAGTACTAACCACCTAAGGTCTTAGCTAGCATGGCAAGCTTAACAAATTAATTAATTTAAACTCAAAATTATCAATCTCTAAACACCCAAGATCATGGAATCGCAAGACAGACAACTATCAAGCTCAAGAGTCCAAGAATAACTTAATAAAGCATGTTCATGCACAAATCAAATAATTCTTCATCAACCTAGCTTAGAATCAAGACCCATACATAAATGGTCATACATTCATGAAATTTGAGTTCTCAAATGGTCTAAATTCTAGTTGCATGTCAACAATAAGTCAATCAATCAACATGCATGCATAAATTGAAGCTCAATTAAGTAATAGAATCAAGTACACACATAAAATTCCCAATATCAAGGCTTTAGTTACAAATAATTAAAGAAAGTAAAGAAAGCATGAGAAAGGAAAGACAAAACCCAATATGGACATGGAGAGCTTCATCTTTTGCACTTGATAAAGTGCTCATCTTCTTCTTCCTCAAGCTCCTAGCTTACATGCAACAATGGTGGTGATGGTTGGATGTATGGAAATGGTGAGGGAAAATGTGGGTTTTCGAGTTGGTAGAAGAATAGTGGAGTTACAGTGGAAAATGGTGTGGTTTGGTGAAGAATTGGTTGGATTCGAGTAGAGAGAGAGAGAGAGAGAGGAGAAGATGGTGGTGTTGGAGACAAAAAGGAGAAGTTGAGCATGAAAAATAGGTGCACTTAGAAGCAAGCTGGCGTGCATTAAGCAACTAATCTATCTCTTGTTGGGGGCGTGCTAAGGAACATTCGAGGGTGCATTTAGAAGCTACCTAAAATGCTCTAAACACACCGTTTCACTAATTGACGTGGCATGGCTGTGTGACTTGAGCGGAGAATTATAGGAAGTGTACCTCTTTTCTTCCTTAATCACAGAAACGTCGATAAAGTCCCAAAATATTCACTTTTACCCCTGATAACTCCAGAATTACACAAGCCTTTTCGAAACTCCATTTTTTTTCTTGAAACACTTATTTACATCATAAAATACCTTACCATATTGACAGCCTTCACATACTCCCCCATTATCAGAAAACTTCAGATTCGATAAATTTTTGACTAGGTTCTTTTTCTACACCATCACCTTGAGCTTGTTCATGTCAAGATGCCCAAGCCGAGCATGCCACACCGAAACGTTATCATTACTACTCATCTTCTCGACACATGAATTTGAAGCAAACAAGACAAACAAGTTTTTAACCTCGTTTTCCCCAAATGTACAACATCATCCTCTATCTTCTTGAGGTTTCGAAGAAAATTAACTCATTTCAGCCCAAACAATAAGTAGTTTCTAGAGTCTACATCATTTGCTACAGAAAATAGATTTTTTTTCACTCGAGGAACATGATACACGTTATTAATAGTTATCTCACTGTCACCACCATCACTGACAACAACTGACCCCTCTTTTCCACAGGATGAACTAGGTTATCTGTTGTAACAATAGCATGGTTCCTTGTGTACTTTTTAAACTTGAGAAATTATACTTGTCCCCGGTTAAATGATGACCACAACTGGAATCTATAATCTAGTCCTTCACAAAATTGATAGAAGCCATGTCATTTACGGTTGTATTCTCTGCCATGAAGCAGTTTCCCCAATCTTCTGAATCATGAGATGGTTCACCTTTTTCTGCCAGGTTCCCATCATTAAACTTTGATATGGCCAAGTTTGCCACATCGATAGCATTTCACCATCTACTTGTAGCTTGATGACTTTGAGCCTTCCTTCTGATTGTCACCATCATCATTTTGCTTTCCTTTGAAAAACTTCTTCTTCCCGGTAAAT